>PYAF01004180.1:319572-381466 GCA_007407185.1 Glycine tomentella | reverse complement strand
TACCAGATTTTATAACAATTGTCAATTGACATCTACATGTTTGGACTAAGTTATAAACACACGACATTGAATAGAAACCCCCACCCCCATCAATTTCCATCACCAAACCAAGTGCAATTCCATCAAGGGAACCTCAAAGGATATCTTTCCTGAAGCAAATTAAAGTGAATGATTAGAATTTTCAACACAGATGAAGAAATTTGATATATTAATACATAAGAAAATTGTAAGAGTAAAGGTGTTGACAAAGCATTTATTACTCCAATAAATATGAAGAATTTAGCACTATGGTTTTTGTCCCTTTAAACTTAGGTTGCATATATCTAAAAGGACTGTCAATATAATCAACCCCAAAGAGACATTAATAACATAAAATTGATTTTGTATCCATCAAAGCCTGGATGATACAAATTTAGGTTTGATTTCAGAATGCACTACCTTCTGCCATAACTTGATTAATTATTTCATCCTTTTCTTTCAAGAGAGCAGCTGCATCACTTTTTTTATTCTGCTCTCGGCGGAGTGTATCCCTTTCCTTAGTGAGAGCATAAACCTGCAATTAAACACCAAAAACACATAAAATCCCATAACAGCTGTATCTCAAATGAGGTAGCATACAATTTTAAACATATACATAATGCCTAATAATCCTCTTTGATAAATCACATTCTTCAAAATTCAAGATGAATTTCCATTTTCCAACACCAATCTCCAATGCTTTAGATGCTAATGTTCTAATATTGAAATTATAATACATTCACTTTGCTTCCATGGGAACTTCATGTTTATCTGATGCACTAATATTGCAAGAATTTGATTGGTATCCACACAAAAAATGGAACAGCAATATCAAATCATAACTCATGCATCACCTCACAATAAAGCATATGAGTAATCCCTTTAGTATTAAGAGAAAAGAGAAATTGGATCTTCATCCTCAAAAGAAAGACACACACTGCGGCCTATATGGCATCTATGCCAGCTATGCACTTATATGGCAAGAATCATGAGAACATCTGAAATGCAAACTATGCATACAAAGGAAAAAATGTGAACCTTGATATTACTTCTGTCATTTGTGCCCTAGGTTTGATTCTATGGTGAAATAGTCAACCAGAAGTTCCTTGTATAGACTAAACACACTATACACAATTTTTGAATTAAGCATCTGAGTTAAATTACTGATAATTAAGCACAAAAAACAAATAAGATTTACGAAAAGTGATACCTTTCTCTCAAGAGTTGCAACTCTCTGATGGTATTCCTCTCGCAAAGACTCAACTTCTGCCTCATTGGATTTTCTCTGTTCCACAATTATCAGCAATGAAATAAATGGGATGCAAGAACAAGCAACACAGAAAAGAAAAGAAAAACAGAAGTAGGGAACAAACAAGTGCTAATTAGCTTACAAAAACACCAAAGAAATTTCATAGAAAGATGTACAAAGGAAAACTGATACATCATACATAGTATACAACAGGACATATCCAGAAAATTACAGAATAGTAGACAACATGACAAGGTCAGAAGAACATATAAACAATACGTGTAAACGAAAAAAAAAAAAAAAAAAACACAAAGACTGGAAAGGTTCAAGAGGTAAAAATAAAAGGCTGTATTAAATCAAAACATGTAATGAAAAAATAATATACCTTGAAATCCTCAATCACAGCTTTCAAGTGTTCATTTTCATTCATCAATTTTGCAATCTCATCAGCCTTAGCCTGCAAAGAGAACCAAGATTAAGAAAATGTAATAAGATATGCAACAATATAATGGCCACAAAAAAAAAAAAAGCATATAGAAGAGGAGCATAATTAGAAAAAATATGCAACTTCTTGAATATATTGAGTTGAGACATTAAATCAAATGACCTTAAGCCATGAATGAAAATTGGAAGATTGTAGCTGATTATAGCTAAAGAATAGTTTTCATACTAAAAATTCTGGGCATTTAGAAAGAAAAAAAAAATGCATCACAAATGCTTTTGTTGCTGATAATAAAAAGAAACAATTTGTGACGTACACTTCTCAATTATTCCATAATCGACCAAGAACAATTATTTATGACAAAGTGAATCAGAAACTTAACTATTTTTACACCACCTAATGATCTTCATGATCTTTGTTTTACATAAAAGAAGCTTGGCATAATATTTTGTCCAAGAAAAAAACAACTTAGTTCCACAAACCCTCAGGCCCTAAACAAGACAAAAAGTACAACAGACCAACAAAAAGACTACCTAGAGACCATGTAGCACTTAGATCTTGTTATATTTTGAGATCTTGCAACAATAATACAAAGAGTTTGTTTCTGCCCTGATAACAAGCCCTAAAATGAAATACCTGAGCTTGTTTTGCAGCACCTTGCAGTGCAGCTTCCATCATTTTTATCTCCATTTTCACCCTCTCTAGTTCAAGCATGGAACCTGAGTCAGACATAGTTCTTTCAGAACTCAAATGATGCTCTTTCATATCAGTTTCAACATCATGGGCAAAGTGCTCCCTTTCATTTTCTTTTGCAGTTGTTTCATTTTCAGGTGAAAACATATCAGTTACCACCTTAGAAGATTCATTTGGTAGAGTAACACTGGACAAGTGATCAATATTTGATTGATCAGTGTTATTGGTTTCCTCAGAAGCCACTGATTGGAGAACAGAAGTGTCAGTATCATCTCTTTTCTCACTATCACTTGATGCTTCGGGTTGAACAGAAGTTCTCTTTTCACTTTCTTCTGCTTGGACCCTCTCTTCTTCTTTTCTCTCCTCTTTTGTCTCAACTTGAGAATTTTCATGCCCATCACCAATATCACGTGACTCAACAGACTCCCTAGTAACACCCTCAACTACATTGTCCCCAAGATTAGAAGGCATAAATTGCACTAACACTGGACTCCCAGAGGTTCCCGGATCGGCAATCTCTTTCTCTTGAGAATGTTCCACAGAATCTGAACTCTCAAACTTCTCAACAGGGGATTCAGGCAATTCAACAGGCAACTTCAGTAAATGGCTTTCCTCCTTTCCATGATACAATTTATGTGCAACTGTTCCATCCACTGACTCTGTATGCTCACCATCTTCTTCTTCCTTAAGCACTTTATTTTCTTCTTTTGTTGTGTTTTCTTTAGCTTCCATATGGACTGTGTTATCAGTTTCAAGGACATCGCTTCCCTCAGCCACAGATGTATGATCCAGAGACTCGGGCTGTTCCGGTGACTTCTCCATTTCAGAGTCTTGTTGAGAGGATTCATCTTTTTCAGACATTTCCTCAGTAGTTTCCTCACTTTTGTTCCCCATAAAAGACATGACGGGATTAAATAGGGTTTTCCTGTCAGCAGGTATAGGCCATGATCCGGCATCTAGAATACAAAAGAAGAAGAAAAAAGGACATGGCTCCAATCAGTGACAAAACTGAAAACTGCCCACACAGAGAACACACATCCCATCCAACAATTAAAGACTAAAATCTCACAGCAGTTAATGAACTTTGCATCTACCTCCCAAAATCGTAAAATCGCACACGGCGGAGAAATCCATTCAGAAAAGAAAGAGAAGTAATAGGAAGTACTGGAATTAATCACCTTCATTGCTGGATTCACCCTTCTCTTCGAATCCAAGAGCAGAATCAAAATTCTTCTCAATACTCTTCACACTCTCCTGAAGCTTATTGACGGCTCCTGCCAAATCAGGGAAGTTCCCCCATGTATTTTTCCCACTAAACCACGCCATCGCGAAAGCTAGAAACCAAAACAAAGCCGAACCGTAATGCACATTAGCAATTCAAAACGCCACCTCAATTCCTAATATATTTCAATTTCAGATCCCAGAAAAAAACATCAACAATGCAACAACAGATAAGTTTATATTGAAAAATAAAATATGGTCGAGTTCAATTCATGAACCACACCACACCGACAAACAATTATGCATCTAAACGCCGAATGGAGAGATAGAAAAGGGAAATGAGAGGTAAATCTGAAATCGGATAATAGTAAGATGAATGCAGAATTGGTGAAGGGAAGAGATCAATGCGACGCGAACCTTAATGGATGCGTTGGATCCAGGAATCAAATCGTGGACGTGGCTTTCGAAGTGGTGGAGCTCATAATTAAATTATGGTGAAGCTTCACCAACACAATAAAAATGAAAAGAAACAAAAAAGTTGTTGATGATGAAAGGAAAGAAAACGTGAAAGCGGGAATGAAGGTTGGGTTTGATGAGCTCTGCAAAAGTAATACTATCACTATGCGAGGGATGACGGATCCTCCTCCAACGCGATTCTAATTCTAACGCTGTCGTTTTTATGTCTACTTCTCATTCTTTTTCTTTTTTTATCTTTTATAAATTATTTTGGTTTAAGCAGGGTAAGGGTAATTTTTTGACTGAACCATGGCCAAAATCAAAGATTAATATCTTAATATACTAATATTTATTCAAGGGATTAGTTTTTTCTAATAGAATAAGAGTAATTTATTACGAAAATATAATTCAATTAATTGAATAGTATGTGTGTAAGACTATTTTTGAACTTAGATTAAATTTTTTAATATATAAAAATGGAAAACACTATTCCCGTTTGAGAATATTTTTGAAATATGATTCTGAGTCTCGTTCTTAAACATAAATTACATTTCATTCCAATTTTAAGGAACCCTGTTTAAGAGATTGGGATTTGGGTGTAGTATAATATGTTAAAACAGAAACGGAAGTGTTATTTATCCTTCTTTTAGTACAATGAGAGACCTGAAAATAGATATGAAAACCAAAAACACAAACCAAAACAAATAACTCCCTTAACTGAACTTTCTTAGGCCAAATTAAGTCTAATGGATTATAAAACCTGACGTATACAATATGATTTTAAAAATACCTGCTGAAGGATCACGTTTGTAAGAAAAGCATAATGATCATCAATACTGGCTTGGCTATGCTGGTAAATTTATTTTGCACAATTAAATTACTCTTCAAAGATGAGACTCTACTATTCGCATGGAGTAAATTCTAGCCACTGAAATTATAAATACCGACTACTTCAATCCCTAATTTTACAAAATCATCAATTTACTTTAGTTAAAAGATTGTAGTGAAAGAACTTGGAGTAAATGATATTTTTGTATAGTTAAGATAAGCTTCTTCACCAATAATCACCACATGAACACAGTACATGCCTAAAATGATGATAGCGATTGAGGTCTCTCACAGTTATCTCCCTCTCCGTGATTTTTGAGATGAACTTGACAGCAACATGGCAATCCTCACAAATTCGGAGATTCTTTGTTATCAAAAGCCTGGTTCCTGGCAATGTACTTATGAGTCCAAGTGCAATAGCTAGTCTTTCACTGTGACTGCACACCATGTCTGTCTCTCATCTTCCTCCACATCATGGAAGACAGATCCTGTATCTGGGACATACCCAGCTTCTCGCATTAGTCCTTCTAATCTCTTCAACTCTGCATATATTGCACCAGAATTTGGGTGCGAAACATCTCCAGAAAGAAATGCATAGACCTTGTTCTTTACTTCAATCCAGCTACAAGCAATGTTTTTCTTTATTCCTTAATCTATCATTAACTGCCTCAATCTAGCAACTCCTTCCCACTTACCTGATTGAGCATACATGTTACCCAAAATCACATAATTGCTAGAGTCATCGGGTTCAAGTTCAGTTAGTTTCTCTAAAGCCACCTCTGCCAACTCCACATTTCCATGGGTTTTGCATGAATTCAGCAAAGCACCCCATACACCAGAATCTGGCATTACATCCATTAGTCTTATAAGATCATATGCATCATCAAGTTGACCACAGTGTCCAAGGAGATCAACCATGCATGTGTAGTGTTGAACAGTGGGATTGATCTTGTAATCCCTCACCATCAAGTTATACAACGCTCGGCCTTACATCGAGCAAATGCCCTCGGCTGCAAGCTGCAAGAACACCAACAAAGGTTATATGATCTGGCTGAGCCTCTTTCATCATTCTCTCAAACAAGTTCAAAGCTTCAACAGCAAGACCATGCATCGCATAGCCAGTAATAATTGCATTCCAAGATACAACCCTTTTCTCCCTAAGCTGCTCGAACAAGACACAGGACATGGATTTCAAATGGGAGAGTGAAATTATCACTCAAGCATCTGATGGTAGAGTGAAATGGCAGCCTCATGGGGCCCATTCCACGCATAAGCCCGAATCAAGACGTTCCACAGAAACAAATTCCCTTTGGGAATTTTGTCGAACAGGCGATGGCCATTCCGCAGAGAGTTGCAGACGCTGTAAAAATTGACAAGTTTAGTGGCCAAATCTAGATTGTAAGCAATACCCAATTGGCACAATCGGGCCTGGAGTTGTTTCCCGGACTCTAACACCTTTGCAGCGATACAAGAGTCGAGTAGTGAAGCGTAATAGTAGTGATTGGATGGATGGTGATGAAGGGAATGAATCCACATTGTGCTGAGGGATTTGTTGTGTGGCAAATGAGTGGTATGAGACTTGAGGTTGAGGTATGAAATAGGGTGGGGAAACGGAGAAGAGGTTCAGAGAGAATGAAAGTATTGAGAGAATTCTTTAGGTTTCTTGCATCTGTTGGAGAAAAACCATTTGCACACACTCATATATATGAATAAGAATATAAATTTTAATTGCATTTACATATATATATATATATATATATATATATGCACCTCTTATATATAATGTCTTTTATCTTAAAATTAGTTATAATATAAATAACAAAATTAATTATCATTTAAGAGTCTAACTAATTGCTAACTATATCCTATTTATATTTGGATTAAAATTCAACACTCCTCCTTAATCAAAATCATTATAAGATACAACTCCCAACTCCTTTCTAAGTTTTACAAATATTTTAGACCTAATTGCCTTAGTTAGTATGTCAGCCAATTGAGTTTCTGTTGAACAGTATGTCACTTCAAACTTTCCATTATTCACCTGCTACCTTAGGAAATGGAATCTGGTTTCAATGTGCTTACTTTTTCCATGTGAGACTGAATTTTTAGCTAAATTGATGGTTGATTTATTATCAATTAACAATTTAATAGATTTCTCTGCTTCAAATTTCAATTCATTTAGCAATGAATCTAGCCAAATAGTTTGACATGCAGCATATGAGTCTGTTATATATTCAGCCTCATAGGAAGACAAGGTCACTACAGATTGTTTCTTAGAGCACCAAGAAATTGGAGCACCTAGAAACTTGAATAAATACCTTGTAGTGCTTCTTCTATTTGTTTTATCCCCACACCAATCTGAATCAAAATATCCCAGTAGACTCATTGTTTTTTTGTCTGTCTTCCTAGGAAACAAAACACCATATTCCAATGTTCTCTTCACATACCTCAAAATTCTTTTGGCATCCATCAAATGAGACTTCTTTGGATTTCTCATGAACCTACTGATTAAACCAACAACAAAGGAGAGTTCAGGTCTACTATTACATAAGTACCTTAAGGAGACAACTAGTTGCTTATACATTGTTGGATCCACTGCTTCTTCTTCTATTTTTTCCAATTTTATATTAACCTCTGCTGGAGTATTTGTAGGATTGCAATTTGCCATATGAAATCTTCTCAATATACCGGTAGCATACTTTTGTTGGTGAAGCATAATACCTTTTGAGGTAGTTACAAGTTCTAACGCAAGGAAGTAAGCTAGCCTACCAACATCTATCATGTCAAATTCTTGCATCATTTGTGTCTTAAAACACTCAAAATCCTTTGAGTCACTACAGGTTATCAGTAGATCATCTACATACAAGAAGATTAGAATCACACTTGTCTCCTTCTTCACATATACACCAATTCAACTGAACATTTTTTGAATCCACTTTGAATAAGGAATGTGTCAATCCTTCTATTCCAAGCCTTGGGAGCTTGCTTGAGGTCGTACAGTGCCTTCTTAAGCCTGTACGCTTTGTCTTCCATTCCTTCCTTCACAAAGCTTGGTGGTTGAGTCACAAAAACAATTTCCTCCAATGGACCATTCACAAAGGCAAATTTCCCATCCATGTGAAACTATGGCCAATTGAGTTGTTAGCCATTGCTACTACCAGTCTAACAGTCTTGATCCTTGCTATTGGTGCATAGACCTCAAAATAGTCTATGTCAGGTCTTTGTAGGAAGCCTCTTGCTACAAGTCTTGTCTTGTGCTTTGCAACAATGTCGTTGGGGTTCAATTTCAGCTTGAACACCCACTTTACATCAATTGCTCTCTTCTTATTTAATAAGTCAACTAACTCCCAAATGTTATTCCTTTCAATAATGTTCAACTCTTATAGCATTAAACATGTTCCTATAATGTTTCTTTATAACTTAAACTTTCTTTTATCTTGACCTTTCTTTCCTTTTTGATTACGGAAGTTCCATCCTCCTCCATTATTAGAGGATCCTGATTTATCTTTAGCTTTGTCCTTTTCTTTATTTGAGGACAAATTCCCTTTGCCTATACCTTTTGCTTTCTTCTATTTCTTCTGGTTTCCATCATTCTTGGTAAACTGAGACTGCATTTCTTGTTCCAAATCCCTTAAATTCACTATTTCATTCAGCCTTTGCTCATGGGCTTCAAGAGAATTTTGCAGTTCTTCAATCTTTAGTTCCTCAAGATCTTTAGATTCTTCAATCTCAATCACAATGTAATCAAATCGAGGAGATAAAGTTCTCAATATCTTTTCAACAACCATCTGATCTGACAATGATTCTCCACAAGCCTTCATTGAATTTACCAATAGTTGTATTCTGTTGAAGTAATCAACCACTATTTCCTGATCACTCATTGAGAAGAGTTCGTATTGTCTCCTTAAAGATTGCAACTTCACCTTCTTGGTCTTTCCTGCATTTCCAAATGCCCTATGCAGAATTTTCCAAACCTCCTTAGGCGTAACAACCTTTGTAATCTTCTCAAATACAACAAGATCAACACACTGATGAAGAAGACACTTTGTCTTGAAGTCCTTCTTCATAGTTGCAGCATCAACTTTCTCATTCTCTAAGATTCCTTCCTTCACTATGTCAAGAATCTCATGGAAGCCAAGAATCGCTTTCATCCTCATAACCCATTGATGATAGTTGTTGCCATCAAGATCTGGTAACACGTGTATGAATCCACTAGTATCTATTGTGGAAGCCATTGCAACACCTTTAATTGGGTCCCTAGACCTTAAAGCTCTATGATACCAATTGTTGGAGAAGGAACCCTTTGCACACACACACACACACTCACAAATATGAACAAGAGGATAAATTTCAATGAAAACTTGTATTTTTTTTATTTTTTCATTTACACATATAGACACCTCTTATATAATACATTTTATCTCAAAGTTAGTTACAACAGAAATAACAAAACTAACTACACTCTAACTAACTGCCAACTACATCCTACCTATATTTGGATTAAAATTCAATAGCATCTTTCTAATGGAAGAGAAAGACATTTGATTTCTCAGTGAAAAAATGCAACATTCATTTCGAGTCGTTTGGCAAATGCCTTGTTAAATTACAGACACATATCTACCTTTTGTAATTTCTCTATAGCACATTTGTGCATGGCACTTTCTACATAATTACATCGCATTTGGATATCGTTGAAACCATAAAGGTGGATATGATTAGTCCTCGGATTAATTTTTTTTCAAGAGATTAGTCCTCAAATTAACAAATTGAGAAAATAATCCCATTAAATCTTTAACAATAACATAAAAGCATTATTGTTAACACTCAATCTTGAAAAATATCAACATGTTTATATCAACACACAATTATAACACTCAATGTTGAACAATAGACTCATAAGTCATAACACTCTCATTTATATCAACATGTTTTTTCCTCTTATTTTAAGTGTCTGGGTATATTTTAAATAATAGGTAAGATCAAAGTGTCAATCTAGTTAGAAGTTTTGCTCCTACTGTAATACTTTTTGAATCACTATTTTTTTTTTTTACAATTGCAGTGATAAAAATCAAACTTAAGTCCCCATACAATTGATTGGTGGCTCAAGCTATTTAACTTAAGTGGTTTTGGTCCATAACTCTTTTTACAGCTGTCTTTTACCCAATTTATAGCAAATATGTGATTAAGCTCAAATTTATATTGAAGAGAATTTTTTTTGGACTAATATATAGAACAATACAATTTAAAGCTTCTTTGAATATCTTAACATGTGCCATATGATTGATTCACTTTGTATTTGTCGCTTGAATTAACTTGTTTCAATTTTTTATTCACATAATATTTTCTCTCATAAAAAACATTTTTATTATCAAATCACGTGCATCATAATAGGATAAATCAGCAACATTCAATGTGGTACTAACATTCCACTTTTAGATAACATTTATCTTGTATGAATTATCCCTTGTCATGTGAATTTGAGATGGACATTTTCCTCTTGGAGTCAATTTGGATTTTGAGTTAGATTTTTTATTGAATTCAATATAATAAATTAATACCTCCTTAATTTGTGTTTTATTTCACATATAAAGTTGAATAAACTTGCAATGTAGTTTTTATTGACTTTTTTTAAAAATTATTCAGTAAATTCTTGAATTATTTGTAAATTTTTAAATAAGTGCCTAAGCTTTTTTTAATTGGATAATTGGTTATGTAATTTTTTTAATTGAGTTCCCATGGCTTCTAAAACTTTGATAAATTATTAATTTGTGACAGTTTTAAATTGCCAAAAAGTTATAAAAAAAAACATAGTTTTTAGTTAAGGCCCCATTAAAAAAAAAGTTTAGGACCTACTTGAAAATTTGTAAAAAATTAAAAGAATTTTCAAGTATATAAAGAAATTTATAATAATTAATACATATTTCCAATCAATCAATTGAGTTAGACTCTTTATAAATATGCTACTTTAATTCCTTTGTAGTAATATTTTTGTCATTCCTATGCTGATATTAAGTTATTTAATACTTAATAGTTTACTTATATTTTAAATTTCAAATGAAATAATAAACAGTACAGGTATGCACCATTGTTTATTAAATATTTTAATTTAGACGAATTTAATCGTTGCTTACATAAACTTAATCTTTATTATATATACACGCTATTAAGTTTGTTTATTTTTCGATAAAGGGAAAAATGAAAGAAAAAAAAAAAAAAAAAGACTACAGCGCTATCAAGCGCGGATAAGAGGAGCTTCTAGCATCCTCGACAATCAGCATACAAGAAATCAGTAGCTCTGTTAGCTTCACGGTCAATGTGGGAGATAGTGACACTCCAATTAGGACCAACCATGGAGGATTTAATGTCTCTGATGATACTTCGCTATTAATTTATTTTGAACTTAGGAAATAATTTGAATCTAAATATTTGAGTCTGTCAAAGTTTCAAATTGAATAAGAACGAATATAATTCATTGCAACTCATTTTCACAAACGTCAAACGCCCTCCAACGAAATGAAGATATTGGGAAGTGGAAATTTTTAGTATTTAGCCGATTTTTTCTTAATAAAAAAGGTGGCCCAGCCCATCCAAATGAGTTTGAGCCCGTTTTGTTTGGTCAGTAAAAAGCGGACCAAAAATAAGTTATGTTCCAATTCTTGCATTGGCACAAAAAAAATAAAATACGAAGTCGACGATCATGTTGCATGGTATGGAATTTTTTTATTTTCTTCCGTATTTAGGTAAATGTCGTAATGTCATAATGGTATGATAGTCAATAAAGCAGTTTATCATTGCGGAGTGTTTTCCTTTTCCTCTTTTCATTATCAAAGTTCTGTCTTTTTGTTTCTATAGTTTAGGAAGTATTTGCAAATTTGTGATTCTGAAAACGATAACCTTACGTTTGGGGCTATGCAAGGTTCAATATCTTATAGCTCTAGCATTCTGCCAATGTATATGACAAAAAACTATTATTTGGTTTAAATCTATATTGAGTTTATGATGTTTCTTTGCTCGCCACATATTTGTTTGCTTGCAATGGTTACAACTTACAAAGGACGAAGAATCTTAATTTCATTTTTCGTTTGGTTTGCTTTTGTTTTTATATGTTTTAATTAACAGGTGCAAAAACCTCAAACTCGTTTGAATGTAGCTAATAATAGCACGCGAACTTATGTGTATTTAAATCCTAATAGTATTACGTTTATATTCACTTCCACTGACGAGTTTATAAAGAAATTTGAATACTTTGGGCCATTTTTTTTAGAAAGTGTGCTTCATTTCTATTATTATCAATAATTATAAAAATGCTATTTTATTTTACCTTGAGGAGAATGGTAAAATCAACTGTGTAGAGACTGTAGACTCTGTTTTCATCATTTTCTTTATAATACATGGTGTTTTTCTTTTTTAAACTACATGTATATATCTTTAATAGAAGTCAATTATATTTGAGTTAATTTAACATAATAGGGTTAGTTTCCTCAAAATTCCAACTCCAGATATTTTCTAAGGAAAATCAAGTATTATCTGTTGGTAAAACATGGTGTTATTTTATAAGCATATAAAAAATTAAGCAATTGGTTTAGTTGTTTCTTCTCACTATTCTGTTCCACTCGTTTTTTTCAAACTTCTTGGCATTTCTCGTAGCTGTTATGTTATGTGGATAACATTGTAAGATAATGGTCTAGTGTAACACTTGCAGTTTAGTAAATTGTTTTTCCATATTCTTGTCAACTGCTTAACCGTAAAATTGTCTAGGTAGTCTGAACTCTGAATTGAAGGTCACCAAGGTTTGAATCAGATTCAGAACACATTCCAATTTGAACTGTTGACTGGTTGTGGAATAGATAAGGAAATAATTTAAGCGGGAAGAGTATAGATGAACAAGATAAATTGTATCAACCTTTTTTTTGGATAATAATAATAAGGTTTGAACTTAATGACTCAAAAATTATGCAAATCTTCTATCATTAAGCTGACCCTAATATATAGAAGTTCCAAGTTGATACAATGAAAATCAACTTGATAACCAAGAAATCCTAAATGCCTACCCGTTCCCTCCCCCCCCTCAAAAAAAAAAAAAAATCAATTTATTAAAATCCTAAATGCCTGCCACTATATTATTTGGTATTATCTTGTATCCACGTTCTGTTTCTTGTCATTTGTGTCTAATCCCCTAGTGGTAGTTGCTTTGTTCTCTACGTGAACGTTAGTTTGAATGATGATACAAAAGGCATTAAGAATGTTGTTAGTAGATAAAGCTTTTCAGTAGTCTTAAAGAATGGTCCAGTAAACGGCCCTACACTGAATGATTATTCTTATTGATGTTGCTAATTTCAATTAATTATTGAAATTTCCACGAGTATTTTTCTTATTTTAATCTCAATGAAACATATACAGACTATTATGTGAAATAGATTAAAGATAACATTTTACGGGGAAAAGTAGGAATCCTGCATTTAGAAGGAAATTAAATTGCAGGTTACACCATTCTGCAGCCTTTTATTTGAATTTGAATCATGTCAACTGTATGTTACTGTCCGTCGTGTCCGAGTCTTGTTTGATCTTCAACTTCTGTTATATGTGTGTAGAGACAGAATTAATATTTTAAAAAATGAACGCGAGTCATTGAAAACATAATAAAAATGCTAATTAAGATTTATCTAATTATTATGGTATATTTTAATTTGTATCGGTATAATTAAAAAAAAACTGACAAAATTATAAAAATATGCAACTAAAAGTATTTAAAGTGATTATGCTGCTGCTTCTTCACGTATAGTATATACAGCATTGTCTGCAAAATTTTAATATCAGTATATGCCATATGGATAAAATGAGAGAACATATTTTAATATCGCCTAATTAGTACTTACATGACCTCGATCAGTTTCAGCAATTAATATTCCTGAAAACGTGCACATACTCTCTGTCTTTAACACACTATGCGCCTGATTTTCCTTTTTGAATGTTTCTGTGTGACAGTACTATTCGGTGTTCGCTTTTCATTTCGCTTCTATTTCATCTACTCTTCCTAGCTAACTGTCTCTCAAAGTTGGATGAAAAGGTCATCTGAATGAACTTTTTTGTATCTAGAGGTGTTCATTGTAAAATATTTTCTTAATATATGACTGTTCAGAAACCTGATTATCATGACAATTTTTTTTTACCCAAGGGAAACATCAAACTAGATTTTTACCACTATTGATTTTAATTTGTGTTATACGTGGCTGGTCAATTCCCTGAATTACGTGCCGTGATGAAATTTAAAGACTTTGCTTGGTTGCTAGATAAATTTCTAATTAATGTTGCCAATCTTAGGCAATGCAAGTTAGTCTGTAGGAAGATAATGCTCATTATATGTTTAACTTGTGTGAGTGGGCTCTAGTTTGTTTGATGCAGGGGAAGGGAGCGCTAGAATTGGATATAAACACCCTTTTTGTCACTCTATATCAGGAATTCTGGTGTTGTCTCTGAGGTTCTAGAACTAGTGATTTAAGTCTATGTAGTTAAATTGATACTATATATATATATATGTAAGTGCTAGAAAACAAAATTTCAGCTAGCTCCCTTGTTTTTTGCTGTAGGAGTTGCAACTCCTTTTGCATATATATACCTGCCATATGATAGCTACCATGAATTCAAATAATGAAAGGAACATTGCCGCCATTGTATATAAAAAATAAAAAGTAAATCATGAAAGGAACATGACGATATCTGTAATCAGGTTTGAAGAACAGAAAATCAGTATTTTTTTTTATTAACAAATGTTAATTTGTTATGTTTGTCAGAAATGTCAGTTGGAAGATTCAAAGTTCGAACCCTCTTCAACCTCTCCCCCTCCTTTCTTCACTCTTTCCCAAACACGGGATCAATCTTATATATATTTTCCTGAAATCGGTATGTTAGTTGTTTACCATATATGGATGACAATAAGCAAAAGATTTGACGTAGAGAATCCAAGTAGTTATTATTGTTAGATGCAATGAAAGCATTGCACGGACATGTAATTTATTAGCAGCAACTTATTATTGTATCTTTTAATGCTGAGGCATCATGAATTTCGGTGTATTTTGAGTCACTAAAACTTTGCTTTTCAATTTATTAATTACTTAGCTTCTATAAGTAAGAACTATGAATAGTACTCCCACAAGGATAGCCAATAGCTTCTTATTATTTTCTTTCACCTGTTAATTATTTTTGTCTCCTTGCTAGTTTCTCCCATATCTTAAGCCTGCTGCTTCTACCTTTTGTGAACCAAAACTTATTTTATCAAAGAAAATGACAAAGGTTTCAAAACAATGAAAGCAAGATATATACCTCTTTCCCGTGGGAGTTTTGGAGTTTCTGTTTTTGATTTCCTTAGTGGTGTGGAGAATCAAAAAGGTGTGAGGAATTTAAGATGGAAAAAAAAGCAACATAAAGTAAAGAGAGGTGAGAAAGTAACCTCAAGTTAGTTAATGTTTTTCTCTATTAGGTTTGTGCTCGAATCATGTGATTGCTTCAAGTTATCTACCGTTCCCAACCACCAAAATAAAGGAGAAAAAATTGCATGAAACCTAAAAAGAAAAAGACATTTTGGCTTAACTGGTTTGAATAGCAGATAAACTTAATCATAACCCACATGACACCAAAACTTTAATTATGGAATGTGATGGCCGATGTATCTGACAAAAAGTATGCCCATAATCTTTATCCTTCATTGTCACAAACATTCTGCGATGAAGGTTTAGATCTTATTGTATATCAACAATCATACAAAATTCAGGGGCAAAAAAGAAGAAAATCTACAGCTGATGAACATTGGCAAAAACTAGCTAGTTGCAAGAGAAATATTAATAATTTTTTTTTAATGTACTCTTTGTTATTAGATAAATTTTATGAGATTTATTAAATAAGGAATAAGTCTAATTAATTTAAGTGGGACAATTTTAAACAAAGGTTTTAGGTTTAAATTTTTTAGGGTTAGAAAAAATTATTAAGTTAACTTTCATTTTAATAAATAGTTTGTTGAAATAAAAGTTGCGATAATAACTTGCTCGGATTTTGTTTATTTTTCAATCGAACTTTAAATCAGTTATAGATTTTTTTTCCTGATGAATCGGAAGTTTAAGAAGAATTTTTTTTATTCAAGTCAAATATGTATTTTTTTTAATATCTTTCAGGTTCAAATATTGTTGGCAGAAAATTGCCTCTAATAAAATTTGAAATATATTTGTGGTATAAAGCCAAAAATCCACAACTTTTACAATCTTGCAGCTTTTATAATGAAGTTTGTAACATTTGATATTATAATGATATAGTTTGTAAAATGTATAATTCAAAAATAAATATTATGACACTCCCTTTCTTAAGAGATTATTACAGTAAATCCTACAAATTGCGTGTGCACAAGTTGTAACACTTTTACCATAATTCCATGAATGAATGCTATTTATTTTAATTAACCATTCATGAATGCAAAGAATTTTAACGAATTGCGTATTATTATTTTTTTAAAAATGAGGATATATAGAAATTCAAAATACAGATTAATATTATTATTATTATTATTATTATTCTAGTTTTAAATTTAAAAGAAAAATTACCAAGAAATTATTGGTCCGAGACCGAACTGGTCTCTTGGTTTCCTTCACCAAGACCAAGGTATGGAGTTTGAGTTCAAGCAAATTATTAAAGGTGGTAAACTATACTCTCTCCTAAATGTAAATATTTTCGTTCTTAAAAATTTCTCTTCTTGCTACCTTATCTTTTTGAGGATGTAAATTTGTCCATCTTTTCATATCCTTTAAGATTGTCTCGCCACATCCTGTTCCTTACCACTACGACTGTACCGTACAGTATGTCCAAGCTGAGTCGGCTTATATTGTTTTTGTTAGTTTTCTTACTTTTTTTCTTATTTCGTGTTTTGTTTTGGTAGTCAACTTTGGTGAGAATGGTCGTTGTGGCATGTTTGACATAGATAGGATAATAGAAAATATTAGTTTGTATTTAAAAAATAAATAAAAATAGTCAATATATTGTTATGTAAATAACTTATTTTAAATGATATAAATGTTACTTTATGTTGTATTTGAAAAATATTATAATTGGAAAAAAAAAGATTTCCAAATCAAAATGAGCATGTTTCATTGCTTTGGAAAAAAATTATAGTAGTAATTTTTAGGTGAAAAATTTCGTTGTAATAACTATTTATACACAGTAACATGTACGAATGGTTGAGAAAAATAAATAAAAAATGATTTCCAATTCGGTCATGTTTTGCAAGAAAAGTATGATTGTATTTTGTCATCAACTATTTTTTTTTTCTTATCCTAATTAACATTATTACAAAATATTCGCAAGCAAAAAAGTAATGATTAATTTCCCTCAAAAATTATAAATGCACACAAGAAAATATATTCCCCTCTCAATATGGTATATTTCACATTTAAAATCAGAATTCAAATCCTCAACAATTTGATAAAAAAACATAAATTGTTACCATTTATTTTAGTTAGTATTGATTTTTGCCCGCAAACTCTAAACTATGACACATCGTACATAAAAATTGGTTTAGTTAATAAAGATAGACCTCATATTTTATAAAATATAAACTTTGAATCCTGCAATTATTGATATAAGATTTTGGTTAATATACAACATGCATAGATATTTTATAATTGTTTGTCAAGTTGTGAAGCCCGTCTTATTAATAGTAAGCTTTTAAAACTCAACTTATTTTTTAACGAATAAAAAATTACTATGACACACAATGAGATATTGAATTGTTTTATCATATACATAAATAATTAGCTCACAGCATAATTCCATTAAAAAAAATACTATATGTGTATTTAATAACACAAAATAAATATTTTAGTTACATAATTTTGTGTCATGTACATAATCAACAATGAATAACACAAAAAAAATAATATCATTTTACTAAAACAACTTTTTTAATATTAATTATTTTAAATGAATTTACATTATTATTATATATTTACGTGAATTCAAAATGCATAACATGTAAAACTAAACTAATTAATAAATAATATGAATTAAAAAATATAAGATATGATAAAATTATTATAACTAATAGATAATATAAAATCAAAATAAATAATATTATAATAAAATTGTTACAAGTAGCGAATAATAAGAATTCAAATGTAATTATTCAATCTGTGTTTCTGTACAGTAACATGGGTGAGAAGTAAGAGAGAATTGGTGTTGAGATTTTCTTTTGTCATGGTATATTTAATTAATTTGTATTTTTTATAATTATTTTTCAAATCAAAACGTGAAATAAAAATATATATTTTATCCAATATCATAATTTTAAAGAATTAAATAGAATATGTAACAATTATTTTCATCGTTGTAATTAATATTAAATCAGCATAAAAGGTACACAAAAAGTATAGTAAAAACAGGATAAAAAAAAAAAAAAAAAGTTATATAAGAACAGGGCTTAGGCAGCTGAGAGGAGCGAAGTGATTGTTGTATTGTAGTAAGATAAATGATAAAGATACCGTTGGAGCCATAAATTCAACTGCCCAAGTTAGTTGGGTCTCTTTCCCTTGTTTATCTAACAGTCAATCCTACCAGCCTCCACATTTTACACAAGGGGAACAAATAAAGATAAAATATATTTTAAAAAATCCTTAGCGAGTTCCTTCCTTTGTTTTTATACTCTTAAATCCACCACTCCCTACGTCACTTTCTCTCTTCCCCTTGCTTCCCTTGCCTCTCTATTCTCTCCATGTAGACGACACAGCCATTTTTGCTCCTTCATAAACACACACACACACCATTCTTCATTCCCTTCATCAATGGCCGCCGACATGTCCAACAATAACAATCCTCCTCCCACTTCTCACGCCAAAGACTTCTTTGCTTCTCCAGCTCTCTCTCTCAGCCTCGTCAGTTTTCTTTCTTTTTTTTTTTTTTTTTTCATTTTTTCTTTCTTTATTTATGTATGTATGTATCTATGTATGTGCTTTTTTCTCTCACTCACTCTTGTCGTGTTGTGCTGCATTGAAGGCTGGGATTTTTCGCCATGCTGGGGTGGCCGCGGCGGATGAGGCCGCCACTTCGGTGGAGGAGGGCGAAGAAGGGAGTGGAGGAGCTGGTGAGAGGTTAGAGGAGATTAGCAGCGAGAACTCCGGTCCCACGAGATCCAGATCAGAGGATGATTTCGAAGGAGGAGAAGCTGAACCTGAAGATGATTACGATGCTGATGGAGACAACAAGAACAAGAAGAAGAAGAGGAAGAAATATCACAGGCACACTGCTGACCAGATCAGAGAAATGGAAGCGTTAGTATATTAATACTTTATCGTATGTATGACACTTTATTTATTGTATGTATGAGCGTCTTTGCTTAGTTAAGAGATGTTTAGCAATATTCAAATTTACTATTGGAAATTATATATAAAACTTTGTAAATTTCACGTCTTATTTAATAACCTTCACCAGAAAAGTATAATACAAAGTGTCTTGTTGCTAGCACTAGTTTTCATGGAGAACGGACTATTGACAATTTGACATTGATTAATCATGGTTGAGCATTGTGCATTACTATAATTATCTTACGCTTTTTCTTTGAGCTTCTGTCATCCCTCCTGCATAGTATTACTATCACTATGTGTGTCTTCATTATTACTATCTAGTTACTAGTTACTAGAGAGAGAGAGATAGGCATATATATCTGTCTTCTGGGTATGCGGGTAGTATTTGTTTATTGAAAACTGCTAAGAAACAGCTTTAATTATATATATATATATATATATATATATATATATATATAATTAGGCTGAACCTGTTACCTGTAGGATGGTAATTTTCTTTGCACATGTTATTAGTTCTTAAGTAATTTAGGGGGTCATCAATGAATCAAATTAATGATTTGCATGCCAGCTTTACCAGTGGAGACTTTAAAGCATAACTGCGTAGTTTACACCGTACTACTGGCCACGATTATGAGTAAAGTTATTGATATCATATGGTTATAAAAGGACGATGATTAAAAGACAAAGCTTAAAATTTTTATTTTTGAACTGCTTTTACTTTTTTCTTTGTTTGAAAAAACCACTTTTTTTTAGCCCTCTTTCCACTTGATTAGTTTGTGTTACTGTTACACATATTCATATCATGTCTGCATTATTTTAACCCCATTTTTTGGACCACTGTGCATATCAGAACTGAAGCTTGTAGTGAAAGGTAAATCAAGAGAAAAGCTGACATGAATGTAACGTTGCAGGCTTTTCAAAGAGTCACCACATCCTGATGAAAAGCAGAGGCAACAACTAAGCAAGCAATTAGGCCTTGCCCCAAGGCAAGTCAAGTTTTGGTTCCAAAATCGTCGAACCCAAATCAAGGTAATTTAATTTAAATTTATTAACTTACCCGCCGCATATCCAGTTAATCCATCAACTCCATTTCATTTTCTTTGATAATTGCTTTTTCTTTTGAGTTTAATAATAATATATATGCATTATTATATATACGTATGTAATTGGCTTTTTGCAGGCAATACAAGAGCGTCATGAAAATTCTTTGTTGAAGTCAGAAATAGAGAAACTAAAGGAGAAAAATAAGAGCTTACGAGAGACCATAAACAAAGCTTGTTGCCCCAACTGTGGCGTGCCCACCACAAGCAGAGATGGTGTCATGCCAACTGAAGAACAACAACTACGTATTGAAAATGCCAAACTCAAAGCTGAGGTTGAATTTAATTTACATTATTAATTACTTTCCTTGATATGCATGTAAAGAAAAAATCAATATTGAAGATTTACACTCTCTAGCAACACGTGTGCGTAGGTAGAGAAACTCCGAGCAGCTTTAGGGAAATACGCACCAGGGTCAACGTCCCCTTCATGTTCTTCTGGCCATGACCAAGAGAATAGAAGCTCTTTGGATTTTTACACTGGAATTTTTGGACTTGATAAGTCAAGGATAATGGACATAGTAAACCAAGCAATGGAGGAGCTCATTAAGATGGCTACCGTTGGGGAACCATTATGGCTTCGTAGCTTTGAGACTGGTCGCGAAATTCTTAACTACGATGAATATGTTAAGGAGTTTGCAGTTGAAAATTCAAGCAGTAGTGGAAAGCCAAAGAGATCCATCGAAGCCTCAAGAGACACTGCAGTTGTTTTTGTGGATCTCCCTAGGCTTGTCCAAAGTTTTCTAGATGTGGTAAGTATAAGATATATACCTGTATGTGTGTGGAATGCTTCTTGAATTATAAATGCAATCTTGAATAACCACTGAGCTAGTGGATAAATTACAATATAATTATTCAAACTTAATCAAAGCTTTGCTATCCGAATAGAATTGCCTCACATAAAAGATACAGGTATTCAAAAAGAAAAAAAGAACCATATGAATATTAGGATTGTCTAAAATAGCTTTTTTAATCTCTTATAACAAAGTGTCTCTTATATGAAAATGCTTCGTGATTAAATTGTGGGTTAGAATGAAATATTATTTCCTTTTGACTTCTAAAAGGTTTTTGTTATGCTTCTTGCAGAATCAGTGGAAGGAAATGTTTCCGTGTTTGATATCTAAGGCGGCAACTGTTGATGTTATATGCCATGGAGAGGGTCCTAGCAGGAATGGTGCAGTGCAACTGGTAAGGGGAAAATGTTACCACTCTGCTAGCTTTTGTTTTACATGGTTACCTAATTCTTTTAGTAATTAATTATCCGCATCACACACTAAATTCACCAACCACAAACCGTATACTAATTTTTTTTGGAATAATAATGATAATAATAATAATAATGTAAAAAGTGATTATTGCATGACATAATAACTGATTAATAACTGTCTCTTATTCAAGTCATCCAAGATTTAAATTTTGATCAACTCTTGAATATGTTGAATATGTAATAAATTATGTTGAGAAAAGAATATTCATATGTGCTCACTATCATTAACAAAGATTAGTCTCGATTTTAGCAAAAATTATCCCATACCAATACCATCTTTAGAAAAAGAAAATGTAAAAAGTGATGAACAGCGTACCTACTCGAACTGCTTCCGTTCCACGTGCCTGCAAACTATGTTCTCTTATATTATTATTATTTTATTTATACAGTTATGTTCTCCTATATTGAATCCGTCGGGCCCTACTTAATGAAAGGTTTGATAAAACTTAAAATATTGAAATGCCAAAAGAAAAATTAGTTAGTGTCATATATATAACCTCAATCGCTTTCATTCGACCAAGTGTTTCAAATAAAATTTATTTCCAGTTGTAAAACAAAAAGGACATGGATTTATTGATATGAAATTTCTTTTCTCTAAGTGGTCCAACCATGTCAAACAAGGGAAAGGGTGGTTTCAAGCTGTTTTCGTACATATGAATTTTGTCATCCTAAAGTTATAAATGTTTAGGTAAACAATTTGAGTTGCATGTGTAAATTTACGCTTCCGCTTATAGAAATTACGGTTTCTTAACCCATGCATTTGTTTTCTGTTCCGAAATGTAAGTGCTTATGACATTTTCGTGTCTTTAAAAGACGACTTTATTTATATCATCACACAAAGTATAGACAAAGTCACACAAAAATTTAAAAAGATACTAATATATAAAAGCTCGAATACCATTTATAACTGTTGGCATTTTCCTCTCACTTCCCCACATCTTATCCAATGTGTGTGTCCAGCTGTAATCCCTCTCTCTCTCTCTCTCTCTGTCTCTACGTGTTCTTTTATGAAAAAAAGATTTTCCTCTTAAAGGCTAAATTCCAACTATAAAGCACAAAAGCCAGTGTTTTATTACTTCTAGTATTCCATAATATAAACTAAAATTCTTTAACATAGAAAGACAAGCATGACCTCGTTGGAAGTTCTAAGATGTGGACACTGGAGAGTGAAACTTTTGCCTTGGAAGTACTAAAGGCACAAAGTTTAATTTGACAAGAAAACTATAAAGTCTAAACCTTAATTTTGTATTGGAAGCAGATGTTTGCTGAGCTGCAAATGCTCACTCCTATGGTTCCCACAAGAGAAGTCTATTTTGTCCGTTTCTGCAAGCAGTTGAGTGCTGAACAGTGGGCAATCGTTGATGTATCCATAGACAAAGTAGAAGACAACATTGACGCGTCCCTCGTGAAATGCAGAAAACGCCCTTCCGGTTGCATTATTGAGGACAAATCCAATGGCCATTGCAAAGTATGTACAGAATCAAGTCCTAAATATAATTGCTTTACACTTATGTTACATAACGGACCCATAAAATTTTCAACCTCAGTATATTGTTTTTTTGGGAAAAGCCCTTGGTCATTATATATAGTAAGTATAAAATCAAAGGGGTATAGCTTAAGTTGATTGAGATGTGTAAGTGTTGTAATTTTTTTTAATACCGTCTTTGATTTCTACATATAAAAAAAATAAAATAAAATAACAGCAACTGGGTGTTACTAGTAAGCTAGTGTGTGAGTGTGACCATTGCTGCTAATTTTGTCGGGGGACATTGTGCAAGTTAAGGATGCACTTTCATAGGCTCCATTAGTAATCAATAATCATCACTTGAAAGAAGCAAAACAATAAAATTATTGTGTTAATAAAATAATCGAAGATAATTAATATCTTGTGAACATAAAAACATTTTTTTTAGTTTAGTAATTAAAAGAATTGGTGAAGGGGATTTAGAATTATTGAAGTAAAAAATGCAGCATAGACTAGACTACATTTTGATCTTTGTTTTTATCTTTAGGTAATATGGGTGGAGCACTTGGAATGCCAGAAGAGTGCAGTCCATTCAATGTATCGCACCATTGTGAACAGTGGCCTAGCTTTTGGGGCCAGGCATTGGATTGCGACTCTACAACTTCAATGTGAACGTCTAGTTTTCTTCATGGCCACAAATGTTCCCATGAAGGATTCAACCGGTGAGTAATACTAAATTCTAATAAGTTACTACTTTGTTATTAAATACTTAACTTAGGAGCAGCTATAAAATAAAAGAGTTTTGCATGACAAAATGTTAGGTGTTGCTACGTTGGCTGGGAGAAAAAGCATTTTGAAGTTGGCACAAAGAATGACATGGAGTTTCTGCCATGCAATTGGCGCGTCAAGCTTCCACGCATGGACTAAGGTTACAAGTAAAACTGGAGAAGACATAAGGATAAGTTCTAGAAAGAACTTGAACGATCCTGGTGAACCTCTTGGGTTGATATTGTGCGCTGTTTGTTCTGTATGGTTGCCTGTCTCACCTAATGTTCTGTTTGATTTCTTGAGGGATGAAAATCGCCGAACTGAAGTACCACTCTCTTGTCTCCTTTCCTTCTTAACCCTTTTGTCAATTTTGGTTAATAATTTGAATGGTTAAATGTCCTGATGTGTGTCACATTATCTCAGTGGGACATCATGTCAAGTGGTGGGACAGTGCAGTCCATTGCAAATTTAGCCAAAGGACAAGACCGAGGCAATGCCGTAGCCATTCAAGTAAGTTGCTTTGGTTCGATTCAAATTTCAATACCTTACAAAATGAAAATGCAAAGTGCATTCAGGTAAAAAACATGGTTCTAACTTCTAAGTGAAATATGGTATTCGTCTCATTTGGCAGACAATTAAATTGAAAGAAAACAGTGTGTGGATACTGCAAGATAGCTGCACAAACCTTTATGAGTCAATGGTGGTATATGCTTCAGTGGACATTAATGGCATTCAGTCTGTGATGACAGGATGTGATTCTAGCAATCTTGCCATACTGCCCTCAGGATTCTCTATTATTCCTGATGGTCTTGAGTCAAGGCCATTGGTGATTAGTTCAAGGCAGGAAGAAAAAAATACCGAGGGAGGATCTCTGTTTACAATGGCATTCCAGATTCTTACCAATGCTTCTCCCACAGCCAAGTTAACATTGGAATCTGTGGACTCGGTCAACACTCTTGTATCTTGTACATTGAGAAATATCAGAACAAGTTTACAATGTGAAGATGGTTAGTTAAAATCAGATAATCACTTTATCGAGAGCCATAGATTTTAATTAGCTGTGATAATCTTGGGCTCTCTATTCCCTTTTTGGATGGTATTCGGTTTGGCCAAAATAGCTTGCGTTTGTCCCCTTATTCTGTTTCTGGGTTAGTTTTAATCATTAGTCCATTACCAAGGAGAGTTGGTTGAGTTTGTATATCTGTATCTGCAGTTCTGTAGGTGGAAAGATAGACAAAAAGCTTTTAGAACCTAGATATTAAGTAAGGCGTGTATAGAAATTATCATTTGTTAATTCCTTATGCAGTTGGTATTTTTTGAAGTAATTTTGATTATTCCTGCCTTACATGGTTGGTTTGATAGCTCAGATTGGAATTATTTACTAAAAAGGATAGTGAACTAGTAATGACAAGTTACTTCACACCCAAGTTCTGCTCTAACAATGTAATCATCTTTTACACAATCTTCACGAAGCTGTACAGTTCACGTTTATGTCGGAAACAAACGTTACAGTATTGTTGTAGCCCAAATTATAAACATCCAAAACTGTGCATATCAGGTTGGTAAAACCAATTAAATTTCAAAAACAGGACTTACCAGAACAACAAAACAAGAAAGGAAGAAGAAAGTTCCAACTAAAGAAAAATATTCATTTGTCAAAACGAGGCTTCAGTAGTCAGTAGTCAGTAGTCTTAATTATTGTTATAGAAAAAAAAAATGACCTTGCTTGCTACACTCTGGGAAATATATTTAGTCTCGGGTTTGGCACCTTGGCAGTGTTATTAGTTATTAGGCTTTAATTTAGGTGTGGGAAATTCTTCCCCAAAAAATGGTTACAAAATACAAACTTACAATCCCGGACAATTATGCAGGCAATATACGGGTAACCAGGTCCTTGTTTCTTGGTCAGTATTCATCTCTCTTTTGTCTCATGCATGTGCCATGCTATTTTATCCAATACATTTTGCATAATTTGGTTGCCCTTACCATCAAGTCACTCTTTATGTGCATTTTTCCCCCTTTCAAGCTCCTGTTAGAAAGCTTACAACCAAGTGCCTCGTTACAGACTGTGCTAAACAAAGAAACCATGGGCTATACATGTAATTATAGGAATGACCTTATACGAAAGTAAAGTAGAACCAACTTGGAGGCCTCATGTACCATTTGATCAACCAAGGCAAGGCCGCAGGAGTCCTATATTTCTATCAAGGATTGTATCAAGATCACTGCATTTGATCCACAGATTCACATTATTACTACAATTTTACTGGAATTTTCATTTTATTGATCACAGTACTATGTTCAATATGTTGTAAAAGTAATCAATAGAAAAACGAGTTGGATAATTTACAAGGAGGGAGGGGAATTAAGAGCTCAACAGGGAAAACAAAGTCAAGATATTTTTATCATAGAAACTTGGCTATCAGAAACCTAAACAAATATTTCATCAGAAAAACTTGTCGGTTACAATAAGTTCTCAAAGATAACACAGCCATAACCATAACTTGCCATTTGAATTGAAGGTTGATCAAAAGCCATATCAGACATTTCATCAAACATATTTAAAGGGTGCAATAAGCAATAAAAGCTCTCATGATAACGGAGTTAACAAGATTCATTTCTCAATTTCACTGATTCATTTGGTTTGCACAAAATTGTCCACTCTCAGCAAGTCTCACTCGTAATTCATTTCTGTATGGAATTAAAACAAGAAAAATTCATCAATTCAGCCAATCCAGGAAATTAACATCGAGCAAATTAAATCAGAAAACCCTCACAAACACTAAAACAATAATGAATGAAAGAAAAACACGATAATATATGATAGCAATCAGCTAGAATGATAAGAATTGCACATATAGAGAAGCTCGAAAATAGAGCAGAAACAGAAAATAGTAGCAGCATCCAAATTACAACACATTAGCACGAAAGAGAATGCAAAAGCAGGATTCGGATAAAAAGTAGGCGTGAGAGAGTGAAATAGAGGTGTGAATCCGGAGTGTTCTAGGGCTGGGACTCGAAGGGAATGGAAAGTTCTTTGGGCTGGGACTCGGGCCTGTTGGAGGGCCTCTTGGGAACGGGGAGTGCGAGAAAGGCCTTGGTCTTGCTGATGGGCCTGGTCTTCTGGAGCTGGACGATGTCGCCGACTTTGAATTGGTTATCGGGGTCGTGGGCCTGGTACTTCTTCTTCTTCCTCACGCGCCTCTTGTACTTTGGGTGAGGGGCCAGCCGCACCACCTCCACTGCCACCGTCTTGTCGCTCGTCGAGCACACCACTTTCCCCTGCATTGTCTTCATCGCATTGATTTGAGGCAGGAAACTCGGTGGGGCCCAGTGGGTCTGAGTCACCGCCGAACTGGGTTTCGAGAGAAGGGTGGAGGAATGACCATGTCCGTTCAGAAATGGGGTTGAGAGTTTGGGAGGAAGCTGCACAAGCCACATTTTCTTATCTCTTTCTCCCCAAAGGAGTAACTCTACCTCTATCACTGCACGCACACTCTCTTCTCTACCATATATTTATCTCTATCTCTATCTCTTTTGATTCTGTGCTTAAACTAATTTTATTTTTTTAAAGAAGCACATTCCTAAAAATTACCTAATTATATAAACCAAAAATACTAAGACTGTTCTGTTCATCATCTATGTTCTATCATTAACACCTCTTTATTTGAAATTAATTTTGATGAATTTAAACATACGAATGACATTTGCTTATATATTTCAAAAATATATATTATATGTTAAAAAAAGTGTTTTTTTTATGATGTATCAACTAACTTTGGATAAAGAAAAATAAAATTAATATAATTTTTTAATATTTAATAGTTAATTCTATTGGACAAAAAAAAGCATAAACAGTGGCGATTCGCATGAATATAATTGCATTAAAAAAAACAACGCAATAAGAAAAATGTTTTTACAATACACCTCCTATGAAATAGGATACTCATTATACATTTTGATTGAGCACAAAAAAAGTCAACTATTTAAATCTATTTTTGATCACTTTTTTTATGAGTTTTATGTAAGAATTTTTGTGATTTGTTGTTATAGTAATAGAATCCAATTTGGATTCTTGAATATTATTTACATAAAAAATAAAATCTTTTTTTTCTTTCAAAGTACATTAAAAAAATAATATATTTAAAAAAATATAATTCTTGAGAGTTTTTTTTCTTCCTGAAATTCAATCTTCACCATAAAAAACTCCTAATCAAAAAGACAGAAATTCTTAAACACAAAAATCTTATTAAAAAAAATCATGCAAAAAAATATTGTGCAATAAAAGAAGGAAAAGTCTACCAAGTCTTAATAACAATATTTATATATCTTAAAAGTCACATAACTCACTCAAAATTCATCATACAAAATAATCCATTAAATTTTTTTAATATTACAAAACTTTTTATAGATTGTAAAAAGTTTCAATTAAATACCACAAATTTCAACATCCTCTTAAAAAAATACTGATAATTTTGATTAAATACTATACAAGAAATTTTTTTTGTTACAAAAATATAATACATATAATGCATATATAAATAAGATAAAGAATTAATATATTATTACTTTATAATGCATATATAAATGTTTATTTGTTTTATTATTCGTATTAATTGGTGTCTTACTATTTGATTAAATAAATAAATTTAATTGAACTACATTTATAAATTATTATATTATTAAAAATAGTTTTTTTCATAATAATAACTCTAAAATTTAAAATTAGTTAATTCCTGGTATAAAAATCTGTAACTGTCAGGATATCAAATTAATTTGCTAAAGAGATTTAACCAAGTGGATAGGCTTATCCATCTTGGAACCATGTGGCATGTCACGAATGAATTACAAAATCTGCACGAATAAATGAAGTTGGCCACGTGGCAATGGAGATGAGATTCAAGAAACATATCAAAACCAAAGCATTTGTGTGTGTGATCATACAGAAAGAGAAAGCAATGGCTTCTCTGGCAAGCTTAGCTGTTGTTCAACCATCTACTGTCAAGGGCCTTGCTGGATCTTCCCTTACTGGAACTAAGCTCTCTTTCAAGCCCTCTCGCCAGAGCTTCAGACCCAAGAATTTCAGGTTAACAAATTGCACTATGATTACTCTACAGGAGATTTAACTAAATCAATATGCATGCATAGTCCTCTTCTTTTTCTTCTTTATATATGTCTTCTGAAAACCAAAAAAAGTCTCTATAGGTTCTAATTATACGTGAAAGTTTAATATTACAGGAGTGGTGCTGTTGTAGCAAAGTATGGTGACAAGAGTGTGTACTTTGATTTGGAGGATCTAGGCAACACTACTGGTCAGTGGGACTTGTACGGCTCCGATGCACCTTCACCCTACAACCCTCTTCAGGTTCGTTTTAATATCCTCGGTGCACCTCTATATTCTTTATTCGTTTTAACTAAGAAATAGTTTCAGGTGTGATATTTAAAGCTTGTATTGTGCATGCATTCACATGGTAGTGAACGTAAAGTCATGGATTATCCCTTGAACAACTTATTAGTCCTTGATTGAAAATGCAAACTTATATAATATCAGTCTCATTGATATGGATTTGCAGAGCAAGTTCTTCGAGACATTCGCCGCTCCATTCACAAAGAGGGGATTGTTACTAAAGTTTTTGATCCTGGGAGGTGGTTCCACCCTGGCATACTTTAGTGCCACAGCGTCAGGTGACATTCTACCGATCAAGAAGGGCCCACAACTTCCACCAAAGCCAGGTCCCCGTGGCAAGATCTAATTTAGTTTCCCAATTTCATCTGTTTATCTCCTTCCCCTCCCCTTCTTCTTCTTTTGAATTGAACATGTATATCTCTATTTGCATACAATATGTAAGTTACGCCTAAAGCCTACTTCTATTATATGATGTTCATTTCCGGTCCAATAGAGTAATAATTATTTACTTTTATCAACTTTAAGAGAGCTTTTTAGTTAAAAAATAACCTAAAAGTAAGTGATCACCACTAATAATGAAACTCAAGATCTTTTAATTAATGTAGTCGACTTGATTTCCTTGCATGATCCTAATTTATGGAAAGCAAAACTAGTACAAGTTGTATGTTACACAAATTGGCCTGTGAATCAATACAGCATGATCTCTACATCACAACACTGTCACGGAAAGGAAAGGTGAGTTAAAAGGTCACGGGAAAGGACAGACATGATACTTGAGGCCTATGGTCAAAAAATCACATCTCGGTGGCTACGGGACTACTACAAATCATTCTTATAAGGATAATACATCTCTGACAATGCTTCAAGCCGATGATTTCGTATGTTCATTCCTATGTACAAAAGGAAAGAATTGATCAAGAATCCAACAAACACCTGAGTCTAATGTGCTTTTAATGACGCGATGTTGGGCTTCTCATGACTCCCAAGGTCTCAAGATATGACACCTTCTTGTTGGTCACTACGGTTGGAAGTTTTTGTTGCTTTGGATCATCATCGCCTTTGCATAAGTCATCCGAAATTGCAAAGGGGTCCTTCTTCATGTCTGCTTCACCTTGATCAGAGCCCCAACCCATAAAATCTAATAATGTCATTGAACCAGCTTCTGCACGTGCCTTGTCTGTCTCTTCTCTAGAAGGCCTTGAAACTGAGCTTCTCCTTCTCCCTGATAGATTTTGAGATTGAATTTGATAATCTGCTTGGAGTACATCATCTATTCTTGAAAGCACTGTAAAAGCCAAACTTTCCAATATTCTTGAATAGCTTTCTAGAACAGCTTGCCCCACATCCTGCCAACCCAACAAATCCTTTATCATGTTAATTCATGCAACACAAATGAAAAGGAATCCATATATGATGTTTTGTCTAGATATTAAGACCAGAACTAGAGTATGCAAATAGTTAACAACAAAACTCAAGCTTCACACAGGACAGGCTCTTACCCTGTTGTATTGGATTTTGCTTATATCCAATGCAGATTGAGGAAGGCCAGGGAAACGATGCTTTAAGAGAATTAATACGGTTTCTGCTCTCTCTTCAAAGAGCTCTCTTTTTTCCAAACTCACTGCAGAACCCCAAGCAGATTTGGAATCTTTTTGGTGCATCTTTCGTTTCCAAATCACTATTGATGCTTCAATTCTATTCTTGAGATCTAGGATTTTATGTTCTGATGATAAGTCCATGGTTGATAGGAACTGGTCAGGATCAAAAAATTCAACTGTTATACTCCTGTAGTTCGAGTCCCCTAGACTTGCTCTTCCATTCTGTAAATGAAGAAAAGGAAAGAAAAAAGAAACCATTTTATGTAAAAAGATGTCACAATGTTGATTCAGGTGCTAACTTTTAAGCACTTATCGGTTCTTTTTATCTCACCTTGGGCAGAGAGTCAATATAGCTTTCGGGGATCTCCATTTCTGTTAGAATTTGGGCATTTATTGCCATGGCTGCTTTAAGTACTTGATTAACACAATCTTTCTGATACTGCAGAAATTTTCTAGCCATATCAGATAGACCTTCTGCAGGAACCTTAGGGGTAGGTAACCACCACTTATCATCATTTTTTGTCTTTGCACTGTTTTGATCTGAATCATCTGAATTTTTTGACACATAATAGAACTCATTTTGATCTTTGAAATTATCTAGACATTCCTGTTCATCATCATCAATTGTTAAAGATAATTAACAATCAATTCAATCACATTTAGCTCAAAGGGTAATTAAGGTTAATGATCTTTCTTACAAGAAGCATTGCATCAAGCTTGCGCAAGGCAGGGACATTTATGTGGAGGTCCGTTCGTTGGCGTGTCGTCATAATCTATTCAATATAAAAATCAGGTTCAACCATATAGCAGTTATTATGATGATAGGAAGAAAAACATAGATATTTAAATAGAAAGAGGGTTACCTCCATATTTGAACCATCCTTAGACTTTTGTTGTGAAGGAACCATTTCGACAACGTAATCCGTGACTGATAGAAGCCAATCAATTTCTTTTCTCCATTTTGCTTTCCTTTCTGCCGGCATTGGTTCTAGACGCTTTTGTTCACCAAAAATAGAAGCTGCGCTTTCAATGAGATATGAATTATTAGAACATACTATGATATGTTGCAAATATTTATTTGTTCATTACAAATCAATAATTATGGAAAGAATTCCAAAAGAAAAAAGTCAACGTACCAGCAAGGTTTGTGAAAGCATTTGACAGTGCCAAAGCAGACGAAACACCCTTTCCTCCACCGGACATGTCCTCACCCAACAACAGTTTGGAAAATCTCTCCTTCATCTGTTCCATATCTGAATTAAACCCAGCCACGAATGTCATCAACATTATAGATATTTTCAAATCTCTCTTTTGCATGGAAAAGTTTTTGGTTTTTACACAAGATCAAATAGCAATACCTTGCAATAGCTTCTCTTTGGCTTCCTTCGCTGAAATTTCCTCCTTGCTTATTACCCTTGCTTTGGGAGTCATCTTATCTAAATCATTAAAAGGCTTTGATCCTTGACTTCTTGATGACGCTGCTCCATCTTCTGTAGGTTCCAATACCGTAGCAGTGTCAACGCTAAGGCTCTTAGTAAGCCTCCCAGTGCCCTCAAATATGCCTCTGAAATTAAACAGTTTGGCCTTGCAACCTTCCGGCTCTTGTTCACCTGCTCGAACCATGTTTTTGTCGTCTTTTTTTCTGTTCTTTTCTTTTTTATTCCTAGGAAAGTTTAACTTTTGTGTTACCTAGCAAGAACAAAACATGGGTGTCTTAAGACCCCTGCAGAGAGAGAGTGGGAGAGAAGGAAAGTAGCACAGAGGAAGCCAAAGTAACGAATGAAATGAGAGTTGTATTTTTTTTTTTTTTCCTTTTTTTCTTTTTGGAGTTGGTGAGTATTAGAAAAGGGTGGAGATGGATTGTTTGATGGTTTTTTTTTTTTTGTTAGCCTTTCTTTTTTGAGCTGGGTTCTTTGAACGTGGGGTGCATGTTGTAATGGGTTTAAGAGTGAGAGAAACAAAATTTGCATTTTTTTTTTTATGTTAGGAGAATTTTGCTTTGGCAAAGAGGGGGGAAATTGGATGGTTGTTGGTTAAGGTTCTAATTTAGAGGTCAAAGATAGCTAAAGATCAGGGAAGACAGACATGCACGCTTAACCAATTACAAATTTATAATAACCGACCTTCCTTTTCTTCCTTCAGGCGACCGTGACGATGCCTTTGTCTTGTTTAAGAATTACTGCTTGTGAACTCCAAAATCTTGCTAGTGTTCTGTTGTTTTGTCACCTACACATATCTCGAGTCTTTTATTGGATTTCATTATCATAATATATTAATATACTGCTATTTCCTATCCAGTCATTACACAAATTCTTTAGTATAGCATGATAAAAGTAACGTATCTGCCACGTCTCAAATAAAAAAGAAAAAACACTAAATTCAGTGAAGTAAAATTTGATTTCTTATATCATGTTCTAACATTTATATTTTCTTAGATTATATTGTAATATTTAACCAAAGATGATAGATGAATTAAAATTCCTTGCACTGTTATTTCTTTAGAGTATCTTCAATGGATATATTAATATGAGTTGTTTAATTTTAAACATTATTTAACTTTTTTTCCATGAAGCAGATGATATGATATTACTAATACAATCATCGTTGCTTACCTAAACAACTATTGCTTAATAAATTTATATCAAAAATAAAATATTTTTCAAGCATTGTTGGGTCTTTAAAATTAATTTAAACACTCATTTTAACAATTTTAGTATTGGAATGGATTTTTGTATTGAATACTTAAAGTTATGTGAAATTGAAAGATTTATAAAGTTAAGATAAATAATTTATCTAATCAATTGTGCATTATAGATGTTTTTAGTTGGACTTTCGGACCAATTTTGAGTTAAAACAAAATATTTGCAAGATTTTTATTTTTTTTAAGGAATTTTCTTTTTGGTGTCAATCGAACTTCCTTACGGACATGTTTAGAAAATATTGCTGCAAGAAACTTGGGTAGGTACATGCTCCATTACAGCTGCGGAAATTTGGGGCATTATTAGTGGCCTTCGATTAGCTTAGGACAAGGGATAACGGAAGTTTAGCTAACTCTGTAGCAGATAGTTTAGCTTAATTACCTCTTGGTTATCATTGTTTCGGTGATCCTCCTTCTATATGTAAAATCCCATTTGTGGGAGGATGCTAATGGGGTAGCATGACCTGATCAGTTTTAATATAGGGCTTTGATCCACACCATTTCAATAAAATAAAATAAAAATATTGCTGCATGATATTAAGATCAGGAATATGATCGTAGACATGTCTTTGGATATGATAATCTGCAATTATAAAATAGTAGATCATTGTGGGGGAAGGGCGGGGGTGGGGAACCTGCTGTTTTATAAAAATGGGCCAAGATAAATCAATATTGGGAGCTTGATAAACTGAAATCTCTCATTTTTATTTTTATTTATTTTGGGAGATTAAAATATTAAATTTGATTAATCTGACTATTATAATTAAATTTCTCATAAAATAGCTTAAGTGTATAAGCTTTCATCTAATGCAAAATTTAATTCATGTTCCATTATACCACTTCATTTTAATCCATAATATGTTTTAAAATATAATAAAAAATATTTTTTATAACATATTTATAAATATTTAAACTATCTAAAATTTGGTATGTGTAGTACAATTCAACTATTGAATTGTAAAAATTTATTACTAATTATTTAGGTATTGAAGGTACAATTTTGCCAAATTTAACGATTGATACACACAATCACATCTCTCCTCTAACCTCTAAAATTTAAAAAGGCAAACAAATTCATTAATCATAAAAAAAGAGTAACCACAAGAAGTGGCCACCTCTAAAGCATTACACGAAAAAATGCTGCACCAAAAATTAAATTTACTAAATTTTAGAAACAAAGAAACTTGATTAACTAAAAAAACTAAAATTATACACTACTTAAACTAAAAAGACAAAAAAGCACAATTAAACTATTCTTATAAGTCTTCTCCATTTAAGGCAGCATTATGAATCTATGATATGATGTTTATCGGATAAGTAAAATAATGAAATTTGAAGTCTACGATTCTTAAATTGTTATTTGGCTTAGTTAAAATGACTTTAGTCGTAACTCCTAAAAAAAATAAAAAATAAAAACTTGTTGCTGTGGTTGCTTCGCTGTGTGAGGCTAAGGAGGGCTTGAAGTTGAAGCATAGCATTCAGTAATATGCAAGTGTATAAATATGATGGTGTTGTATTTCATCTAGGACGAGGGTTATGTTATGTTGTGGACCTTCACTTTCTTTCTTTCGGGGAATGATAATTGATTGAATACGGTGTCTGAAGTAGCAACCGTTTAATTTGTATTTCATTAGAGATTATAGACTGACAGTCACAGTGCTGCAAGACCATGGCAAAAGATGCTCAGAAGAACGCCGACTACAATTGGAGGGTGGTGAGTGTTTATGTTTATGAACGAAAAGTTGCAAGATGATGTGAGGCGCCTTCAAGAAGAGACTGAATATCTCAAGAAGCTGCTGGTACGTTTATTAAATAAATTAAATCAAGATTTCTATCTAATTTGTTATTTTTGGCTGAATTGAAGGATTCTTTCTTTTCTTCGTTTCAGTGGAATTCACCGAATAGTTGGTTTGAAAAGCAAAGGGGTATTTCATTTTCTTTTGTCTGATAAATTTCAATTAGATGTTGTTGTGACTGCGTGGATATTATTGATGTCCAGCGGCAGAATTGGTGAAAGAAGAAGCTACGGAAATGGCGGGAGACGCAAGTGGAAGAAGAATGCGGCCCACCAGTTTAGGGCCCAACAACAGAGCCCATCATGACTCACTCATCCAATCACGGACGGGGGTATGTAAAGATAATATGTTGTTTTGGTAAAATGATTCTACCATATGGATTGTTGCATGTATTAATTGCCTTGTATCAGTTGTATCTACTTAGACCAAATTTGAAGAATAAAATTACTTGTTTAACCTTTTACACATATTTTGACTTTTTTTTCAAATGAAATTAATATTTGTATTTTTACCCTTTGTAATTCGATGGTACGTCAATGAAGGTTTTTTTTTTTTTTAAAAAAAAAAAAAAACTGTATTGTCTCCCTATATATAGACCAAATTTGTATTGATTATTTCTCCCCTGATTTGTTTTTTTTTTTTTTCCACTTCTTGTCATGATTCATGAGTTACATAAGACCTGCAGTTGTATTGTGATTACACTCACTTTCATAATTCTACGACCTGACCCATTTTTCATTATCCAATCCAATATCGTAGAATCATTTTACCAAAACAACATATTATCTTTATTTTAAACATTTTTTAGGAAAATATACTTATGTCATTTCATTAATAATAAGAAATGATATACCATGTGTATTAAGATGAAAAATATGAGAGCATGCATAAAATCTTGATGTGCTTACAAGAGAGTGAGGGACATAATTTAGTGGCCTCTCTTGACAAAACTCACCATAGAATTCGTGAAAAAAGAAAATAGTTATTTACAATATTGAATGATATAATACAGCTCTGAATTTCCTGTTGGAGGAATTATTGAAAACATCTAAGACATTCTTGCAATCCGACTCAATTATTAGATTGGAAATATTGAACTCCTTTGTCCACTTCAATGATTGGTAAAGAGCCCATGCCTCGGCCTCAGCTGGTTCAGGAAGAACCTGGTGCCACCCAAGTGTTTTAGCCCGGATGAACCTAAGGATACCCCTTAGACTTTGTCGTTTACATTAGATTGATTTGTCATATTTTTTTATAAATTGAGAGATATTTTTTATAAAAAAAAATTCAGAAGCCAAATATTAATAGTTTATAAATTTAAGGACTAAATTATGTTCTTACCCAATTAATCCAATCAGGAGGATATATTTTAATTAATATACTTTTGAGAACTAAAATAAGAGAGGAGTGCTAGTAATTTTCTTAACAATTATTTTTCAATTTGATTTGCGGTGGTTGAAGTTGTGTTGAATGGAATCAATCGGGGTGCTAATGACTTGCCCAATGCACACTTAAATGAGTTACATCCAACAAGAGCTCGCAAAACGCTTCAACCTCTTCCAACAAGAGCTGAGGCTTTTGGGTATCGAGTTAGTTACCAGTCCAGATCTGAAAAAACAGAGACAGTGTATAAGTATTACTTAACATTCTTGATTTGGCTGCTAAATCTGAAGTGCTCTTTGTGGCGTGTACCCTTACTGAAGAAACGCGTCACATTGTGAACCGTGGGGTTATTGATGCGTTGGGCCCGAAAGGGATTCTGATCAATGTTGTGCTGACACCTCATGTGGGGAGTCATACTGTGGAAACTTGCATGGCAATGGGAGACCTTGTAATTGCTAACTTGGAGGTACACTTCCTTGGCAAGCCACTTTTGACACCAGTCACTTGATGTTGGTTTCGTTTAGATCGGTGCCCACAACCTCCCCAGAAGCTGTCTGAATTACATTGATTTTGTTCCACTCCAACTTGTTACTTCCCTTGTCTTTTGTCTCAAATCTATCACAATTGAAGAAAAGACTAGGCATTTAGCCGCTACTTCTGAAAAATATCCCGTGCTACACTACACTCCGGACATTTCAATTTGTTGCAATCAAACAATCTAGTTATTTTTATACCAATTATAGATGAATTACGTAGTTCAGTGGGTTGTGGATAACAGAAAAAAACAAACATTCATTCGACCTTCTGTTCACAAATTGCACATCAAATATTCATTCTAGATAACACATCACAAGTTATTTTATTTGTGCACTTGAACAGCTGAACAGAGGATAATGCGTGATCATACAATATTTTTTTATAATATCATATTATTCTTATTAACTTAATCAACTTATTCAATGCGCCGATTGGCTTGGGAAGCATGGATCTTCCAACTCAGATCCATTTTCAACTTGGAATGGCTGCCCTCCAAATCTGCAATCCTCTGTTTTTGCAGATGCAGTGGGTGTAGTTTATGTTCGTTCTTAGTTTGCTTCCTTTCCGCTTCTTCGTGTTATTTTCTCATTGTTAAAAAAAATCATAACAATTTTTTTTCCTCCAACTCAACAATTCTACAAAGTTTTTTAAATGATTAACCCCACAGTTTAATTCTGAGAGACATTTCATACACAAGTGACACCCAAAAATTAAAAAGCACCAATTGCTTAGTAGAGCAACTTATTATTTTTTTAGTTTCTCTCCAACCCTCTGAATTTACACGGGTTATTAATTTGAATTGAAGTAAGAGAGTATATTGCATTGAAATTGTCCTTATTACATCACTTATCACAATTATTACCTTTTTTTTTTAAAAAAAATTATCTGCATCATTCTATTCCTTTAACCCATCCACACCAACCATTTTCCTTATTTCTTATCCGAAGTTCTAAATATCATTGTGCAAATAATATCCTTCCAAATGATCTAAAAAATAAAAGTACTGACTGACCCCACAGGCCAGGCCACAGACATGAAAAGAAAAGGATAATTGTCCCCACTCATCATACAAAATATCATGACCCGATTCCAGGAGTTTCTTTTCTAATCTGATTTCAGTTTGATTAATACTTCAAGCTGCTGTGGTTATCTCTTCATCTTTGGACCAATATCTTGTTGGATCAGCTTGATTTTCCCAATATGTGCATTTCCTTCTTTTCGGTATAAAAATATGAAATGATTTATTTCTTCTGACTATGGGTAGAGACTAGAGAGGTTGGAGAAAAAACAGATAATATTATCCAGAATATTCAGATAATTTTAAGGGAGCCTTATCCGAAACAAAGAACTGAAGAAGCGGAACTTTATCATAGACATTGTAAGCAACAAATATTTTTATCATATATACAAAATCAAAATGAGCACCGACCACATAGCAAAGGACCCTTCAAAACATTAAAAGGGTCCAATTCATAAACACTCAGGAATCACTGCTCATATTTTGTTCCCACGAATACCAGCATTCATCAACTGTTTTTCATTCATTGCCCCTGGTGGAACTTTATTTACAGCCAGACATAACCCGGGGATACTCGATAACGATTAGATAAGATAAGAGGCCCCTTTGAAGATGAGGAAATTGAGAGTCTCCAGAGTAAAGTAGACGAAAGTTCCCTTGGAATGGGTGAAAAAACACCCAAAACTTGATCCCACCACACACTGCCATCCAGAACCATACTTTGTATCAAACTCCTGCCAGTCAAACAAACCATAATAAACTCAGTCAACGACCAACCACAAACTTCTTTATCTTGTGTTACAGAAAATTGATACTAAAATTAGTCTTCTAGATACACACACGACATTAATTTAATTCTTGAATGAGCGATTATTATCCATTAAAATGTCCACTAGATTTGAAAGAACAACCTAGTGTTGTGTATCATTGAAGGAGGGACGAAAAATGTTACCTTTTTGATGTGGGCAGCAATGGATGTGCAATCAAAAACATCATAGAGATCCAGAGCTTCAGAAGCGGATGCCATGGCTTGGATCTGCATCTTATCTGGCATGTCAGTATCCTCTATCACAGCTTTACCTTCCAACATGTTTTATCACTCCTAAAGAGCCTCTATCTCTATATTACTAAATATGATGTCTCAATTTTCTTTCTTTCCTAAGCATAAAAAGAGAAGAAGGAAGGATGGCTTTAAACTAAACAAACCCATTCCAAGTGTGAGGGAATCACTCAAATGACCATAAAGCTGGCACTGTGGCACATAGTCCAATTTTTTGTCCTTACTTCTGCTTGAGTGCAGACATTTTTGGCCTCTTCTATAAATGGACATCAATAAATAACTCCATCTCATTACCTCTCTCATGCTTTTTCGTCATGGTCGTGCTCACGGAGTCATAGTGTCATACCGCCATACGAGGAAATTGATGCCAAAGAGGAGTAAGAAACTATGGATAAAGCTGGTGAGGCCATAAATAAAAGGAATTTTGTCACTTTGGTAATTTTGGTTTTGGCTAGCTGCATTGCTTCTTGGAAGTTGGATATTAGATTGGATTTAACTAACCATCCTGTGAGTTTTTTTTTTTTTTCCTTCTTTTTTTACTATTGGACAAATTTAAAAATTATTTATAAAAGAATATAAAAATAGTTATTCGTTACACTTCATTTTGTAGAGAAAATAAAAGAAGACAAGGAAATACACATTTATTAAAAACGTTCCATCCTTCAGTATACTAAAGAAAAATAAGTGAGGAAAGAAAGAAAAAAAATCGCGTCCTACACTAAAATTGTTTCCTTTTTAATTTGGGCATAATGCTGCAATATAAAGAGCAAAAGGGTTTCAGGAAAAATAAAGAGCAAAAGATTAAAAATATTATTATATGTTTTATAATTATAATATATGCAGATAAACTTATCATAATTGCTTCACAACCCAATATAAATACTATAGTAATGGCCTTTTGGGTGGTAATTGACAATATGGTAAAAGCATATAAAATTTAAACTTTAACATAAATTATACTCGTTAAATTATTAATATTGAAAATTATAGATGAAGTTTATATTCTTAATTTTATTTAACGACATTATTAGGCATGATAACAAGGCGGGACAGGAGCAGGTATTGCATTCTCCGCGTCCCCATCCCTGACTCAAAAATCGTTCCTCGATCCTCGTCGGGTTTTAAAATTTATCACCATCCGCGCCTCCACTATTTGATTAAAATTAAGAAAATAAACAAAAATGTAACTTTTTTATTAAAAAATCGGACGGAAAAATTAATTACGTAATAAAAAGACAATAATAAACTCACATTTAAAATATCGAATCATAAATTAAAAATCACAAAACAAAATCAATCAATTCAATTAAAAAAATTTGAAAATAATATATATATATATATATTATTTATTACGGGGCGGGTATAATAATCTCTTACCTATCCCGACTTCCGCTTTTGGCTATCGAAAAAAATCCAAACCCAACTGTGATAAACTCAATTTTTCCTATTAAAATTATGATGCATTCAGACGGATACTCACATATTTGGGTCTCACTTGCCATGTCTAGACATTATAAAACATTTCGCGTGATGATAAAGAGACACACACGATGATGGTGATGAAAACTTTGATGTACATATACTTTTGAAGGCAATGAAGAAAAAGATGAAAACCAAAGTGCCGTTGCTAAACACTTTACCTTTTTGCTAGAGTCGTCTGAAAATATGAATCCTCTAATTAATCATTTGTAGGGCATTATCGTCCACACATGATCTTAAACATTTCCAAAATGTTCATCTAACCATGGAATTTTTAATTAGCGCTGGCATTTGTATAGTTTGTAGTGGCATTAACACTGATGTGGAAGAATTAAATTACGAAAATGAAAAAGAAAATAATCAGTTTTAATTAAAATATTAATTTTAATTCTTAAAAATTAATTTAAATATATTAAAAAGTATACAATAACCTATCACCTTAACCTTCTATTGTAGGTAAAATGACATGGTTAAAACCGGTGGACCAGTAAAAATATCTTCACCTTAGATAGACGCTAAACAATTAAATAATTTTATAAGTCCCTTTATAATTTGTTTATCATTAATTAAATTAGTTTAGTCCATTTACTAGCTTGTACAAATAAAGTTAAATAGAAAACAAAGCAGAATCCATCTGCACTCACTTTTTGAGCAACAAATTATATATACCGTATTATAGGTATCACTTCAAAGGACGAGAGCATTCCATTCTAGAGCAAATCCGAATATTTACTTTTTCTCACCTGAAATTATTGTGTTACTATGTAAAAGAAATGAGTTGAACCGAACGAATGATCCAAACGAAGCACAAGTTAAATGCAAGATTATTGTCATGAAAAAACAAAGTTGGGGGAAGCTTCAAGTATAACCTGAATCAGCTCTCATCTTTGTAACAAACAAATTGTTCTAACAAATAACAATTACACAGCAAAGTTCTTTCGGTATGCACGTCTAATCTAATTTTTGGAGACATAGCACGAATGACTGTTTACATATTCATTATTTGCATATTATTTCAACAAATCAGAGTGGCGCAGCGGAAGCGTGGTGGGCCCATAACCCACAGGTCCCAGGATCGAAACCTGGCTCTGATATAAAAGAGAAGGCTTTCTGCTTAATTTTATTTTTAAATATTCTTTCCCGTGTCACCTTAAACTTACGTGCAACTAGCAATAGTTATCCAAGTAAAAAAATATTTCAAGAATTTAATTTGTAATTACCGTCAGTGTAAAACATTTTAGCTTTAGTTTTTAATTATACACATTAATATAGAAAATATACTGTTAGCTAATTTTTTTTTTATGAGAAGGCTTTCCGCTTAATTTTATTTTTAAATATTCTTTCCCGTGTCACCTTAAACTTAGTGCAACTAGCAATAGTTATCCAAGTAAAAAAATATTTCAAGAATTTAATTTGTAATTAGCGTCAGTGTAAAACATTTTAGCTTTAGTTTTTAATTATACACATTAATATAGAAAATATACTGTTAGCTAAATTTTTTTTTATGATTTACTGTTAGCTAATTTGAAATTACTATAAAATTTAAAGTCAATAGTATTATTATACATGCCAATTTATTGTTAGATAAAAATATTTTACTTTGTCAATGTATTTAAATTAAATCTAAACAATTTTACAAAACATATTTAATATCACATTCACATTTATTCTAAACGTATGTGCAAAACATTAAACACTCGATTCAAAGTCCAAAAGATTTCTCGTTATGCTGCTTTAAATCCCAATATTTGCATGTGAAAACACAACTTTACCAAACCCTTTCCCCCCTCAAAATGAATAAATAATAAAGAAAGAAAAGCCTCATTAAAACAAATTCATATTGACACTCTGATTCATGAAACCCCAAATCCTGCAAAACTGATAGAGTTTTTGATTTTTGACATTTCAATTCCTGTCCCTTTTCATCTTCTTTTCTGGTTTTCTAATTAGATGTTAACAACCTCTTGCATTAAAAATTTAAAATTCCGATTAAAATAGTAAGATGGTGTAACCAATTTTGTCATTGGGCTAACCCAAATGACATTAGCTAAATTCCTTAGTTGAGTTTTGTTTAGCTTAAGCTATTTTTGTCATTCATAATCGCCATTAATCCAACAGAGTTAAGCGTCACGGATAAATTATAGAACGTACCTAAAAAGATAAGAAATAAAAACACGTTGAAGCATAAACAAACAGGAGAGGACCCAGAATATAATTGGACAAATTGTCCTACTCCTATAATTGAAAATTATTTTCCAGGAAGTGCTCCTGCCCCACAAAAGAAAAAAGAAAACATAAAAAAAAAAAAAAAACCGTTGCCTCTTATTTAAACATCTATATAACGAATAACAACTAATAAAAAAACAAGCTGCCGACACTTATTCCCGAACCTGGGCAATTTGTGCAGCCAGTGAGGTTTGGTTCCGAGCTTTCCAACACTTTTTATTAAGTATTATCCGTTGCTCTTATTTACCCTTCAATCCTAAGGCACTTCACTTCTTCTGCATTGACCATAGCTTCTCTCTTTCTTTCCTAAATAATCCTTCCATGCAAACTGCAAAAAGTGCAAACAAACGCTCTCTCTCATACTCATAGTGACACACACAGCTGAGTTTCGTTGCATTGTATTGTATGTGTCCTTTCTCAATTCTCATCATATATCTGTTCAAGTACCATTATCTTTCTATGTCGAGTGTTGTCATTTTTTGAGTTTCTCACTACTTGTTCTTTTTTGCTGATACAGACATATATATACGTACAGATATACAGTCTATTCACTCAAATTAAGTGGCACAAGTGCTCAAGATTGTTGTCTAGTATCATTCAATTCTTTCTTCACTCTATATTGGATACACACACACACAGACTTATAGTATATAGCGAGTGATTGATGATGTTGTCAGCAAAATCTGAATCGGATATCACAAGCTTAGCTCCATCTTCACCTTCAAGGTCACCAAAGCGGCCTGTGTACTATGTGCAGAGTCCTTCAAGGGATTCTCATGATGGGGACAAGTCATCTTCAATGCAGGCAACTCCAATATCAAACAGTCCTATGGAGTCTCCCTCACACCCTTCATTCGGGCGTCACTCAAGGAACTCTTCCGCGAGCCGCTTTTCGGGGATTTTCAGGTCATCTTCGGGAAGGAAAGGGAGTAGGAAGAGGAATGATAAGGGGTGGCCTGAGTGTGATGTGATTCTGGAAGAAGGGTCTTATCATGAATTTCAGGACAAGGGTTTCACAAGGCGCTTCCAGGCCTTGATTGCTGTGTTTACCTTTGTGGTTGTCTTCGCTGTGTTTTGTTTGATCATTTGGGGTGCTAGCAGGCCTTACAAGGCACAAATTGCTGTTAAGGTAAACCCAATTTCTCAGTTTTTAATTTATGCCACTCCGCACTCTTCTGTTTTTTTTTACTACTCTAGAACCATAAATAAATAGTTGAACTGCAGTGAGGAGTGGGAAAAATTGTGACTATTCTTGGTTAGGTTTAACTAATCATTTAGTCCTCACAGCTAACACTTTTTTCTTACGAATCAGTCTCTTTATGGAAAAACTGAAGTTTTAATTCCTTTGCGCCAATATTAGTAATCATTAGTTCTTGTAATTAGCATGCTTCTTAAGTTTTAGTCCCCTTTCACTCTTATAATGACTAAAATTTCAAATTTTTTTCACTCAGGCACCAATTCCTAAATGAGTGTCACCTGTAGAGACCAAATGATTAGTTTAACCTAGTAAATAATTTGTTCTCTGAACCTGTCAATGGGTTTCTCTGTTATTCTGCGAACTCTATTTTATTTCAAATTAGCACATGGGGTATATATGGTTACCATAAACCCCTTAGAAACTTGGGCAGCATTATATTATGATAATGTTTCAATGTGCATAATTTACTCATTCAATTCCTAGATTTTGATTGGATACTCCACTTTCAAGCTGACATTAGTAATAGTAGTATGGCACTGCATCTGCATGTAAAACAAAAGACTTGGAGCAATGAATTTATTAAAGTATTGCTGCAATTTAGGGTATTTCATAAAACAAACGATGGGATAAGGGTTCCTATAAAATACAGGCTTATGAATGCTTTCTAATTACTTGCTAGTTACACAGGCTAATTTAGCAAATTAATTAATACTGCTTGACGTTTGGATCTTGCAGAGTTTGACTGTGCATAATTTCTATGTTGGAGAGGGTTCAGACTTCACGGGTGTCCCCACAAAAATGCTGTCAGTTAATGGCACTTTACGCATGAGCATCTACAACCCTGCTACTTTTTTTGGCATCCATGTGCACTCCACACCCATCAATCTTGTTTTCTCAGACATCACTGTTGCTACTGGCGAGGTAACAATCCTTTCATGGCTGTCTTTATTCTGCTAAACAACAACTAATTCAATCATGCCAAACCCACTTTCAGATGAGACTTTTAAATCGGAGAATGAAATAATCATCTTCGGTGTCCCCTTGAAGACAAGTTTTATGTTCATCAACATACATAGTGTGACATTGGAAAAATGAGAATATATGAAATAGAATGTACATAAGTGCATTCAAGTTCTGTGTTGGCATGTGAGTAACATAATATTTGCTTCTTGTGCATGTAACTTTGTTGCAGCTGAAGAAACACTATCAGCCAAGAAAAAGTCACCGCATTGTATCAGTGAACCTTGAGGGTACTAAGGTTCCCTTATATGGGGCTGGATCCACCATAACTGTATCCCAAACTGGCGTTGAAGTTCGACTAACATTGAACTTTGAAATCCGTTCGCGTGGAAATGTGGTGGGTAAACTGGTCAAGACAAGGCATCGTAAGGAAATCACTTGCCCCTTGGTCCTAAACTCTTCTCGATCAAAGCCTATCAAATTCAAAAGGAATTCATGCACCTATGGTTGATCAGTCATCAATGTCAATTTTCAGAGTTCATCTGTTTTTGAGAGTGTAACTTAAAATTGTATTGTGTCAAGCTTCAGATCATAAAATCCATTTGGTTTGCAAGAGAAGCAAAATATGCACTCGGAAAAATACTTCTTACATACAACTAGTCCCCCGAATCCCCTCTCTGTACCTTACTCTTATGAGCCTAGTGCAAATAAATGCACGTAAATTTGTATATGCATATGCATAAAATGAAGAAACAATTCGCGAGTTCATTACTGAGGAAATTAATAACCCTTTGCAGGTCGCCATCATCCTTATAGAATGATTTTGAGTCAGTTTATGAAAATGTAGATTGATGGGTAATCATTTGAATCAGTTTATTAAAACATTCAAGGAAAGTATGTCTTTCGAGTAATCCATGCCTTCGCTTAATGCTTAGGCAGGTGTAATACTCATTTTAGATCATTCGAAGAGAGTTAATTTTGCTTAACAAGAAATGCGACACAAGAATCAAGAATGATCTTAACACAACAACAAAAGAAAAAAAAAATCAGGTAGTATTTATTGGACGTACACAAGTTAAACTCTAATTAAAAGCTTGTCATTTGCTGTAAATTATCAAACTGGTTTTGGGTCTTAGGCCCTCCTTGTTCCCAAAAAATAGTTATTGACGAATAACTTGGATGGGTAGAAAATGGGAAAGAAGATACTTGGGTCAGACTAAATGAGAAAATTATACGACTTTTATTGGTTGTTGCTATACCTACCTCCTTTCTTTGCTTATCCACCCTCCTTTTCAATTTGTTTTTAAAAAAATACACTCCTTGTCTACCTATTAAAGGGAGTCGATAAGTGAATATAGCAAGTCCCTTTTTATTTTCAGGTAGTTTATTTTGTTTGTTTAGACTATAACCATGTTTCACCAAAATAAGAAGTGTTTGATAAATAAGTTTATGTCACTACACCAGTTTATAATGGATTTTGAGGGGGGAAAGGGTTTGGTAAAGTTGTGTTTTCACACTAACTTATATTTTATCTTTACCATTTCGATAACCTGTCTCGTTTTTGTTATACTTTATTTTATAAAACTGATCTTAGAAAATAGTAAAGACTGAAAATATAGGAGAGGAAAATTTCCTCTTAATAAAAATCTGAATTTTTTATTTCATAGGTGTAGCTCAGTTGTAATACAATTGGTGGAAGAAGGATTTAGATTCGATCTTGTCGAATACCTTTAGAGGAGAGAGAGTGATGAATCTTGAATCTTGTGACGGTTGTTCATTAATATAAAAAAATCTGAAATTTTTATCCTCAATTTTTCTCTCCCAATAAATAAAATAAAAACATTTTTTTTCTTAATGGTCAAGGATAGTGGCAGGCTTTCACTCTCCTGAAATCTTGTTAACATGGTGGCCCCTGAAATCAAGGCGCGTTCATAGTTTGTCATTACTCACTATTACTACAGCGTTTTATTTCACAGTTCACACACATCTTACTGATGTGCATTGTGCCACTTTCCCTAATATTGGAAACTTTTCAACACCCCCGCATCAGATCTTGATCCCAAACCAATTCAAGTAGGCAACAAAACGACGTGTGTACGATGAAACCCACTTTAAGATTCATCGTTTTCCTCCTCACCCTTCTCCTGGTACTAAGGTTTAACGTTGCCACAGAGGTTGAGGATGAGTTGCGGGAATTGTTAGCAGTGGACGACGAAGTAGAGCGGGAAGCCGAAAAGGGTGGCGAGAAATTATCCGAAGCAGAGGTTTTGAGCAAAGCCCAAAGGATCGTAATTGAGCTCAAGAATGAGAACACAGAGAGGGTTGTGAACGGGAACGAGTTTGTTCTGGTTCTGGGGTATGCACCATGGTGTCCAAGGAGTGCTGAGCTAATGCCCCATTTTGCAGAGGCTGCAACTTCTCTCAAGGAATTGGGAAGCCCTCTTATTATGGCCAAACTTGATGCTGACAGGTATCCCAAGCCAGCTTCTTTCCTTGGTGTCAAAGGCTTCCCCACTTTGCTTCTCTTTGTGAATGGCACCTCTCAGCCCTACTCTGGCGGTTTCACAGCGTAAGATTCTCTAAGAAAAACTAACAATACTAAAAATTAACATTTGCTGATAAAAAAACAAAACAAAAAACTTATAATTGGCTTATCCGACACAAATCCAATACTGATACTATTGGATAATGTTATGAAAATCCAATAAGGATATAGAAAGCATGTATAGTACGGATACATGGAAGCATTGCCCCTTGATGAACCAAAGGGAATTTGTTCTCTTTATGGATGGTTTCAAGAAAGGAATGATATTGATAGTACTATTCTTGTTTGTAGACAATTGGAACTAGGAAGTAATTTGTGACAAAAATGCTTTATAACTTTCTATTTTTGTTTTTAATAATGTCCAAGAACTATGATCTTAATTTGAATTTTGCAGAATTGCAATTATATATTTTTATAGATATCTGGATACATATCTTACACTCTTACACCAACTGTATGTTATATATTTTTTGGGATAATTTTATCACTATATCGCATGGGTATCATATCTGTGCATCATAGGTCTTGCTTGTCTGTCTTGTTTTGTCTTGATATGTTTATCTGCTTATTTTGTTTCCATGATGCTTTCAGAGATGATATAGTGATATGGGCACAAAAAAAGACTAGTACTCCTGTTATTCGGATAAGTTCAGTGGCAGAAGCAGAAAAGTTTCTGACAAAGTATCAAACATTTATTATTGGTCAGTTTGAAAATTTTGAGGTAAGTTAAGTTATGATTTAAGGTATGCTGGGGTTATCAGACTAGAGGTTCCAAATTGACAGGAGGTGTAGATGTATGGGAGTTGTGGAGTTGATCAATTAACGTAGTATGTGTTGCTGCAGATGACATTTTGTTGATGAATTCACATGTTGATCAAAATAATTTACATCAACTCTGAATTTGGTATGATGGTTTTATAGCATTTTTTGTTAAAATATCGCAGGGACCTGATTATGAAGAATTTGTGAGTGCTGCAAAGTCTGATAATGAAATCCAGTTTGTTGAAACGAATCAGGTAGAGCTTGCTCAAGTACTTTATCCAGATATCAAGCCTGCCGATCATTTTCTTGGAATTGTTAAGAGCGAACCCGAAAGATACAGTGCATATGGTGAGTCTGTAGTTGGTTTCTGTCCATATGTTGAATTCATTCTAGTGTTGCTACATTAAATTATAGAAGTGAAACAGATAATGATATAGCGGTATCACTTAAAGTGGCTAAAATCTTAATAAGTGAATTCTATGTTTGTTAATCACACCAAACGTTGAGTTGTGAGGACTTACTAAGGCAACATGCACAACTCACCTGATTGTGCAGATGGAGCTTTCATAGCGAATAAAATACTGGAATTTGTAGACTACAACAAGTTTCCATTAGTTACAAAGCTGACTGAAATGAATTCTATCAGAGTCTACTCCAGCCCCTTCAAGCTTCAGGTCACTATTATTTCCAAGTTTAATCTACATTAGATATTCTTTTGGCTTGAAGTTATGTTCCTATTCTGACTTTAACTGGGATATTAAGTGTAACATTAAAGTATTTTGCAATTTAGTCAGTGCCAATGACTTGATCAATTTAATACACCGAGATGCTGCAAATATTTTCTCACAGTTCCAATAAATATAAAAACAGAAGCATTTAATACTCGTGAGAAAAAAAACCTGGATAGTCATCCTAGCAAGTCTTTGATCTTATCAAAATCACAATCTTTTATATGATTTTCCATGTGTTGATCACTTGGTTGCCCCCTGGATGGTTGATAGTTGAAAATTGAAACAAATTTGAGCATTTGTAAAGGAAATGAATGTGTTTTTCAGAACTTATTGAGCAGTGCTTCTTACATCGAAAAAAATTCTGGAGAATCTGAACAACCAAAATTGGTTCAGAACTTGGCCGTGCTTGTTCTTGACCAATTTGATTATTTTCAATAACTTTAATTTGGTTAAAAGACTAAAACTTAATCGTTTAAGCAACATGCATAAACTAAGCCACTAAAGGAAGTACTAAAATTTACTCCAACTGCATACCACCAAGTGAGTTTTCTTTGTTGTTAATGAATAATACAGGCTGTATGGACTGTTCCTTGTCAGTTTCATTCATTATGTTTCTATTCAAGCTTACTAGTTACTAATAGTCAAGGTTAATTGTTTGCTTTTTTCTCTAGGTTTTAGTCTTTGCAAACATTGATGACTTCAAGAATCTTCTTGATACTCTTCAAGATGTTGCAAAAACATTCAAGTCAAAGGTGATTAGTTACTTTAGCCTACATTTGGAGCTTTCAAACCATTTTCCTGCATTTTTTTTAGAACTTATGGTCTAATTCTTTTGTTTAAATGCAGATAATGTTTATATATGTGGATATTAATGATGAGAACCTTGCAAAGCCCTTCTTAACATTGCTTGGTCTTGAGGAATCAAAAAATACTGTGGTTAGTTTATGAGTTAATAACAATGATTTGTTGACATTGTTTTATTAGTTTAGATATTTTTGGCAACTGATTTGATTTACTTCTTGGTGTGCCAAATAGGTAGCCGCGTTTGATAATGCAATGAGCTCAAAATATTTGTTGGAGTCAAAACCAACACAAATCAATATTGAAGTATTATCTTTTCTTTTGTTCTTATAATTTCTCCTTGCAGTGATCACCTACCAAAGGAGACTAATTAATGTTAAAATGGCATTCTTCAGGAGTTCTGCAATAATCTTATGCAAGGTTCTTTGTCACCATACTTCAAGTCACAGCCAATTCCAAATAACGTGAGTACCGTTTAATATTTTCTTCATAATTTTCTTACACATGAAATGCAAGGTGTCTCTCCTACTTAAGTTTTAGACAATTCAAGAAATTAGTAGCATTCAGTGTCATGTGATCTTTTTAATTCTTTCAAATTAAAGTGAAGCAATTGAGTTTGAACTAGTGTAAAATATTTCAGATTGATTCCTAATGATATATAACGTGCTCTATGATTATAATAATAGAAAAAAACAATAAAAGATAGAAGTTATTTATTTTAGTCCTGAAACTTAATTCAATGTCTTCTAAATTAATCATCATGGCATTGGAAATTGCAGACAGAAGCAAGTGTCCATGTTATTGTCGGGAAAACATTTGATGATGAAATCTTGAGCAGCAAGAAGGATGTGCTCTTGGAGGTTTGCAAAGTTTTATCTCTTCTATATTTTATGTCTCGTGTTCAAACTTCATTAGTTTGTTTGTGCTAGAAATATAATATAAAATCACTAATGTGTATTTACTTAATTGCTTAAGCTTTTGGGATAATTGGTTCATGTCACACTATGAGATCCTCTAAGAGTCTATGACCAAGTGGTATAAAATTCGATCTCTGTCGGCCTGAATCTTTTAGTAAAAAATGTTTAATTTCAGCTCAAGGTAGGTGGGTATATGCATTGTCCATGCTACTATCACATGAGGGGACAAGTTAGAAGTATAATGCCATTCATGTGTGTTCACCTCGTAGCTTAAGCTTTTGGAGTAGTTGGGCAGATTTTCTTGAAAATATTAGTTGGCCATTGGAATATTTTTATTATTATTCCAAAAGGTATTGGCTACTCCTTGGTGGATTTGTGCTCATGAGTCATGACTGAAACAGGTATTTACGCCTTGGTGTATGAACTGTGAGGCCACAAGCAAGCAAGTAGAGAAGTTGGCAAAGCACTACAAAGGATCAAGTAATCTAATATTTGCAAGGACAGATGCTTCAGCAAATGAACATCCTAAACTGCAAGTAAGTGTCATGAAAAGGCTGTTTTCTCTGATTGTCATGGCAAAACACGCTCACTGAATCTGTTCTGAAAATTGAAGATCCTGGGATTTTATTAAGGACAAATGGTTTTTCCATATTGATATGACTAATTTGATCAAAGTTTATGTTTACTGAAGATGTATTTTACCTTTGGTTAATATTTCAGGTGAATGACTACCCCACGCTTCTATTTTACAGAGCAGATGATAAGGCAAACCCGGTAATTACTTCTCAGCACTCTGATTTTGGCGACAGAATTTCGGTTTATATAATGACTACTCTACTAACAAAACACTTTTTTTTTTATGCAGATCAAACTTTCTACAAAATCTAGTTTGAAAGAGTTGGCTGCATCCATCAACAAATATCTAAAAGTCAAGAATCAAGTCGTCAAAGATGAGTTATAGAACATATCAAAAAAGTTTTGGGAGAAAAACACTTAACCATCTAGACAGTAAACATTATGGAAAGAAACAAAAATTCTGATTGTCTTGCGTAAGCATTTTCTAATTTCTATAACCCTTTTATGGTGGTCCAAATATATGATAATCTATTATTTGAATTAGCTACTGCTAAATCGCAGAAAGCTAGGCAAATTAACAGCATGTAATGAAATAGATAACATGTTTGAGACATCAAACATTGTATCGATCATCATTTGCATCTCATTGAAAACCTACAAATCACAGGCTTAAAGTTGATGCGTTGACATATATCAAGCTTTTATGATTCAAAAAAAATGTGGACCAGCTTATTCAGCTTCGCAAGGTTAAACAAATTCATGTGCTTGTGTCCATGAACACGGACGAACGACTTGCACTAATTCATGACATGCATGTGCTATATTGGTTCTAATAATTTGCAGTAGTTAGTCGGTGAAATGAAAGAAAGCTAATTACTGCTAGCATGTCAATAATTGTACTACAATGTTTTAGCTATTCAGTTACTCCAGGTATCATTTTCCACCAAACATTTTGCTTCTGAAATCATGACGAACACCATACAAGTATCAAGTTACTACTCCAGATTAATTCGAACCGAAGAGCTTTACTTCCACAGTTGTTTCAGTTATTTCCTAAATCCATTGTGTTTGGAACAAGTTGATAATCGTTCAAAGTGTCCCACGTTTGACGATGATGATGCAATTAATGCACAGGGCGTAAAATGCTGGCATAGAGTGGCAATAATAAATGATGGTGAGTCGGATCTGGGAAATTTAATTAGTTCATCTATTTGCTTTTATATTGTAAATTACTCCATTCTAGTAGTATATACAACTTGAAAAACTAAATTCTCACTCTCCATTCTCTCAATAATCATTTTCAATATTTTTAGGAGGTGGATTTTTATACCTACTCTTGCAACTAACTAAAAAAAAAAATCTTTCACTTATTACAAATTAATATTCTTTTATTTTTATCGTATAACTAATCTTTTTAACTAGCTATATCACTTTCAATTTATCCTCTATAATTTTTATCTTTAAAATGATTCTTAATAGTTTATTAAAATAATTATCAATAATTAAAATAATCTTATATCACAATTTAAATTTTTCATGTTAATCCATAATATAATTTTCAAACGTCAAAATATATATTTATCATGAATTTTAATTATAATATAATTATATATTAAAAAAAAAGATTTACAATCTCTACTGATTTTATTAAACTTCTTTTAAGGAGGTGGGGTCTAAAATACATTCAGGACTATTTTTCATAGCACCTTTTAAATAATAAGATTGCATGTTAATTATTTACTACAACTCTTATATACTTATCATATACACACATTACAAATCTTTTAATTACATAGTTTAAATAAAAATAGTAACAAATAATATATATCATATAATAGTAATACTTATCATTAGATAATATAAATTAATAATGAATAAATTTTTAAAAAGGTAGGATTTATTTTAGAAGTTAGATAATTTGGATTCATACAACTGCCCTTATTACTAGCCTTGTAGTTGCCAGAGAGGGTTGGGTAAAGCTGAACACTGATAACTGATAGCATGCATAAACGAAAGAAACAAGAAACCGCTAGCTGCTTCTAATTTTACTGATCCGATGCGTTTATAAGGCAAAGCTCTGATGTGCCATAGACGGTTGAAGAGGCTTCAGGGTACTTGTGTAAGAACTACAAACAATTTAAATTCTGTCTGGACTCTGGAGGAAGCAAAGAGATATATCATTGATTATATATTTAAGAAACTGTCCAAGATACAGACATGTTTGACAAAAAAAAATTAAGCGCTGAATTAATTTTCATCGCTTAAAATTCTTGACATAACACTACTTAAAATTCTGACTTGATAAAAAAAACAATTCGAATTGAAAAATGTCAATTATATTGTCCTTGAAATTGAATCTGTAATCCGATTCTAATATCTAGGCTGAGTAGGTACAAAGGTTTTCAAACCCCATGTATTCTTTATTTGCAAATTTTTGGATCATGTTTGATATGCCCACACCACCTGCAATAAAAAGAAGGAAAATTTTTAGGCAATCTTAATCAAGCATTGCAAACATATTATTAGCCTTTAGGCATAAACAAATTAGTCCTCCTCAATTAAATCCTAATGACACTTGCCTAGTGATATTGCACTAACAAAAATGGTGCCGGAGAGGATGAAAATGATCAGAGATGCTCTCCCTAGTATGGCAATCAGCTTTCTCACTAAAACTTGCCCAACAAAGGCCGCAAAAGTGGATACAGCCACAAAGTAAAGAGCTACAAGGAAATCACAAAGTAAATATTTGAACTAATTTAAAGACATACGAATATAAGATTAATTTTATTAGTTTTATTGCCATTCACATTCATGCTTACTATAAGGAATAGGAAACCGTTTTAGAAGGTAATATTCCACCACTGACATAGATGCTGAAAATGTCATGGCAAAAGTAGCTGTAGCACTTGACACCTACATAGAAAAGAAAATTCCCAGACAGAAATTCAGTTCATGGGACCAACACAACAAACTCAGTCAAATTGTCCACAAGCACGCACAATCTACTTTAGAAGGATGAAAGTGTTGGGACTTGGGAGAATAATTTAAATTTTTAAATTCAAAGATATTATCAACCCTGTAACTTTAGAAGGATGAAAGTGTTGGGACTTGGGAGAATAATTTAAATTTTTAAATTCAAAGATATTATCAACCCTGTAAGATGTTGCTTAGATCTAAATATGTTATCTTTATTTTAAGAATTTGTTTCCTCTCTTAATATTAGAATGCAAGGTGTATAAATATAGGGTTTTGAGATAAGAAATCCAATCAAGAGAGATGGTCATCACCCTAAGCAAGAGAGTCATCATGTGAAAGGAGAGTTTCTCAAATTTGTTCGAAAAATTTATAATTTTATTGGAATGAATATTCATTACGATGGATTTGTGAACCATATTAAAGTTGTCTCTTTTGATCTTATTCTCTTTATGCATGGAGGAGTTTGTTTCAACAAGAGAAAGTTACCTGAGGAGGGATTCCTAGCTCCAAGAAAAGGGGTCCCAAAATAAAACCTCCACCAAGACCAAGCAAGCCACCAACTATACCAGCGCATATGCCACAGGAACAATACAGAACTAACTGGTGCGCTCGCCATTGTGTTCTTTGATCTCCTTTGGATGCTATCACTCTCTTCCCTGTGTACAGAAGCACAGCTTGATATGAAGTCGCCCCTAATGCCACAGGGACCTGCAAGCAAACCAACCACAAAAACAATATCATGATCATGGTTAATTCAGTGCAAGTTTGTGTACGTGATTTCGAGGAACTGAATTCATGCACCTGTAGTAGATTAAGTATCCAGTATTCCACTGAACAAGTTGTTGTGTGACTCTGTTTGAAAACAAAGGCATAATTATATCACTATTAATATTCCACGTAGACATGCAAGAAAGAAACACACAATGGAAATTGATCATCATATTATATCTACCAACTTTTGCAATCTCGGAGGCAAGTATAAGGACCCAGACAGTGAAAAGAACTCCAAGTGCTTTCCAACGAACATTCTCAAGAACTGATCCCTGCATGGCAGTAAGTCACATGTACGGGTCATTCCCACAAAGAAAAGAATTGTCATTGATTTGTGAAAGTAGAAGCTGCTACTTTGTGATGTCTCAGTCTAACCGTCGTTTCCTTGGATTTTTTAGGCTCATTATGATTGCTTGTGTTTGGGCCTCCCGGTAGAGGCTCATATGCGACCTCCTCACTCCTTTCAGTGCCTAATTAGAGTGTCATGTGGAAAATAATATGATAGTTTTAGAAACCACAAAAAAAAAATAAAAAATTACTGACCCACTTACCATTAAATTGTGATTGTCTAGCAGTTTCCTGGAATTATAACAGGAGATGCATTAAAAGGAAGTAAAAATCGCAAATTTATTAGTAATTTCATACTAAGGATTTCTGAATATGTAAACACCTTCTTAATAATGGTTTCTTTTTTCCATGTCTCAACTCCTTTTAAGAATGCCTTGGTTGCAATTCCTGTTTTATATATACACCCAGTCAAAGGATTGGTAGGGAAAGAAAAGAAAGAAGAAAGAAAAGATTCAGTTGTCAATAATTTTCTTGCCTACGAAAATTATTAGTAACAAGACTGTGATCATCCAATCAGCAAAAATCACATTGAAGGCAACTCCAATGCTGATTCCAAGCACCAGCACTGGTTGGAAAAGAAGTGCCAAGTCGTAGTCGATCACTGGCATGTCAAGTGTTGGATGTTTTTGCTTCAAATTGTAGAAAACTGTCGCTGCTGCTCCACCCGTAATCATACCTTTTTATCAAAATCAAGAGCACTCAGAATTCACAAAAAAATTTCAAACCAATAACATAAACAAAAGCTACCTTAATACTTTAATATAGGTACTGAGCACCCAACATTTACTGATTTTCACCAACTGTGACAAGCAGATTCTACTATTTAATTTTATGCTTTACTGATATTCAGCGAAAAAATATAAACTGATTTTCATCCCTCATATTACACTCCAGTGCTGAGTGCTCCCAGTACAGGATATGGTAATAAGTAACTCTCTTTTTCAATGAAAAAAATAAATTTATCTCTTTGGTGAAAGCAAGTCACACAAAAAAACACACACACGTGACACACCCCTTCAACCTCGGTCAGTTTATAATATTTTTAAAAGAAATGGTGAACCTATGCACTTGGATACTGTTATGGTACTGCGTTGCGGCAGTGATTTTGACTATTAAATTTAAATCTAACGGTTATTAAAAATAAAGTATAAAAAAAGAAGAAAATTAATAGATGCAGTTAAAAATAGTAAAGAAAATAAAAGTATAATAATAATATTAATATTAATATTAAAATCAAAAGTTATGTTTTCCTTCCCTAATTAAGATACTGGGAGCATAAAGTTTCTTCAGTTTTCAAGAGATAATCAGAGCATAACAAAAGCATCGTATAGAATTTTGATCAGAAACGGATAGGTCTAAGTTTTTAGCTCAATGATCAAGAGATAGACTAATAAAGGTTGTCCTTTTTTAAGTCTGCATCAGGCCTACCTTCTCTTGATTCATAAAGCCAATCACAGATGGCTAAACTTGAGGCTTTATCCTATAATATTCTTTCAACGGTGTTTTTCTTAATTTAGAATTACTGACATCGTATTAAATATTTAATTGGTTCGAAAACAGTACATAAATTAACAGTATTGAATTTAATCACAAAATAAGTCATATCTATTATAATTTTTAATTAGTTACAATATAAAAATACCTCTAATTAACAAGACATAAAAATTAAATTTATGATTATTTAATTATAAAAGATTATATAATTAATTTTCAATTTAGTCACGTTTAAAAGCTTGTTGTTTCGTGGCCAAATGTATTTTATGAGAATGAAACTCATGTTTTTTTTAATGTGTATTATCGATTAAGTTACACGCATCGATTGTTTTTTTGTTTGTTTGAAAACGAGTTTATAAACAAAATGTTGAATATATGATTTTTCAGCTGAAATAATTAACACAGAGATCTGTAATGCTTACACTTGGAGATTGCAGTGGCTGATTTTGCATCAAATCCAATAATAAGGGAGAGCATAGTGACAAAGATGCCACCCCCACCTACACCACCCACGGTTCCGAATGCAGATCCTACGAATCCAATTATCGTACCCGTTATTATTCTCCATCCAAATTTTATATCCTGCAAATTAATTAAATAATCACACACAGCTAGTTATCAATGTTCACCCCAATTCAGATTTAGTCCATTTTCAATAAAAACCACACATCCACATGCATAGACAACTTATATATTGTGTTCAATGAAATAAAGAGAAAGACGGTAAGAGAGAGAAGAGAGTTTTGAGAAAAATCAAAATAATAAAAGAGTGATGAGGACACTTACTGGCCAAGTATGTTGGTATCCAGAGCCAGATGAGCTCCACAAAAAGTTCATGACTTTACCAAGAAAACTAGTTTGGGTTGTCTCAACGGTGGTGGGATCAATGTTTTTGTAACTTACGTGTTGAAGAGCAGAAACAGAGGCTGAGATTAAAAGTAGAGTAATTGTCAAAACTAATCTCACGTTCCACCGTTGTGGTGATCCTTTCACAGCCATCGTTGTTTGCGTTTCTTTTTCCTCTGTCTCTGCGGTGCAAATACTCAACCAAGCCCCAATCTTGTATGTGCGCTAAAAACTTGAATAAACCCAAACCTTAGTTAGTATGATAGTTGCAACTTGCAAGGATGAATCATGCACATATGTTGGGTAGTTTAAAGAAATGAGAAAAACCTAAAAGAATGAGTTTTGTCTTTCTTATTTCACATATCACTACTTGTTGACTACCGGGTCTCCCAGTTCTTCCTTTTAAATTTATAATTTCAGTAATAAAAATGAAAAATGATTTATCATTTTTAAAGAAATTATAATAAATATATGATAAATAATTGTTGAACGATAGTATCAAAATATTTTATATTGTCGGCCGTGTATTATAAATTAAATCCTTTATATGTCCTTAATAGTAAATACACATGTTAATTGAAAATCACATGGTAGCATGATGCTCAACGAAATTCCAATAACTTTTTCAATGACAACAACATGAGGTCAGATGGTGTGTTCAAACGTTCTGAATTTTCAGCGATAATAGTATTATGGTCATATATGTTTATTTTATATAATTAAATTTTATAATTAATAAATATTTTTAAATATATAAATTATATTTTAGATATATAATGAATAATTTATACTATAATATAATATTAAATAATTAATTTTAATTATTGATAAAAACTTTAACGTGATATTCCCTTTTTAAACGTTCTGAATTTTCAGTGATAATTAACTGTAGAGATTTTCTTTGCATATATTTCTCTTGAATCTCCTTATATTAATGGGTTGCATAGTTGTGAAAATTATTTTGATCCCTTATTTACAGCATCCTTGTTTCATTGTTTCCTAAATTATATATAGCTCCATTTGTATTTTGTAATCAAGGGAATATCAATAAAATTATATATATAGTCCATTTTTTCAATTTATAGATTGTTTCATTGTTAACAAAATTGCTAAACGTGATATTGCTTTATTTGAAAGTTAATGCATTTACAACATGTTGTTAGAGAGAGATTTTTAACGCTAAAATGGTTTTTTCTAGGCATCTTAATTAACTGTTTATATTCAATCTAATTATTTTCAAAACTATCTATTGATCACCATAAATTAACATAAAATATATCTAGAGTGGCTTAAAGGATCTCTGCATGTCCTATCTCCTAAAGAACATCAATATCATTCTTAATTTTGAAAATTTTCAATTAGTTATGTATATATGTTTCTATAACCTGAAATATTTTATTAATCTATTGGTAAGTCATATATTAATTATGCGTTTATATTTTAAATAATTTTTTATTATAATACTGAAAAATAGTTTAACTACCACCAAGGAAAAATTGAATAAAAAATCGGTGATCCGATGCGGTTCAAATTTCCTAACTGCATGATTGGATGCTCGTTTAGATGAGTAAATGTGCTTCAATACTGAAGCAGGCATCACTAACTTCTGCTTTTTCTTATGTTGACGTGAATGTATTATGTACCAAAAAATGCTGACGTGAATTTAAGGCTACAACACACATATTACCGATTCAACAGTAATAAATGGGTTGGTAGATATAGGTCTAAGAAAGAAAAAAAAAACATCTCTGACACACTGTAGGAAAATAATCAATGTGCATATAATATTTACAACTACTACTCTCTTTTTTTCACAAATACAACTACTACTCTTAGTTTGTTTATTTAAGTTAAAAGTAAAAGGATAACATGTTTTTTTAGGAAGATAATAACATGTTAGTACAATTCACGTGAAAAAAAGAAAAAGAAAAACATGTTATAATACGGCCTGCGTGTAAAACATGTTATAATACGGCCTGCGTGTAAAAAGCCAGAAAGCTACATTTTAAGTTGATCTTTTTGTCTCCTAAGAAAAGTTGATTTTTTATTTCATTTTTTAGGGGGAAAGGGAATATGTTGATTGTATATCTTATTTTGAGAGTAAATTAAACTGGTAGAGGAAAGATAAAAAAAAAAAAGGTGTAATAATAAGTAAGATTAATATTATGTATTTTATAATAAAAAAAATATTAATCTTCCTATTATTTGTAAAACTATTAAATATAAAAATTAATATATTGAATGCCTTAAAAAAGATACTGAAAGAGAATTTAAAATTATTCTTTTTGACAGAGGAAGGGCTATAATGCCAAAGACAAAAGACAAAAAGAAAAGGAAAAACAAAAAAGATTGTGGGGGCGGAGGGGCGCCAATGGCATGAAACTGGTTGTCATCGTCGACATGGAGATTGGAGAGGGAAAGCTCTTTGCTACACTTTTTTATATTATTCCCTCCCTCAGGGTGTGGATGTGGCTTGTGGGTCAAGTACTATCTACATTCTGCAAGGATTTTATATTATTCTATTAAGTCATGGGACGAACAAATAAAAATATATATTAATATGATTATCTCACAAATTCATTCTTTTCTTCAAGATAAATAATGTCACAGTCCAAGACATTACAGTGTTGGTATATTCTGTAGGGAATTTTTTTCTCATATATGAGAATTTGGAATATTAAATCTTCATAAACACTTAACATATTCTTTCACAACAAGATATTTATGTGATAACTAAACAGTAAGTATAAAGTGGATCCAATATAATTATTATTAACAACTCAATTCTAAGAAAAAATTTAAGTTTAGCGAGATATAATTAAACATTTTATTAACAAATTATATAATTACAATAGAGTTTAACAGTCATTAACAGATAATATAAAATAATTTTATATAATGATTCAATCACAATTTATTATTAATATAATTTTAAGATAATTATTGTAAAAATTAATAAATTTTTATATGAAATGATGTGATTAGATGATAGTGCATAATCTTTTTTGTGTTAAGGATATTTGAATTTATGTAAAATATTTTGAATTTAATTGTTATATATTGTTAGTATAAAAAAATACACTTTCAACTAATAAAAATGAATAAATAAATAATTTTGTCTTTCAAAATGTGTTATGGTGATAAATTGGTTTCTTAAATATGGAAAATATAAATTTAATTTTTAAATTGAGAAAAAATTCAACAAATTAATTTTACTTTTAAATTTATAAAATTACTTCATAACTAAATTATAATATTTAAAGATTAGTTTAATAATAATATATTTATCGAGGATAGGTTACTTTTACAAATTAAAAACGAACAATATCGTTTCCGTGTCTCTTTAATCAACAACAGGAAATAGTGGTGAAAGTTTAATAGATGAGGAACAAGCAAGACTAGTGCAATTGACAAATACACGTGCTGCACGCTTCACCTTACAGGCCACACGGAATCTACAACTACAACTACCAATCTGACCTAAGTTAATATGGCCCACTCTTCTGATGGGAAATCTTCATCTATAAATAAAATTGTACGGGAAAATGCTCTTTAACAATAAAAAATGAACACCAGAGGAATTTTAATTTTGAATTGAAAAAAAAAAGAGATATTTTTTTTGTTGAATTTCTCTCTCTATTTTTTCTTCCATTAACTAAAAATATAATATGTATAAAGAAAAAAAAAAATATTTAAATTTATTTTTAAATTGTGTGTATAAAGATAAAAAAAATATTTATAATACTTTCGTTTCTTAACATTCAAATGACCAAATAATAGGTAATTATATTATCTTTAAAAGATAAAGAGAAAATAATACTTAGCCCCCTTAAACATTACCTCTACTATAAAGTATAAACAGATACAGTAAACTTTAATTTTGTTCTATTTGGTTTTTAAATTTTACCCAATTTGTAAATAGAT
>PYAF01004180.1:285113-310797 GCA_007407185.1 Glycine tomentella | reverse complement strand
ATGACAAAGTCAAGAGTTAAACCAAAGAATATTATGCTGAGTTTAAAAGATCGCAATCCCGAAAGTTATACAACAATGAAACAAGTGTACAATGCAAGATATGCGTACCGTACTTCTGTTAGAGGCAACAATACTGAAATGCAACAATTGATGAAGCTTCTTGAACGCGATAGATATATCCATTGGCATAGACTGAAGGGTGAAGATGTTATACGAGACATATTCTGGGCACACCTTGATTCAGTGAAGTTGATAAATTCATGTAATTTGGTATTTCTCATTGACAGCACATACAAGACGAACAGGTATAGACTCCCTTTGTTGGACATTGTTGGTGTCACACCTACTGGGATGACATTTTCAGCTGCTTATGCATATTTGGAGGGTGAACGTCTCAATAATGTTGTATGGGCGCTTGAACGATTTAGAGGCCTTTTTTTAAAAACTGAGGTTTTTCCTAAAGTCATTGTCACAGACAGAGATGCAGCCCTGACGAATGCCATCCAACAGGTTCTCCCTGACAGTACCAACTTGTTGTGTCGATTCCACATTGACAAGAATGTGAAGGCTAAGTGTAAAACGCTTGTGGGACAAAACAATGCATGGGACTATGTCATGGAAGCGTGGGGAAATCTTGTAGATTGTTCTTCAGAAAATGCATTTGAAGACTGTCTTGTGAAGTTTGAGTGTGCCTGGGCACCGTGGCCAATATTTGTTCAGTATGTTAAAGACACATGGTTGATTCCCCACAAAGAAAGATTTGTGACAGCATGGACCAATAAAGTCATGCATCTTGGAAACATTACTACAAATAGGTAAATGATTTGCAATACTTGAATGACATAATGTTTTCGAAATTAATATTTGTGCACTTTCACTGCAGGGTTGAGTCTGCTCATTGGGCCTTAAAGCGGCTACTGCAAAATAGTGTTGGAGATTTTTGTAATGTTTGGGATGCAATGAACAACATGATCACCTTGCAACACAATGAAATAAAGGCTTCTTTTGAGACAAGCACGCATGTCGTTGGACATTCATTTAAAGTGACTTTGTACAAAAGACTCGTCGGCATGGTTTCAAGGTATGCGTTAAATCTAATTGCCGAGGAGTTTGACCGAGTTCATTATGTAGGCGTTGATAGTTCTCGTTGTGGATGTGTGTTGAGAAGCACATGTGATTTGCCTTGTGCATGTGAGCTAGCAAAATATAATCTTTCCAGCATACCACTGGGTACCGTACACATGTTTTGGCGGAGGTTACATTTCTCTGACCAAGGTGTTGATCACTGTGAAGTGACGATAACTGACGAGATGGAAGTAATTTCTAAGCGATTCGAAAGTCTTAACATGTGTGGCAAGGTTACTTTAAAGACTAAACTGAAAGAAATTGCATATCCTGAACAAAATTCCATGTGTCCTCCTCCTGAAAAGGTCAAGACTAAAGGGGCCCAAAGGAAAAAAGTCACGAAACACGAAACATCAACAAAGCGGAATCCATCGTATTTTGAATATGTGGATGCGTTATATTCTCAGCATGACAGTTGCTCATCTAAGCCACAGTCTGCATCAAAATCTTCGGAACAAATACCGGTGGGTGATATCCCAATGCTAGATCAATTTTTGCCATACATGAAGAATTACATTGTTGGAGTATGTGATGTTAAAGCTGATGGTAACTGTGGCTATCGTGCCATTGCGGCTTTACTTGGTTATGGTGAAGACGCGTGGGCTGTGGTACGCAACCATTTGTTAAAGGAACTTGCAGAATGGTCTGAAGACTATATTGCCTTATTCGGGGGGTCAGAAAGATATGAGGAGTTAAAGATGTCACTTTTGGTTGATACAATTGGACATGTAACATTTTTTTTTCCATTGTTTACATTTGCATTCCATCGTTTGTTAATTGGCCTTTAATGATACTAATGTATTTGTTAAATTGCAGGTAACACAGGATAAATGGATGGACATCACTGACATGGGTTATATAATTGCTTCACGATATAATCTTGTAATTGTTAGTCTTTCAAAGCAACAAAGTATGACCTTTTTTCCCCTTAGAACCCGACCGCCTACTGATTCTGCTGTACATCGCGTCATTTGTATTGGGCATGTGCATGGAAACCATTTTGTTCAGGTAATATGAAAAGGTTTTAATTTGTGTATATAGTTATAACATATGACATTAATAATAACTTTCATTATTTTGTTCAGGTTGCATTGCGAGACAGGTGTCCTATGCCACCAATTGCTTTGTTATGGACAACACATTGTCAGCCTGAAGCAAAACACTGGCCATCTACTTACATTAGTCGAATGTAGAAGTATACCATGTTGACGAGTTTGCCATCTGCTTATGTTGATCTGGGCTATTAAAGGGGGTCTCAACATTGCATACATTGTGACTTTATGTAGTTTTTTCATTTGTGTTCACATAATTGTACGTCGGTTATGTATTTGTATAACTGGCGCATAATTTTATTTCACTAATATAAATACTGACGCAGATGGATAATGTTCAAACCATGTAAATATATCAAATGAAATGTTTCAACAATATGACAATGTAAATACATATGTGTATATAGTGCTACACGAATAATGTAAAGAATCAATCTGCACGCGGGCCAGTCCTACGACGTCTCGACCGCACATACACTCTCCGATCGTCGCGTACACTGCGTGCTATTGTAATACACTCATCCACAATGTCGTAGGCTTCGGTGTCGGCGGTCACCATGCGTAGATCTATAAGTCTCTGCAGCCTATCTGCAATGGTTTGAAAGGCTCCCTGCAAAGAAGTTCGAATAAACTGGTTAACAGGTCACCAACCAATAAATGATTTACCATTTATGAATACTAGAATGAAGCTTTCATTTTATTTACCACTGCATGTCGAGGCATGTCATCCTGATCACCTACAGTGTCAACTGTAGGGTCTGCTATGGTAGGAGGTGTATTAGGTGCGGGGTCTGGCACGGGAGGAGGTGTATCAGGTGCGGGGTCTGGCAAGGAAGGAGGGGCTCTGACTTCCCCAGGCTGAGGCGGGCACATGAACGGGTGCGATATCTGGTAGAACCAGTCCATGTATGCAGCATCGCACTGGCCGGGGTAACTGGCAGGGGGTCCTGTGACCACAAGATGCTGTGCGTACTGAAGCCAAGTCTCATCCACCTCTTCATCTGACGGGGTGGGCAAGGTAAGAAGAGACGGGACGCTCTGAATGAAGCCGAACTGTCTGAGCGCCCTCTCTGGATGGTACCTGACGCAGTATGGACCCCATCGAATATGGCCGGAGTACAGAGAGACCACCTCAAACGGACGGGCCGCACGGTGATCCGTGTGTGGAGTCCAACAGACCGCCTCGCTCGTCAGTCTATCTAGGCGCCTCCGATACGTACTGAGAGGTAACGCCTTCCCCGGCTTCCAGCGGCAGGCCCGTGGCTGACTCTCCACATAATCCTCAGCTGCAATCATGTTGGCAACAGCAAGAAAGTGCTCGTATACCCAACACTTAAGTAAACAAAACAACCAAAAACAAATAAGCTGTTGAAATTCCACCAAAACATTAAATAAATAACAAACACTAACTTATATATTAACAAAATACCTGAAGCAGACTAATATAACCAGCAAGATGTTTACCATGATGCTGACAGCCATAGTTCAAGTTATCATACATGTGTTGGAGTGCAGCCGCACCCCAACTGAACCTGGCTGATTGGTGGAGATCACGAAATGCCTCCAAGAATACCACACCAATATGTGTGGCACTCTTGTTAGCGAAAATCGTGCAACCAACCAAATGGAGCAAATAAGCTCTGGCTGCCACAGTCCACCGCATCTGGTGACACCTCTCAGCATACAAGTCCCGCAACCATGACAAACGAACATAAGCTCCATGGCACTGTTTCGTCTCTGCTGCAACCTGGTCGTGGGTAACCTCAAGAAACTCCACAAGCAATGCAATGGCCTCATCAACATCCAAAGGGGCGTATGTCTGCAACGCACCCATGACTGGTAGATGAAAGAGAGATACGACGTCGTCCAGGGTGATGGTCATCTCTCCGATGGGCAAATGGAAACTACTAGTCTCCTTATGCCACTTCTCTACAAATGTCGAGATTAAACCCCGGTCACCTGTATCTACCGAACAGGTGATCAGTGGGCTTAATCCTGTACCTGCCACCAACACTTCAATCTCAGGCGCTGGCAGGCCAAACTTCTGAACCTTCCTCCCATGGGATGCCAACTTCAGCTCAGGCCGTTCCTGTATTAGTGGTTAGTTACATAGACATACCCTAACGCGAAAACAATTATCAAATTGAACTATGTTTAAATACAATCATACCTCTCCCCTCCAAATCCTAGGTGCAATATGCTCATCATAATGAGTCAACACTGAACTGTCATGGGGCCCACCGGGAAATCCATGAACATCAGCGGCATCGATGCTTCCCTCCACCTCAGCCTCAACAGGTGCACTATGCTCAACATGGGCCTCAACAGGTGCACTATCGTCAACATCGTCAGCGGGTACCTCAGCAGGCACGTCCTCAACAACATCAGTCCTCTGTCGTTGTCTCCGTGCTGATGCTGTTGGTCTTCGCCGTACAACGGCTTCTTCTTCACTGGCATCCCTTGCCAAAGCCCGCCGTAATCCTATAGTCTTAGCCATAATCTGACATTTAAACCAAGTAATTAGATACCTATCAAACATACCCATGTGGATCCATACCATTACACAACATTATTTTCAAATAACAGTTGACTTTACCATAACAATTCAAATTATGTAGAAAGTGTGGATCATGAAACCATAGCCATGTGGACGCTCAAAAACAATCTACAAAATCCATACCATTATGCGCATGACATTTCACATAACAATTTTACCTACATGGTTTTCGGATAACAGTTCATTTATGGCAATCATTTTGCTCATCACATTTCAAATTACCTACTAAATGTAGATCATCAAACCATAGGCATGTGGAGGATCAAAAACATTCTACCAAGTCCATAGCATTATGCTCATCACATTCCACATAACAATTTTGACTACATGGTTTTCACATGCCTATGGTTTTGTGGCTATCATTTTCCACATGACATTTCACATTACCTACCAAATGTACATCATGAAAGCATAGGCATGTGGATGATCAAAACCATTCTACCAAAACAATTCATTTGTGGCTATCATTTCACATAACAATTTTGACTACATGGTTTACACAACATGCTTTTAACATACCAATTCATTAAAGCAGTTCAGTTCATTCATGCAAAAAATTCCTCAGCCATCACACTTAATCTTCACATTTAAAAAAATAAAAAATTAACTAAATACCCATACGGATTGGCAATCCGTATGGCTTACGGATTGCCAATCCGTAGGCCTGCGGATTCCAATCCATCTTACGGATCCATGATCCGTACATTCCACTTGATACGGATTCTCAATCCGTACGCATGCAGGACAAAACAACAAGCCATTCCTTCTTACGGATCCATAATCCGTGCATTCCACAGGCCACGGATTATCAATCAGTATGGTTGCAAGCCAAAACGAAAAACGAAACAGTTACTTACCTCAAAGCGCCGGAAAACAGCAACCACTTCGTCGCCGATAGCCAACAACCACCGTCCATAGTCGGAGAGACGAGACTCACAACTTGGCAACGACCAAAATCGCCGGAAGCACAAACAACCCAAGGAGAAGGAGAAGAAGCGCCGGTTTCGAATGAATACGAATGGACTGGTGTATTAGAAATTTCAAAATGCTTTTGTTTTATTATTTTAAGTAAGGCTATTTTTGGTATTTCACAAGTACCTGCTGGGTGTATAAGCATTTTGACTGGTGTAGGAAGCAAATGCCTTAAATGTTAGCTTCTTACTACCATATTTGTTATTTAAACTACCAACCTCTAAAACTCTCATTTTGTCCACTCATACAATTTCTACACCCCCTCCCCTTCCCCTTCGCTTCTCTTCACATAGTGCCTACACAAAACCGCCGCCCCCACCCCCCGCACCACCCCTCCCCTCTTACACTGTATACCAGAATCACATTTTTATTGTATTATTTTTTCACCTCATGTGTGTGCAATACCCTTATAAGCATCTAATATGTGATGTAGAGTGGACTGGTTTTCTCTTGTTTAAAAGTGGCGCCTTCGTGTAAGGGAATATGCTTCATAAACCAGGTATATTCCTAATACACCATGTATGAACAGTACGCTCCCAAAAATACCCTTCACGTTATTACGGCCTTCATACATAAGTTTTTTTTTCATACATACGAATTGACTTTTCTTTTACGGATTGAACAATTTGTAAGTTTTTTTTTCGTAAGTTAAAATATATTTTATGAAATAATTTAAAATAATGGTGCATACAGGTATCAAACCAACTTTTTCACATTATTGATGCGATACTCCAACCAACTGAGCTAATAGGTCAATTATGTTATTAACGCGAAAGTCATAAATTCGATACCTACATGCACCATTATTTTAAATTATTTCGTAAAATATATTTTAACTTATGAAAAAAAAAACTTACAAATTATACAATCCATAAAAGAAAAAATTAATCCGTATGTATGAATTATACAGATCCATACCTCGTGTAAGTTGCATATTGGTTCGTGGAGTGGATTGGGTATTCATACGGATCCGTACCTCGTCCAAGTTGCATATTGGTTCATTTAGTGGATTGGGCCTTTTTATGCCTATTGTCTCTAGACCGTTATTACCTTACCATCAACATAAAAAGGATAAGTAAAATAATTAAAAATTAAAAAGTATTTCGAAGATTAAATAGTTTTTTAAATTTAAACAATATATAAACTAAAACGAAAAATATTTTAATAAAAATATATATGATTATTCTTACATATAAAATTGGAGCTCAAATTTTTAATAATTAAATGGTTTAACATTTATTTCTCTCAATTTCAATAAATAATACTTATAAAATTAGTATGAATTTATTCTCTCTTTTATTTCTTATAAATTTTTACATTAATTCATTTAAAAAAAAATATGTTACGGGAACAATATCATTTTTTATGGGGAAAAAATAAAAATAAAAAATACTAAATTATAAAAAATAATCTCATGGAAGCAATTGCTCCCGTAAGCTTATACGTGGATCTGCTAGTGCTTAATGAAAAACATGTTTATAAGCTCTTGTTAAATACTAATACTACGAGTGATTGGATAATGGTGTAGCTGTAGGCTATGTTAAAGTGCATTTTGTGAACCATGAAAGCGACTTACAGATTAATTAAGAGGAAGTTATTTGCGATTGTTTTTGAAACTAAGAAATACTAGAACTCAATAGTGTCGGTGTCAGTATGCTACTGCAGGCACCCAACTAACAGATGTTGGCGCCCAATTTTGAATTAAACTTATCCTTGGTTTACGTGCATATATGTCTGCATGAGGTCCCCCCCCTTTAATAGTATTCCAGAAATTTGTGACGCCCCCTCCATCTATGTAGGACCCACACACTATACATAAAATATGTCTTAGCATAATTATGAAATGTGTGAGCCATAAAATCTGAAAGTTAACTTGTTCACTGTTATAATTTATTTCGGTTCCTCTTCTGATCATTAACACCAAGTCTAGGCTGTTCCATTAATAATTCACATATAGTTCATTTTAAACAAATATCACCAGCATCCTCACGAGTCATGAATGAGAAATAGTGCAGTTTCAACACATGCAATCCGTGTTGTATAGGTCATGTGATCAGTTGCCAGAGTTCAGTAGCTCTCGTTACAGGGCACAAGTTTTCCAAGAAAGAAACAATCATGTTAGCTGCTCTCATTTGCAAGTGCAATAACTTAATGTTTAACCATACAATTTAGGACAGAGGAGGGTGGAGGACTTAAGCGCTGGCAATTAAGTATACGATAGTGACCTCACACTCACAGTACAGGAAACGGAATGCATCCATCTTATCTTGATATCAAATTAATTAGTCCTCACTTCTCATTTCTCAGAGCCAACCTGACTTTAGAATGGGGACCATGCATGTCTTTCTTACAAATAAAGAAGGATTTCTCCTTCACAATGCCTAGGGACGGATGGCAGTTAACCGGGTTTGGTATTATGAGCAAGAGTTCCTGAAATTCTTCTCAGTGACCCAAAGTGATTTTTTTTTTTTGTTTTTGTTAAAATCAGTAGCTGGTGGCGCATTAAGTAATTACTATTAGTGTAGCTCCTAAAATAGATTTGCACTTTAAAAGGTGACATTTGAACTGAAAGAATTACTGAAGGACTATTTAATTTAGGGGTCTAAGGTTTCAAATTTAGTTAACAAAGTAACAAGATTTTTGTACGCTATTGTTGTTTTAATAATCTTGTAGCCACCCACCACCTTTAGCTTTGCATCTTAATCAATGCCACTACACTTTAAACAGCATGTAGTCAAAATCAATGCAATATTTTTGATAATTTAGATACTAAAGTCCCCAAACTAGTAGCCTTTTCTTCCATTATCTTTAATCCAAATAGGAAGAGCACTAGATCAGAGGGGCATAATCTCTCAAAGTGTTGGGACTCTAAATTAGTCCTTTGGCCCTCAAATCTGATAATAATTATCATATAGCCACCAGATTTAATGTTTTATGTATAAATTAAGAGAGAGAAGGTTTGAAAGGGACAGATAACATGGGATGCCGTAGACAAAAAAGTAGAGATGAAACCTAGACAGAAGAAAATACAACTCTTTATAGTACAATTGTTTTTCTCTTTTGGTAACCTTTGGAATAGTTACCATCTGCAAGACTCTTTATATGCAAATGCAAATCCAAGTCAGGATAAAATTGTAGAACACACACGAGAACTAGAGAAGATTAAATTAACAGTGTCTGTCTGCTCTAGAAGACTTTTTTAGAGCCATTAGGAGAGAAAACCTTGCCTTTTTTTCACATTAGAACAAAAACCACAAATGCTGCTTAGAGAAACCATTCGCAAGACCAGGGTTTTATTTCACAAGACCCTCCGAAGCTTCAAGTCTGTCATCTTTGGAGGGTACCAAAAACTTCCCAGATCTCTCTCCTTCAATCCTTTCCTCGGTCGAAGTGGCAATGCAAGAACTTACACAAGCGAGCAATTCTACAACGAGTTTTATGACATGCTGCAGTCTGATCTGAACAGAATAAAGAGGAGTGATAGCAATAGCATGAGCAGGTCGAGAGAGCATGCAACTGGAGATGCTGTGAACACTGAAATTCTTAGGAAGCAAAGTTCACAAAAAAGCATTGCTGAAGAGGGAGTAGTAGTGGAAGAGAAGAAAAACAAAGGGAGCTGTGAAATGGGAAAGAAGGAATGCTTGAATAATTCAAAAAGTATGAATGAGGGAGTTCATGATTTGGCGCAAAAGATGAAGGAATTGGAGATGATGGATACGGGTGATGTTGAGCACGAGCTAGACATTGAAGAGGCACTCCACTACTATTCACGTCTTAAAAGTCCTGTTTATTTAGACATCGTGGACAAGTTCTTCATGGACATGCACTCTGAATTCTCTGTTCAAGAGTCCTCTATCAGTGTCAAACGCTCCAAGTCAAAGGGAAGGCTTGGCTCAACCAGGTTGTAGATAAGATAATTTTAATGCAAACAATGTTCTAGTTCTAGTATACATGAAACCTGTTTTCTTTTACTATTTTGTGTCTCTGATTTTTACTTCTCTTCTCCCAGTGTGGTGCTGAGCGATTTTGAGTTTGTTTGGTGTGAATTCCCGCTATTTATACTTTTTTTGTTATAGTTTCTGGTCATTTTCAATGTTGAATTGAATCTATATTGTACACTATAAAAAGAATTACTTGGTAATAATATTTAGCCCTGTTTTTCCATTTTCCCGATTTGAAAACTTTTTTAAGAATACGGTTTCTATTTCTGTCTCAAAGATGCTGGGATCTTATCAGAATTCAAATTTTGCTTGGTTATTGACAAGAAGGTGTCAAAACACAAAAGCATTCAATCTGTGGTGATTATAAGATTATAACTATACACAAACAAAATTGTGATGCATACATATAGATTAGAGTGATGGGGAAGAATCACTTGATTCACTTCTTTGCAATATTGTGATACAACATTAACGATCTTAGAGCTTCATCAATCATCATTGATGGGGCAAAAGTTTGCATCTTTTTCTGAAATAGTCTGGGTTTCTGGGTATGGTTCCAATGTGGGAAACCCAAGTTGCAGTCTTGCAGAGTTAACGAGAATGTAAATAATCAAAATGGCGGGGAAAGAAAGAAATAGAACGTGGCTGGGTTCAAATTTTTCGTTTTACATCGAAAAGATGTCATTTTTTTTAAAAGGAGATTCTTTGGACTCTTTTCCATGCCTATTTGTAAAATTAGGAGAGGGAGATGGAAGGAATAACAGATAAAATGAGGGATACGATTTACATACATAATTTTTTTTAATACAGTTCCCATGAGAACTGACAATTGCTTTTCGAATGATCAAGGGATACATGAGTACGAGTCTCTTGCATAAACTTATGAACATGTAGTTACAGGAGGAAAAAAAATACAAAGGTAAAGTAAATTAATTTTTCTTATCAATTCGTGTAAAAAAAATGTACCTCAACTTTAATAATATGATTTTTTTTCCCTTTAATTTTTCTATGCATTAAAGCATATGGGTTGATTTTCATTTCTAAAAAATCATTTTTTTTTTAATTTTCTTCTTGCCATTTATAAAAATTTGTCTAAATAAAGCTTGTATTTATCTTTTAAATGGAAAAATTTTCTCATTAAATTTGTACTAATTTGTTATTGAAATTTTCCTACTCCTTAACTTCAATAAAAATGTATTCATAATATTAAATGTATTATATTACGTTTTTCAATAAAGATTTTTAACTTTCCGAAAAACAATTTTTTTTTTTAACTTCTGTAAAAAAAGGAGATCTTTAACTTTTAATTCCTTAACCATGATACTGGCTGGGTAAAAATGTTTTTGAATGAAATGATGTCTTTCCATAGCCGAATAGCTAGTAAAAATATTTATTTTCATCCAAAAATTAAACAAAAAACAATGTTACTGCATAATTTTGTAAAATAGGATTATTTTAAGGATTTTTTTTTAAATGCAGTCAAATCATGTTCCAATGTACAACCCAAGATTGTAAAATTAAAACCTAGAGTCTAACTACTACGCTCTCTTTTCAATGTTTGGAGACAACTTATTAAAGTTTGGACCAGTCATATTAACAAGTATCTACATCGTTGTCAAGGTCAGCCTTCCATATGGTCATCTACAAATTTTTGCCACTTTTTTCCCTTGTTAATGTCGTTTTATCCTTGATCTGTGCCACACTAATTCCTTGACCGTACTGTAGTTATTACGTTACTCGTTTCATGTCAAAACCGTGATTTATAAAACGTAACACTGGAAAATTCAGGATCATTGGCAGCTCGCATTTACACTAATGGCCAATAGCTTAACTATAATTTCATTACGATAAAAGACTGAATATATAACTACACGAATTGATTAATTCAAAACACACAACCCACTGCAAACTTAGTTACGAAACTACTCATCGAGAAAATATTAATACCCCATTGTTCAAACAAACATCAATTGTTAAGTGAAGACATTTGAATAACTTTATATTACTAATATATACCCACTCAGACAAGAGTCCTTTGAACTTGAAGCCGAGATTAGAGTGATGAGCATACTATTTACCCTGTACTGAAGTTCAACTATTTTATTAAAATATGGGGGGCGACTACACCACTTGGCCACATAAACTATTATACTATGTCATTAGTTAATTATTCCAAATGCTAATGTTAATAAATGAAAACACATAAATGGTTTCATATTATATTTCTGACACAATTGAGAGCTTTATACACAGATACATTGCCTTGATAGAGGCATGTAAAACCAATACATGTCGACATTCTTTAGTAAAGAGAAAAATGAAGACTCCAAACCCCAGTTTCTTATCCTGGGGAGAATAACCAAAACAATGATGAATCAACTGTGCCACGTCATAATCTCCACTTGAATCACAGAAATGCATGATTCCGATCACCGAAATAAAACCTTCTAACAAGGGAGTCTGTTTTAAATTATATTAGTAACCGGTAGATGAAACCAAAACATTATGCTCCTTTAAACGTTTCTGAAAATTAGCTAAACGGGTTTGCAACTGCAGGATGCCAGCAGCCTTCTGAGAAAGAATGGCATTTAGTCTTGCTATGTAATCATCCAGCTGATTCCCTGGTTGATCTGCTTCAACCAAGAGGTTCATCTCCTGCATGTCAAGTGCAGATAAAAATATGAATATGAGAAATGGACTTCGCACCCTTGGGAGGATGCAGTGGCAACGATAGTATTCAGGAATTCCTTTTTCACAATTCTAGACCAGTTCATTATTCCTAGAATGAATAACACAAACCATGGACAACATTCAGTAAAAGATTTCATGAAATTGAAGTTTGGTGTGTTGTGTACTTGTTGAAAATATGCACACAATTCTTGTTCATGCTATTTATCAAATTAAGTTCTAACATCTGTATTCGTATTCAATTGTTTCAGGTTACTCGCTACATGCAACTAGTCAATTGTTTCTAAGGTTCGGACACATGGCCCAGAGTCCAGTTACCTAAAAGAGTGAAGGAAAAGAAAGAACAAAAACAGAGATAATTTAAATACCTCTCTAACAATGTTCATGGTCTCCTCTACTTGTGTCCGGTGAGCATTTACAAGGTCCTCTTCTTCCTGAAATAATGACATGCTTTTGGTAAATATGAGCCGAGTTTTTTATACAACTATTATCTCAGTAGCCGACAAGTTACCTGTAAGAGGGCATTTAAATCATCCTCGGCATGTGTGGTTTGAGGTTCAACTTTTGAGAGGTCCTTCCATTTGATCTGACCACTGGGTTTCTTCAATTTGTCATCTGTCGTAGCATATGACTCCATCTTTCCATTTTTCTTCAATGGTGGTTTCACCTGCTCGTAATACTCTTCAGAGGGGCTGAAATCATCCCCTTCATTTTCATCAGGCCATCCATCTGTTGTGCGATCCTCATAGGCAGACCCAGTAACGGAAGATAAGGGAACTGTACTTGATTCTTTAAGGTTGAAATTTGAGGATAAAACATCCTTCTTTGAATTGTTCCCTTTCGATAGGCTTTTTACCCTGGTTTGTAACAGCCAAAAGATGAATTTTCTTTATCCTTTGTGTGTGGGTGTGTTGTGTAGTTGTCTGAGGTGTGATGTCGGTGGTTTAAAGGAGTGAGAGATACAGAATTACATCTAACAGAAAATTCATTGTTACCTGTCAGCATATCTTAATGTATTCAGAGTATGTTCGCATGAACCAGTGCTTGGTGATATGCATGATATCATAACGGTGCGGGAGTTGCCAACAAATGAATCCCTCAAAACTTCAGTCAGTTTACTGCCTCTGAAAGGGATGTGTCCTTGGTCATTGTCAAGAGCTCTAATGCATTCCTTTAGGGCAAGTAAGCTCTTATTGATTTCAGCACCTTCTATTCTGAATCATATAGTTGTAAGCAATTGATGAAACAAAGGAATTCATTAGACTAATATCAGAATGCTTGAGGGTTGCATACAATTCATGAAAAAATCCCAAATCTGAGATATCTTTAATAATAATGTATATGGCCAAATATAGAATCTAATCTAGTCTAATCTATATTCCTAGTTAATTTTCTCAGGCACAAGTACTATTTTATCTTGGATAATTAACAAGATAAATCTATCTTAAATAACTCAAGCTCAATCAAACCTTGTCTGTTTGTCATTATCAGTGGTATCTGCTCCACGTTCACTTCCAGCAAGATCTATGAAGGAGAGCTTGCCAACCAAACGGGGAGGTTTGGATTCATTGCCATCAACTGACCTCTTGATACAAAGCTGAAGTATTGCATGTGACCGTGATGATTCCTCATTTGCACCCGTGGTGCCTGTACTTCTTGTGGAATTTCCTTTCTCAATCAGGTCTTTGATGTTCTCCACATCTGATACTCGGTACTCTTGCAAACCCACAATGCAAACTTGCTGCTTACCATCCTCCCTCATGCAAAGTTTTCTGCAGAATTAAAAATTTAAACCTCAAGACACACAAGATTACAGATGCAAACAAGAAGATATTTGACTTACTTTCGATCATTAAGGAGATCAAAGAGCTTGCCACCATATATTTCAAAGAAGCTCACAAACAATTGAAATCCCTGGTTCCTGTAAGTATGATGCATCAATCTAAGGATGTCCCTTGATGCTTTAAGTGGCAGTGGCTTCATTGTGTAAGTTTTTCCACTTCCTAGAAAAGAAGAAAGTGGAATTTAGAAGTTCACTCATAGTACAAATCATGGAGGTCAAGTTCACTGATAGCAGAAAATGGTCCAAAACTAGGCCTCAACAATTTTAAGAATTGAGTTTTGGTCATGGCCAAAAACATAAAACTTTAAACTTTAGAGAGTGAAAAGAAACATCAGAAATTCCAAAAGAGATATATGATATTATAAAGCAGAAATATCACTTCACAAATTGGCATAAAATTGGGATTTGTCTTCAGGCAGGATGCAATTGCAACAAAATCAAAATCCAGAGGATGTTATTACCTGTTTGTCCGTATGCAAAGCAAGTTGCCTTAGTGCGTTCAAATATTATTGGAACTATGGGCTCTACTGTTTCACGATACACCTAAAAAAACAAAATTTAAAAAAATTAAAATGAAGTTAGATAAGAAAATGTTGTCAATCATTCTTTACAACTGAACATTTATGTACATTATAGTTACCTCATCATTCGTAACCTCTTCATTTAAAACAGCATCAAAGACAAATTCATGCTTTTCTACATACTGAGTTAGGTCAACCTGCAAAGCACATATAATTTTAAAATGTTTAACTATAAAGCATCCATTAGATTATCATACAATAAGAATTGACAGGTGAGGAAATTAGTGGGTAGAATATTATTATCTTGGTTCTGTTCAATCTCCAACTAGAGTACTTAATATTTAAAACATATAGATAATTACACTCCATATATCATAGAATTACCTGTCTTTTTCTGTTTTATATTATGAATATTTATTTCAAGTCACACATGTCAGATTCACCAATAGAAAAATTTAGAAATATCAGTTACATAACCAGCACCACATTAGATTTCTTAGTACAGAAGTCATGTTCAGCAACTTAATCTTATATCTCTAAAACCTATGGACAATTATACTGCATTGGAAGATGGAACTATCGATTAGTGTTGCCTCTTAAACTCACCTTCAGTTTAGTCTCGTGCACTGTTAAAGAATTGGAATATGTTTCTATGATGTCTTCCTCATTTTTTGCTAATTCCTTCTTATTCATTGGTCTTTTACGAACCTGCATTAAAAAACAACATGCAAATATTGGAACATAAAAGCAATGCTCTTCGCAATTGGACGAGATTTAATATTCATTTTCAGAAAATTCAACGAATTTTAAATGATTTTCAATGTATATAAACTATAAAGTTGGTATGTTGGAATTATGCCAATGCACTATAATGCAGTCTTAAAGAAAAAAAAATCAAATTTACTATCAAACCATCAGCAAAAACATTTTAAAGTAAAAATGAAACACAAATGGTGGAGATATGCAAAAGAACATACCACAACTTTAATCTTTGCAACAGAATTAGTTTTCTCTTTGTCTGCAGGGAAACTTTTCAATATGTTTTCAGGAGCACGAGCTCTGCCAGTCTGTTTGCTCAGCATGTAAGGTTCAGAGTCATCAAAGCTTCTACCCCGACCAAGTTGATACAGGGAGTTGGCATCATAAGCATTGGAGGCTGGCATCTAGCAGGATCGACAAATTTAAACAAATTTAAGCTACATTTTCATGTGCATCTACTTACAACGACAAAAGAAGAGATCAGCCATACTAGTTCAAAACAGATTAACTAAAGATTTTATAAGCCTATATGATCAACTTAAGAATACAATTCTCATAATATCTAGATTGAGAAAATGCTTTTGATCCTCACATCATATGGACAGAAATGAATGAATAAATTAAAAAACACAAAGTCCTATGCACGTACAATTTTCCACAACATCAATTCAAATTTTGCATAGTATGAACACTTTCAAGGATTAGAGACTCAAAGAAATTGAAAATTACTATAGCCGTGACCTTTGAAAAGATGCAATGTGACCAAAGCACAGAAATCAAATGAAAGTTCTTCCGTTGTAGAAAATAACAACCTCAGGAGGAAGAAGCTCGGTGTCAAACGAATGCAGATCCAACAAGCCGGGGCTGGAATCACCGGGCAAATCTTCTCCATTTTTTTTCTGCATCGAAGCACGGTAACCGCCTGGAGGAGTGGAAGGCTCCATATAATACTCATTTCCTCCGTTAAAGCTCCTCGGCGCATTCCGGTGCATTCTACCTCCCTGGGCACCTCCGTACAAGTTATAGTTCTGCTCGCATTCCAAAGAAGAAACGAATCTCATCAAATCGGACCAAAACGTTTATGAATGTCGATCGAAGACAAAATCGCTAGTGAAAGGGGAAGAGAGATTGACCTGAAGCGGAGGAAGTTGATTGGAGGAGGATTGAAGGTGTTGAAGGCCGGCTGATTGGAGCCACCTGTTGCCATTGGAAGAGCCGTCGAGGAAGTTATCGGAGTACTGGCGCTGGTGGTGCACCCCCGCCGCACCAGATCTCAGCCCCTGTCTCCCTGCAGCGTTCATCTTCCTTGGCGATGATCAGATCGGAACGGAGCGAGAAAAGAAAGGTGTTGATCAGTTACAACGACAGCGGACTGGACTGGAGTGAAACCGAAGATATAGGGAGGAACGAATAGATATGATACGAGCGACAGAAGGTGTAGCAGTGAAACCAAGGGAAGGGAGGCTTTGAAATTTTTTGAACGGACTCGCTGCCTGGCACGTGCGAGTCAACAGAGAAACGACGACGTAGCGTTGGGGGTTAGGGTAGGTCCCGTCTCACATGGGTGGGGACGGCCTCTGTTTTTTGTCTTTCTATCGTTGCGCGCTTGGCTTCACATTCAAACCTTGAGGTCTGTCTTCTGCGTGCTTTTAAAATGTTCTGCCACGTGGCACCATTGTGGGTTGGGTTTGCTTGGTGATGGCAACGCACCATAACAGTTTGCGGCGCGGCACCGTGCTTATGTTTGGGCCCATGTGACTCTTTATTTATTTTAATTTTAAACTTATTTAAGCAAAAAGTTCCCTGAAGTGAAGGGGACTGTATTAGGTACTCGTTCAAAGACAATTTGAATCAGTGAATTGGCAATGTATGATGGTCATCAACCTCATGATTGTTCAAGGACTGACTGGGCTCGATGCTACAGTTAAACCCGGTGAAGCCTCAAAGGGCAATTTGGTAATCAGCTATGATACTGTTTGGACCAGTTCTTTTATAATGACTTTTTTTTACTGATTTTTTTTTACAAGTACTTATAATAATTAAAGAAGAAGGTAACACAATGACATGATCAGTTAAAATTAGTAGGGCTGGATACACGTTCAGATCTAGCCGATAACCTAATCTACTTGAATAAAATTGAAGAGAAAAATTCAAATTGGTTTGGATTTTAAAATTACAAAACATGATGGCATCAGTTTGAGTATCAAATTTAAACATGTAGAATTCTAGCAAAATTAGGAGCTCAAAACCAAAATAATAAAAAGAATAATTATATTTAGCAAAATTAAAAAATCAGGTCACCACTTCAGAACAAGAATTGAAAGAAAGAGTAAAAGTTGAGTTCGACCTAGGAATTGAAGACGAAATTTGATCAAAGTCCTAACAATTGTACGCAAGATAATGAAGATGAGTGCTATGAGATTATTATTCGATTGTTCAAAATCAGCATGCACTAGACTTAACATTTCTAGTAAAAATGAGTTTCATGCTTCAGATAAACTGAAGTTCATTGTATATCATATCAAATGACTACTACTTCCATGTACCAAAAAAATATCAAATGACTATACATGAGACAAAGCTTTCAATTCAACAAGAATTCATGAAGGGTATCGCCCGAAGGAATCTAATGATCCAAATAATTGCCTTAAAGCTTTGAATATAACTTGTTTATGCATATTTTCTATATCAATGTAATATTTTATGAGTATAGTATTTGTGGCATTATATTGTATTCAATTAGTAGTTAAAATGCATCTGTTTTGGTATAAAGAAAATGGGTAGATCTTTAGTTGTCTCATATGCAACTTCAATGGTCATAGGCGGAGTTTTAAGGAGTGAATGTTATAGTTACTTTCTTGTAACAAATTGTTTGAAGTTGTCTAAAACTTTGTTGCATCTTTTGTAATATTTCTATCCAGAATTTTTGTTATGCAATTTTTATTTCTCAATACCTTTATTTTAAATCAATATTCTAAAATATCAAATTAATTAATATATTATTTATTTAATTTTGTCAAAAACTATATGTTTTGGATTTGACATTAATAATGCATAATAGCTTTGCATTTAATGTTTTGGATTTGACATTAATAATACATAATAGCTTTGGATTTAAAAAGGAGGAATACTAAAGTTTTTTTTTTTTTTCATTTGTAAATTAACTTTGGTAATCCTCCTTTTAAAATGAATTGACCCCTCCAAAATATAGTATCAAACATTTTATTAATGGCATGGGATGGAAAACATTTTATTAATGAATTGACCCCTCCTTTTAGATGGAAAACACGTTATTAAAAAAGAAGAATTCAACTTAAGATAATTAATCAAATTTTTCAACGAAAATTGACTATCGAAAAAAGCTAATAAATATTTCGTATTAATACATGATTAAAAAAATGGCATGGGGTGAAAAGTTGGAACAATTCTTACTAGAATTATTTTGTTAAATAACTCTTCATGTATATTCTTCACATATTAATTTTCAATAATTTAATTGAAGGAGAGAGTAATTTTGTAAATAATCAAATAGTTCATATATAAAACACCATAGTGAAATCCCTCCTCTTATTTTTTTTCTGAATGTGAATGAATATGTTTGGCATTTGGCAATTACATCAAGTTATCAAATACCACATCTGAATGACAATTTCGAAAACACATGCTACTCGGAATTTGGTATCCGATTGTCACGTCTCCCTCAAAACCTGATTTGCAGCCCTTGATTGGTCCCTACATTTGAATGCAGGTACTCTTTATTTGTCAAACAGACACCTAAGAGTGATCTCATAAGCAGAAAATATAGCACCATTCACAACAAAGGCTCTAGCAACCGCAGTTCCTAAACCCCGACACAGCACAACGTATCCTTCCTCTTCAACGCTCTTCCGAAGACAATCCAAAATGCCTTTGTATTTCCGCGAAGAAAGTGTCTGAGCCTGCAATCTTGTCTTTATAACGTCCAAAGGGTAGCTGAAAACCCAACTCACAACCCCAGCCAATCCTCCTGATACCAACATAGTATTCAAGGTCTCTTGACAACTTTTTCTACAACCTGGGTGAAGTTTCTCCCTCGCATATTCATATGTCCAAAAGTAGAGGCCATGTGCAGGTGCATCTCTTAGCATAGTGATGCCAAGTCCTCGATAAATGCCACGAAGACCCTCTCTTTTCCATATGTTGTTGGCGACCTTTATGGGACCCTTTTGTGGTTCTGTGGATTGGCCTGTGTTCTGAAGCTGAAGGCGAATTTTAACTAACTCAACAGGGGAGAGCAACATGCTCTGCAAAGCGCCAGAGCAAAATCCTCCTAAAGCAACACCCTTGTAGGAAGGAGGGTCGTTGACAGAAACGGACGTGCTGAATGCCCTCGAGAGAACTGCGTAAATTTGGAAAACCATAGCGTTCTGCATTCAACGAATCAAATAAAGAATCACTTCACTTGTCGTCAGTCACATTTTATAAGAAGGATTTGAGATCATGTCATCAAGATGAATTCGTTTTTGAAACATTTAAAATTGTTTTAGAAATATAATTATTATTTCTCAAAATAATGATTTACCATAGTAGCGAGTCCCGTGCTAATTAATTTTTTGCACCGACCACGATTGAATAAGACATGTATTTGCTTCAATTCTTTTTCAGTAAAACACTCAACATAATAATAAACAAATTTTGAAGTATTCACTGACTCATACTCCATCACAAATGCAACTTTATTAGATTTTAGTATTGCCATATCTACTCTCACAATTTATAGTATGAGTTTCATAATTGGTGGGATCCTCAGCGATTGGATGACGGTGATCGTGGAGCAATTGAAAATGATTCTTCAATAATCCAGAAGCCATCATTGCCTCATCCATTTCTCTTTATTTTAATATTGCCTCTGGGCGTGTATGTCTCGGTGCGCCATGATTTTCGTTAATCCACAAACAAATAATTGAATAAAACATTCCAAAGGATTTGAGGACTCATACGAGTATAATATGATAAACACTATCGAGTATTGTTAGGAGTAGGACCCTCACTTATGAAAAATTAATAATTTATTTTTAAATAGTTAATGATATTTACTAAAGTATATCTAATAAATATAAATTAAATGATAGTAAAAAATATGATATTTAATGTATTAAAAAAAATACAAAAATCATTTAATAATGGTTTTTAAAGTCATTACTCTTCATTAACAATTAGAATAACCAAATCCTAAAACTTATCCTAATAATAAAAAGACTTAAGTGATGTGTAGGATGTCTCAAGTTTAAAAACCACGGTTAAGAAAATAAAATTTCTATATTTCAGTGAATTGTTGTTAAGATTTTTATACTTTTTAATATTGATGAACCTGATCATCAAACTTAAAAAAATGTGAATTAAATTTGTTCTAACTTTGAAAAAACGTTGAGTCTCTGTAAAAAAAAGAAGCAAACACGATGATTTATTGAGAATGAGAGGCTAAATTCATGTGATTTTTTTTTTTTTAAGTTTGAAGATAAAATTCATTGATAGTATTAAAGTATAAAGATCTTAACTATACTTGATGGACATAGAAGGACTAAAAACTCAATTATTTTTTAGTCCATAAATTTATTTTCCGACAGCCTATCTGCCATTGAGGTGGCTTCTACGATTGTACATCTAATAATCAACGGAATTACAGAAGAAGACAACAAAAAATGCAGAAGAAGAGATTGGTCGGTTGTGGCCTCCCACGTGAAAGGATATAAAGGGATAAACTCCCCATCATCCACATGCTGACCCTGATCTCAAAATATGTCTGTATCTAAACTTAAAAGAGATAAAGACGAAAGAAATAACGCGATAATCCAATTAATTAGTTACCTGAAATGTAACAGAGGCCAAAGGTGCAGCCATGCCACGGTACAGAGCAATTGGCCCTTCCTTGGCCACCAAATTTCTGAGGATGGTGAAGGCAGCAGAGCCATTGTTGGAGCTCTGTTGCATCACACGGAGCGTGTCTAATGGGTAACCTGAGATTATACCAGCAGTGCCTCCAAATCCTCCAGCTAAAAACTCTTTACCCGTACTACTAGCAAGAAATTCTGGCCAAAATTCCATTATCACCTTCCTCGATCTCTTTGCCCCTGCTGAAATGAAAACTAATACAATTTTCAGCGTTATATATAGAGGGCCTGTTATGAGAAAATAATGAAAATACTTTACCCGCGGACTAATGAATCATTAAAACGTGGCAAACTTACTCAAGGAGCTTGGATGTGATGTGATTTGACTGATATCAGCGTACAGTGTTCTGTAACTGTTTTGAAATGTTCACAAACAACAACTTAGGAGGGGAGGCAGACCTCGTTTTTTAAAATCTGAAAACAACGTGTGAGGAAAGGAAATGAAGATGTGTTGTGTTATTGGATGAGATGGAAGGTTGGAGAATTAGACAGTATAAGTGGGAAATGGGCTGGAGTCATGGAGAGATCAGGTTTGTATTTGCTTGCCTAACCAAAAATAAAAATATTCTTAAAAACTAAATGCATTAATTTTTTTTGTCAACAAATGCATTGAATATTTAAAAAATAACAAAGTTTAACAGCAAACTTTGAAAAAAATATTAATTAGCATTGAATAAGTTTCGAGATATGTTACCTAAAAAAAAACTTTCGAGATATTTGATTTACTTACAGATCAGATTAATTGTCATATTTGTAGATATATACAAACATACAGTGAATATGAAAAATTTGTTTATAAAGGATAAATTTTATTTTGATGCAATGTCAATGTAAATATTTTACATTGTTAATCAGTTAAAATTTATTTTAAATATAACATTTAGGATAATTATTATAATTGTATTTTTTAAAAAAAAAATGAAGATAATTATATTATTTTATTATTACATTTAAACAAAGTAATTATTTCCATTATTTATATGTTAAAAACACTTTCAGTAATTCATCTTTTTGATTATATTATTTTAGTCTTTTATATTTTAAGATGTTCTGTTTAGTTTTTTTTTTATGTTTTTAAAGATAGTCAAAATAATTATTTTAAAATAATAATGACTTTTGATGTTAATATGTAATTTTGATTTTTTTTATTGATTCGAGACATAAAACTATTCTATTAGATTCACTTATTTACATAAAAACTATAAAACATAATTAATATTAGGATAAAAAAGATAAAAAATCATGAAAAAAAATGAATCCAACAAACAACCAAAAATGGACAATAATAAATTCTTTTTCAATTCAATTTTTACATGATTTTCATGGTGAGGAAGGAATCCTTTTTTATTCTCCTTGAGATTTTCCCACACCTCCTCTGGATTATCTCCTTCTGAAAGCAAGTCTTGGGTGATCTTCTTGTTTTTTTTCCCACCGAATAAAAAAAAGACGAAATTTTGTAAATAAAACATTTCGTATAAAATATTATCTAAAGGGTCTTGCTAATCAATGTTTTTAAGATAGAGTAAAAAAATTATGAATAGCATAACCAGTGCTTTATCTAAAAGAAGTAAAAGGCTCGAAGCGGCCACGCTTTATTGGCACAAACAATAATACCAAGAACTCCCACGGGCCTGAGTGATGCAAAAATTTCTAAAACATAACAAGTGGAATTAGGTGTACTCAATTGTCCAATTATCTTGCATACGTGCTAGAATTTGTTACGTCATTTAAGGAATAAATTTCTTGCTGGCTGTAAGGAAGTTCTGACTCTTCCACAACGTCATTGATGAAAAATGCTGGTTGCTTTGGTTGGGGAAGTTGGATCGTATCATTTGATAGAAATGAAATAATATCTACCATTGCAGGTCTATCCGTTGCTTGATCTTATATACACAAGAGGCTGATATGAATACATCTCAAAACTTCATTCTGAGAAGACAATCCATTTAATGTTGGCTCTATAAGCTCAAGAGCTCAGGCCTTCATTCCAGAGCTGCCACGCCTAAAAGAATTCCAAAATCCACAAAAAACCTTCATCTTTGATAATTAAGCATAAATTTAATGAACTAGTCATTTGAGAAACTAAAGTATCCTATGAGGTCGAGTGGGTGATCCGAATGAAGCGATTATTACTCTTTTTGCTACTAACTATCTCTAGTAGCAACACACCAAAGCTGAACACATCTGTTTTGATGGAGACAACACCTTTTATTGCATACTCTGGAGCCATATATCCACTAGAAAGATAGATGTTTTCAAAAACATATACCCAAAACCAAAAGTTTTAAAATTTGAAAATTCACTATCGTTTATAAACTTACAATGTACCGACAACTCTATTTGTGTACAATGACAAGAGTGGTGTGCAATATTCTTTCATCTCTCTGGATGCAGAACCCTAAAAGCTTTACCGGATTAGTGTGCTGGAGTTTGGCCACGAGTTTGGCTTAATTCGTAAACTCTATTAGCCCCTGTCCCGAACTTTTAGAAAGTCGCCTTATTGCTACTTCTTGCTGATCACTTAGTGTTCCCTGAAGGTGTCACTGTATCACTTAATTCGTAAACTTTACCTTGTAAACTGGTCCAAAACCACCCTGTCCTAACTTGTTTGTAACTGAAAAGTTGTCTGCTGCAGCAGCAATGTTGGAAAGCTAAATATCTGCATTTCATAGTTGACCTTGCTACGTTTTCTTTGTCTTTTTGTTTTGTGATATACAAGCCACACAGAACTGACTCCAATTTGTAATAGTAGTTCCTTCTGCTTCTTTTTCCTGTCAGCTAGTTCTCATACACAAAAACAAAACATTTATAACAAATCTTCAACAAAATCATCACAAGCACCAAATAAAAAATACCTTCTATTTTGCATTTCCTCCAGATGATGCAGCACAAGTAGCCAAATAAAAGTACCACAAAAACTCCTGCTATCACAATAAGCCATGCGCACCATCTGCTTTCTACATTCGTGGTAAACAAGCTGAAATGAAAAAGAGTGGAAAAAAAGTGTGCAGGGTTTTAAAAAGAGTAAATCGCCATTTTCATTCCTAAAATATCTTTTCTGTAATAATATCACATTATGCCCACGCAAAGGGCCCCTCAGTGATTCTTTATCACTCAAGTTCATCCTCACAAGTCATTCAAATGCACATTTGGCATTTTAAAATTTCATTTTCCACTTATATCAGTTGCTCACTTATCACACTCTCAAGTCTCATCCCTCATTTCCTCTTCCTCTCTTAAAATTTGCCAAATTTATCCCCTATCCTGCTCCTGAAATATGCACATCACTCTTGTCATCGTAGACGAACATGTTAACAATAGAGATTTATTGGCATGTGGCCCGGGTGCTGTTGTTGACACTTCACAGAAACAGGAAAAGACCATTTGCATAAGTATGTTGCAACAGCTTGATCTTGAACTATATTTCTTTTTGTTTGGTTTCCCACAATCCAAATCACTGAGAGTAATGTTATTTCCACTTACAATTTTCTGTCAATTTTTACAAGGAAAAGGATAAGAAAAGAAAGAGAAGTGTGGGATAAGATGGAGGGAGTGATAGAGAGACAAAGAGAAAAAAATGTTGTGAAAAACTAAATTGTAGAAATTCTGAATGGAAATAAGCGAAGCGGTTAATCAGTTAGTTAGTTATCATTCTGTTGTGGTCAGTTAAACTATTGGTACATGTTTAGTATATAAGAGAAAAAACATACTGTCAGCTTGAGTTGATTCTTCAAAATTTTCTAGGGCTGGGTATGGCTTGGAACTTTGAAAAAAAAAAATCAAACCAAAACCAGTAAAATGGATTGGTTTTAAAAAACCTGACCAAAACACATTTTTCCGGCAAAACCAGAAGTTCATGTGAACCACTTTCAAACTAGTTTTAGGTTCAAAACCAATTTTAAAAGCCGTTCAGTTCCTAATAGAGACATCAATTCATCAATGCAGACATAGATTAAAAAAAAAAGCATCAAACCAGTGTGCATTGTTGGTGATGGTCAGGTGTGGCATGGTCACAAGTTAGAAGCTACATGGGTGACATGGACAAAATTTTCATGTTAGTCAAGACTGCTTAAGAAATCTCTTGATTTCTCCTTGCGTTTGTATTTAACCACCTTGAGAGGCCCAGTGGCAGTGGCAGTGGTTTATGGCATGCCACTCACAAACACAAACATAACACCTTTGAGTTTTGTAATTGAAGAGTAAGGGTTGGATTATTCGAGAGAAAGTAATCGAAGCCATCGGTGAATGGTATTCTCATATCGCAGAGCTTAATTACAAACTTTCTTATATCCAACG
>PYAF01004180.1:269486-281421 GCA_007407185.1 Glycine tomentella | reverse complement strand
CACCTTGAGAGGCCCAGTGGCAGTGGCAGTGGTTTATGGCATGCCACTCACAAACACAAACATAACACCTTTGAGTTTTGTAATTGAAGAGTAAGGGTTGGATTATTCGAGAGAAAGTAATCGAAGCCATCGGTGAATGGTATTCTCATATCGCAGAGCTTAATTACAAACTTTCTTATATCCAACGATTCTGAAACAGCAACAATATATTATAGTACAAAATTACCCCATTCAATTTTTCTATAGTCAACCAATTTGCTGCTTCAGTAGTATTTTACTATTTTTACGGTTCCAAATTCCAATCAAAGTTATAACTGGTCAACCTTTTGGCCGCCTTGGCCATTTTGTTAAATTCAAGTTTACAAGACTAAAATTATTAGTACAATGTAATTAATACTAGTAATTATTAAGACTAAGACCTAATATATTTTAAATTCAAATAATATTTAAAGATATAAACCAATAGGCAAATACTTAAAACTAATAAACATATGTATATATATAATTAATTCGACTAAGTAATTGAAACTTAATAGAAAAATATATTCTAACATAAAACCAAAATTAGCAAGATATTAATTTGACAATATAAATAAATAAGACATAAGTTGAAAAATAATAATGTAAAAAAATGTTTTGATAAAGTTGATATGGGAAGAAAAATCTTGATATAATTTTTTAAAATTTCTAATATTGGAGAGTTTTAAAAAAATCTTAATTTGATATATTAAATAATATTAAAATCATATATCTTGTTTGGAACAAATTATATTATAATATCTTCTTTAGTCAAACCCGTGAAGCTACATGTATTTTTTATTTTAGTTAAATATGTGATTAGTTTATTGCACATTAAGATATTAATTTATCATTGCATTATATTTTTGGAAATGAATTTGGTTATTTAAAAAAAAAAATCACTCTCCATGTAAATTATGAAGCCAAAAGCTTTCCAAAACTTTCAACTAATCAATGCAATATTCAAACTGATATAGTTTCCAACGTTTTCGGTTTCTTTCATATCTAGTAACTCACATTGTCTCTTCAGGTCTGCAACCTAACCTTAACATTTTATCATTTTATCTCTCCTAATAACAAATTGATACTACTTTTACCATTTTATCTTTCTAATTTTTATGATTTTATTCTTATAACATTAAACACAAAGAACCACACACTTTGATTTGATTGTAATTAATAAAAATTTATATAAGTAATTTGGACTTTTATCATAAAATTATAATATAGAGTGAGTGGGTCCACTCTCTTTTAGATGAATAAACTTCATTATTTGGAAGGAAAAAAACATTGATCCACGTTTGTGATGTAATGAATAGCATTACTCTTAACAAAATCTAGTACTTGTATCTTAAGTTATTTGCATTGGTAGGGATTCCATGCAATCCATTACATTAAATCCCCACAGGATCATTTCCTTTCTCGAAGGTTGATAATAAGGATCTTAAAGTGGTTACAGTTGAGGCATATGGCACATGGCTGGCATCAGACGGAGTAAATTAAATTAAACAGAAACATAGAAATAGAATGTAGCATAAGTTAATTAACACAAGGAATCAAGAATAAATAAATAAAGAACGCGCGGCGGAACATGCATTTGCATTTGAACTTTGAAGGGACATGCAGAGTCACAGCTGTGTTAGTCACCAGTCACCACGCAACTTGGCTTGTTTTCTCTGCTAGCCTGAGGTGACATCGTAGTCAGAAAAGCGTCTTTATCCTTTGTATTTTTTTTTTCTTCTTTCATATCGAATTGAATTGATTGGTGAACAAGAACAGCTGAACTGAACAAGCATAGAAGTGAATAGTATTTGATTCAATGAATATGCTATATTACCTCGTACCCGCATTTGACCGACTCAAATGGACGCCGAATTTGGCTATTGGCAGGTTCAATTATTTCTCGCCATGGCCTGTGTTAATTCATCATTTAAATTATTATTCCATTTCTCACTCTCTGCTGGAACCAGCCAGCAACCAAGAACAATCGTCGTCACTCGTCAGATATCAGCTTGAAATTACTAATTAATTTGTCTTCTAACTCAAGTGAGCGTGTGATTGATATAATATTACAATTATATAATTTTAGTCCTTTAGATTTTAATTGGGCTAATTATATCTTTTAAGTTTTCTTTTATTTACAATTAGGTTTTTTCATCACGATTTAATCCTTCTCATGATAGAAAGACATTTCCTTTATTTTACCTACAAGCATCATCAACACGATAATTAAGCCGGTGCTGATTTTAAAAAGAACACGATAATTAAGCCAATATGATCATAACAACCTTTTAGTGTCACAAAAAAAACTTTTTAGGTTATTGTGATTCAAATATTCTTTCTTTTCAGCCAGTATACTGTATTTACTCATTGATATATTATTCTCAATTTTCCATGTTAGCTAATTTTGTTACATATTGGATAAAATCAGAAGAAACTTAATTGTGAATAAAAGCACATTTGAAGAACCCAATTAGTATAATTGAAATCTAAAGAATAAAATCGCTCAATTATAAAACTTTAGGAGAAACGCAAATAAGCGTTTTACAAACGATCATTTTTGTAGCTGTAAAAAAATGATAATTAATTTTAGTAGCTGTAAAAAAAATGATCATTTTTGTTGATTACAAATAGTAGTCTCATAATATGTTTCTAAAGCTTCTTATGCATCGTCTAATTGTTTATTACATCAGGCTCGTTATTTAATTTAACGATCAGATAGAGGATATATACTAAATTGTGAAATGGACGCTACGTATGCACACTACTGTTATTTGTTAGTTTTTTTTTTTTTTTACTTGACAAAATTATTTGTTAATTGTTTTTTTTACAGTTATTTGTTAATTGTTAGAGATCACATATCTCGGTACTGTGTTTTTATATACATGAGTGTGCAGATTGCATTGATTGTTAGTATAATTCAAAAAAAATTAAATATTTCTTTTTTTAACAGATTTAAATATTTCTTATAAAATCAACAACGTGAGTCATCCTAAAAGAATTTAAATAAACAACGTGTCATTAGATAAAATAACTGTCATTAGTAAGCTAATATAACATGCCAGCTGAGACAAAATAACTGTCATTACATAAAAAGTTATCTTATCTGAAGATGCCAAACTAATTGTCATTAGATAAAAGAATGCGTTTCGATTTAAGTTTCTCTAGAAGTACTTTTAAAGGAAGAAAATAAAAATAAAAAAATAAAATGAGTTTCTCCATAAGTTAAAATGAATGTTCTATTAACTCATTTGTAGATATCATTTCATCTTCTAAAGAAGGTATATTTGTGAGCTTCTAAAAATTAGTTAATGAAAAATTTACTTTTACTTTTGAAAAAATTCATATCGTTTTTTCTTTCTTCTTAAAGAAACTTATCCAAATAGGTTCAAAGAGATATCTGGTGATAAGAATATGATAATAATTCTCGTATTTTTGTTTTTTATAATGATAATTTTGATATTAACAAGTATATTATAAAATGTCTAAACGAGGTTATTTAATTGTATAAACTATATTTTATAAGACTTAAATATTAAATCCAAGTGACTTATTTTATTAGAATAACACACTGGATATTATAATAACTCCTTATTTGTTTATGGTTAATGGTTATCTCCTTTACGTTTGCCACTTTGCCAGCAAGTTGGAGCAAGCAAACGATGATTAAATTCATTAATTTAATGGTAAACTAGAATTATATTTTTGTACCTTTTTCCACTCAATTGCCAATTGTCAAATTTCACAATTTTATGGCCCATGGCTTTTTTTTTTTTTATGAAAAAAAAACATTGACAGTTGATAATTAAACTCCGGCCGGCTTTTGATTGTCTGCTACAAATGTTATCTTGCTTTGTATATCAAAACTTAGGGATACAAAATTCTTATAGATATTCCCTTTAATTTTTTTAACAATTGTTATTAGGATATTTGATTTTTTTATTTATATCTAATGTATTTTATAAGTTTTGATAATGTAGACCGATTATTAGATTAATTATTTGTTCGGGATTCAGTTATTTTTCATTCCTCTCTAATAATATATTTCATGGAAATCAAACATAAATTATTTATTATAAACTTAAGGTGGGTGACAGTTGCGAATCTTGTTAAAAAAAATTAAGGGACCAAATAATTAACTAAAAAAAATAATTTTTTATATATTTATTTATAAAGAAAATTATATGCTTATAAAAGGGAAGAAAAAATTTTGGAGGGGCATGACCAACCCTCTCTCCTAATAAGCTCTGCTTTAGATGGATGGTCAACTAAATTACACTCATTATTATTGTATGGTATTCGATTTTTTAAAAGTGGATAATGATAAGAAAGATTGAGTAAAAGTTTATTAACAAGTAGTAGTAATAATACATACGTAAATTAACATGGATCTCATAATTCTAACTGTTTTTTATTTTCATATCTTACAATATTTTTTTTATAGTAATAGTAGTAAATCCCGAAACGTTTTTTTTAACAAAATTAACTACTACAAGAATGAGATTCTTGAATATTGTTTTTTTTTTAAATTATAAATTTGAAATGCAAAAAAATTTAGGACCTCCCAAAATTTACCGCTAAATGTTTGACTGCTTATTGACCATATGTTGTTTTCTTCTGCCCCTGACTGCGCACTGGTTTCGGTGCCTACAACAAAGGAAACGTTTTTATTGCTCCAATTTCTCTCTCTTCTTCGCATTGCGTTACTACCTTCTCCTCACAATTTTCACAAACGTTCTTTATTGCTCCCATTTCTCTCCCTTGTTGCAGTCTTTCTTGCTGATAAAGCAACTTTTTTCCATGCTCGTGAGTTTCATTCCATTCCTCACAAGACTCTCTCTGCATTCTTGATTTCACAAGAACATACCCTCTCTCTGCAAGAACCCGTTTTTCACTTTTCCAGCTTCGTATATTCGGATTCTCGGGAGTGAAAATGTTTGGTGGGCTATTCAAGCCCAAATTCTACTCCAAATGGTAATAAACCTTCTCTGTTTCCCTCCTTTCCTTTTTTATTTTCTTCTTAAAATAATAATAATCATGATGAAATTAAATTGTGAAACAGCAAATCACGATTGAAGTTCATAAAGATGAGGCTAGAGAGGATATGCAAGAAAAGGAGTGCGGTTCAAAAATTTCTTAAAAAAGACATTGCCGAACTTCTTAGGAGTGCCCTTGATTACAATGCATATGAAAGGGTAATTTTCCTTGCTATTTGTTTATTCTTCTATCTTTCACAATATTAGGAAAAAATGTATTAGGTTCTTAATTATTCAAATTTCTCTTATCCAATCATATGAGATTGTTGGAAGTAACGCAAGAAAGTATTTAGTGGACTAATTCAAATAACTTGATACCTCATTGAAAGAAATGCGTAACAATGAACCAACTTCCTTCAACAATGCGTCTTGTGAATTGATAAGCAAATACGATTCTTTTCATACAATTAAGCTATTCAGTCTCGTATTAATTAATTTGTCATGTAAAACTACCTATTGGGCTACATCTTGAATTTATTCAGTTTTATGCTTGTAGAAGTTTATTGTATATTGTGATATGTTATCTACACCATGTGCATATTCATTAGGCTTATTAATTAGTCTTTACACTTGAAGCAGGCTAAAGGAGTTCTCGTCGAGCAAAATATGACGTTTTGCTATGAACTTGTGGAAAAGTTTGTTACTTGCATATCGGGTCATGTTCGAGACCTTTGTAAGCAAACGTATGATTTTCTGTGTATGCAGTAAAAGATGTATAGTATTTTCTTTTTTATCTTCTATCCCTCTAGCTTCCTTTTGTTGGGGAGGTTCACTACTTAAGCAGAAGTTTAGCTTGACAATATTTTAATCTTCTTCAGGGATTGTCCTACTGAATGCAAAGAAGCTATGCAGTCATTGATATATGCTGCAGCAAGATTTTCTGATCTGCCCGAACTACGCGAGCTCAGAACGTTGTTCACCCGGAAATTTGGGAATTCTCTTGAACTTTACATAAGTAAAGAGGTAATGGATGGGACCACTCTTATAGCCTGTAAATTATTTTCTTGATGACATCTTTGTTTCCACTTTCTACCACTTACTTGAATAATTGTTTTTCTCCAGTTTGTTGAAAAGTTGAGGCAAGATTCTCCTTCGAAAGAAATGAAGATCCAGCTGTTGCATGATGTAGCGCACGAGTTCTCTATTGAATGGAATAGCAAGGCTTTGGAGAAGATACTTCACTCACCGCCTCAGTTACATTTAGTAAGTTTTATTTATCATTGATGATTAGTTTTTTATAATCAAGCATATGTTTCTGCAAAAAATATGAATCAGAATTGGATAATTAAAAGTGAATTGATATATTTTAATCTCCTCTTGATTAAATGTTAGTAGTATTTACTTTTCCTGAATTCTGATCTATAAGTGAACTAGCTATGATATATCAAGCTGAGATGTATCCAGCCTGTTTTAAGGTTCACACTTATTCAGCTATACATTATATTCAACAACTCAACCTCGACAGTATCAAGTTTAAGAATGCTTTTGGCTTACCTCAGCTTTTACAGCTATGTTCACAAAAGTCATAACTTATTCCAAGCATCCTTCTTGTTGCAGGAGAAGGCTAAACCTGATCTACTAAATTATCATGAGGATCACAAGAACAATGATGTCTCCGTCCCCAAAAGAGACTGCCGCGCATCTAAAGGAAACGAAATAGACACCCTATCTGAAGGAAAGAAGGATACCAGTGATGCCTATTGGAGGCAGCCGCGAAGCAGCAATGAAGATGAAACAACCACTGACAATTCATCGCTGGATGGCCATAATAAGGCTTGTTCAAGTTCATCATTAGGAAGCGTATCAGAGGATGAAACAGAAATTAAGAGGCCATTTTCCTACAACCTTGTTCCGACTCCTTATGTCAAACAAAAATTGAAGAAAGGTGAAACTAATATGAAGAAACCAACAGAATCAGAAGCTCTCCCCCAAAAGGAGCTAAACCATGATCCAGAAAAACCAATACCAAGATCAGTCAGGGGAAGACCTCTCAAGCCACCACACGAGAATAGTACTCTATCAGATTCTAAAACCATACTTATCGAAGAAGATAATAGGACAACGGGACCAGAAATGTTGAGGACAGCGGGGCATGTGCATCCTAGTCTGCCAGATTATGATGATTTGTCTGCTCGTCTTGCAGCTCTCAAGAAGACAAACCAAACAGTCTAGACCAACAAGCATCACATATTTTATTTCCTGATTTATTGTTAACCAACCTCACATCAACAGGGGATTTACAAATAGTTCTTCCATTCTCATATGACCTTTTGAGATTGAGATAAAAATGCATCCTTTTTCAAAAAATTACAAGTAGGTGCAGTTGTTGACCCACTCACTTATTTACAATTACAATTTCTTATAAGATAATGAAGCGGTAAAACAAATTTTGTTAATTTTCAGGGTTAAGTTATTTTTTTTAATTAGAAAGTATTTAATAAAATTAATTAATAAATGTAAAATGATATATAAGCATTTTTATATGATGTTCATATAATTTTTTAATTTTATGAAATTATATTTCTAAGTAATTATAATTTAAAGTTTTTTAGTTGATTTTGATCTTTTATATTTTTTTACAACTCCTATGATTTATAACAAATCTTCAACAAAATCATCACAAGCACCAAATAAAAAATACATTCAATTTTGCATTTTCTCCAGATGATGCAGCACAAGTAGCCAAATATAAGTGCAACTAAAACTCCTACTATCACAATAAGCCATGCCCACCATCTGTTTTCTACATTCATGGTAAACAAGCTGAAATGAAAAAGAGGGGAAAAAAGGTGTGCAGGGTTTTAAAGAGTAAATCACCATTTTCATTCCTAAAAGATCTTTGCTATAAAAATATCACATTATTCCCACGCAAAGGGCCCCTCAGTGATTCTTTATCACTCAAGTTCATCCTCACAAGTCATTCAAATGCACATTTTGGCATTTTAAAATTTCACTTTCCACTTATATCAGTTGCTCACTTATCACACTCTCAAGTTTCATCCCTCATTTCCTCTTCCTCTCTGTCATACACATCGAAGCTAGCCTTTCTCATAGCAAAATTTGCCAAATGTATCCCCTATCCTGCTTCTTAAATTTGCACATCACTCTTGTCATCGTAGACGATTATGTTAACAATACAGATTTATTCGCATGTGGCCTTGGTGATGTTGTTGACACTTCACAGAAACAGGAAAAGACCATTTGCATAAGTATGTTGCAACAGCTTGATATTGAACAATTTCTTTTTGTTTGGTTCCCACAATCCAAATCACTGAGAGTAATGTTATTTCCACTTACAATTTTTCTGTCAATTTTTTCAAGGAAAAGGATAAGAAAAGAAAGACAAGTGTGGGATAAGATGGAGGGAGTGATAGAGATTCTGAATGGAAATAAGTGAAACGGTTAATCAGTTCGTTATTATTCTGTTGTGGTCAGTTAAACTATTGGTACATGTTCAGTATATAAGAGAAAAAACAGAACAGCTTGAGTTGATTCTTCAAAATTTTCTAGGACTGGCGATGGCTTGGAACAATGTAATTAATACTAGTAATTATTAAGACTAGGACCTAATATCTTTTAAATTCAAATAATATTTAAAGATATAAATCAATAGACAAATATTTAAAATAAATAAACATATGTATATATATATATATAATTAATTCGACTAAGTAATTGAAACTTAATAGAAAAATATATTCTAACGTAAAACAAAAATTAGGAAGATATTATTTTGACAATATAAACAAATAGGACATAAGTTGAAAAATAATAATGTAAAAAAATGTTTTGATAAAGTTGATATGGGAAGAAAAATCTTGATATAATTTTTTAGAATTTCTAATATGCGGAGAGGTTTAAAAAAATATCTTAATTAAATATATTAAATAATAATAAAATCATATATCTTGATTGGAACAAATTATAGTAATATATACCTTCATGTTACGTGCCATAAACCTGCTCTCCAACACAACAGGCAACAGCCTTTGCTTCTTTCTCTTTCTTTTCATCTCAGGTTTCTCTCTCTGCGAATTCATTCGGTGACCCTTTCTCTCTCTCATAGATATTCATTCTGCAGTTACCCTTTCTCTCCCTCTTCCTCTCATTGCCTTACTACCTTCTCCTCCTAATAGTTTTTCACAAACGTTTTTATTGCTCCCATCTCTCTCTTGCCACGTTCTTTCTTGTTTCTTGCTGATAAAGCAACTATTTTTTTTTTCCTCACAAGACTCTCTGCAATCTTGATTTTACAAGAACATACCCTCTCTCTGCAAGAACCCGTTTTTCACTTTTCCACCTTCGTTTATTCGGATTCTAGGGAGTTAAAATGTTTGATGCGCCATTCAAGCCCAAATTCTATTCCAAGTGGTAATAAACCTTCTCTGTTTCCCTCCTTTCCTTTTTTATTTTCTTCTCAAAATAATAATGATGATGATGAAATTAAATTGTGAAACAGCAAATCGCGGTTGAAGTTAATAAAGATGAGGCTAGAGACGATGCGCAAGAAAAGGAGCACGGTGCAGAAATTTTTCAAGAAAGACATTGCCGAACTTCTTAGGAGTGCCCTTGATCACAATACATACGGAATGGTAATTTTCCTTGCTATTTCTTTATTCATCTGTACGTCTTTCACAGGAAAGAAATGTATTAGGTTCTTAATTATTCAAATTTCTCTTATGCAATCTATCACAAGAGATTGCTGCAAGTAACGCAAGAAAGTACTTAGTGTACTAATTCAAATAACTTGAGAGCCCATTGAAAGAAATGCGTAGCAATGAACCAACTTTTCTCGATGAGTCTTGTGATTGGATAAAGGAAAATTTGAATAGGATCTAAATACAATTCTTTTCATATAATTAGGGTATTAGTTATTTGAATTGATATTTGAGAATTTGATTTCTTGGTATTATATTATTTTTAAAATTTAATTCCAAATATGTTTGCATTATTATGATTACATTTATTATTTTAGAGGAAATGAATATGAAGTTGTTACATGATATCACTTCATTGAACGAATATTTTTTTTAAGTTATAAATATAATTTTTTTAATACAATTTATAGTAGAATTTGAGTTTATAACTTCCTAATTTATTTCTCTTAAATCATTACCTTCACTGCATTACTGCTTTTATGTTATTTATTTTAAAATTTTAGTTACATTTGGTTGCCAAACAAAAATCCTAGGAGTTGTATAAATATATTTTATATATCATAAATTTATCAAATTTTTCTAATTCTTGAAATTAACTTAACCTTGAAGTAAATTAGTTTTATGGCTTTGTTATCTTTTCAGACATTATAAATATAAATAAGTGAGTGAAACAACTGCACCTACTTGTAATTTTTTAAAAAGAATGATATTTTTATTTCAATCTCAAAAATTCATACAAAATATCAAAAGTACAAATTGAATCTCATGTGGGGAGTGAGTTTGGATTAACCAAAGAATTATCGAACCTAAAAGAAAGTAAAATAAAAAATTTGGAAATTTTTAAGCAAATCGGGTTGTGTTGTTTTACTGAGAGCTTCAAGATGTGCAAATAATCATAATCTCACATACTTGGATGCTCATGCCCCGTTGTCCTCCTCACGATTTTTGGTCCCTTGTCATGCTGTAAAAGATGAGGAGGAGATTGTTTCTTATTGTAATGCATTAAGAGCCTAACTATTGTCCTTTTATCTTCTTTGGTAAGTTTGGTTTGTTGGTGTTGCTTATTTGCTTTCTCGGACTATTTTTCTCTAAGTTCTCTATGTTTCTACTTAGAGAGAAAAATAGTCTAAGTAACCAAATAAGTAACACCAACAAACCAAACTTGCAGAAGAAGAAAAAAGGACAATAGTTAGGATCTTAATGCATTACATTGAGAACTAATCTCCTCTTCATCCTTTGCAACATGACAACGGATCAAAAATATTGAGGAGGGCAGCGGGGTTTGTGCATCCCAGCATGTCATATTATGATTATTTGTCGACTAATCTTAGAAAGACAATCCAACCAACTTAGCTTAATAAGCATCACATTTTTTGTTTATTTTTTTTACTGTTTGATCATTCTTTGGTTAATTCTAGCTCACAATACCCACATGGGATTCATTATTTAGTTTTGACATTTTTTATGAATTTTTGAGATTGAAATAAAAATATTATTCTTTTTAAAAAATTACACTTTTTTAAGCAAATCCTTTCTAGCCGAATCTGTTTTAAAGTAAGGTTGCTTGTTAATATGCTACATGCTAACATTTTGCACAGTTTTACCTTAACAAAAGATAAAACAAAAAGCCAACCAAATAGGTAGAAATCTAAGCTCTTGTTGGATATCTACTCATAGACCAATGTTCTTTCATCTTTCTGGATGCAGAACCCTAAAAGCTTTACCAGATTAGTGTGGTGGAGTTTGGCCATGAGTTTGGCTTAATTCGTAAACTCTATTAGCCCCTGTCCCGAACTTTTAGAAAGTCGCTTTACTGCTACTTCTTGCCGATCACTTAGTGTTCCCTGATGGTGTCACTGTATCAGTTCTTATTCTGATAGTTTCAAATTTAAGCAAGCAAATTAATTCCTGTGAAGATATATTATATATGGTTTAAAATTACATTATAAACAGGACAAAAAACCACCCTCTCCTAAATTATTTTTGACACTTTCTTATTAACTTGATTTCTTATTAAATATGTGTTGATGCTAGTGAAAGTAACTTTTGGATCCAAAAACACATACATATAACTTTTTTTCCTCCACATATATACCCTTCTATTTGAGCAAAATGAGGCAGACATTTGATGGTGTTTCGTGGTGTGCCATTGCAGAGGGGAGTGTAAGGTTGTTTTTTTTTTTTTTTTTTTTTTTTTTTTTTTTTTTTTTTTTTAAAGGGGGG
>PYAF01004180.1:250023-269386 GCA_007407185.1 Glycine tomentella | reverse complement strand
ATGTTGCCAGCCCGTTCATTGCATGCACCGCCAATGTGCAGGCTGTTTAGGGACAGGGAGGAAGAGAGTTTCATTTGCAAGCATTGAATAAACTTCTAACATGCTTGGTCTATCTGCTGCATTGGCCTGTCCACATAATTGGCCAACCTGAGTGCATCGCAATACTTCAGCTGTCTGGCATGATTCAACCATTGATGAATCTATTAGCTCAACACCTTTACCTTCATTCCTTAGTTGTCATGCCTGCAATAAACATGCGTGCTCATTTTAACAATGTTGGTAGAAGTTTAAAGGACTACTAAAACTATGATTTTACCGACAAACCTCAATTCAGTTCAGTTTACTTACAAATCCAATAAGGTTGAGGGGGTAATCAGACTGATAGCGAGAATTATTCTTCTTCCCACTTACAATCTCAAGCACTAGGACTCCATAGCTAAACACATCAGTCTTTGTTGAGACAATGCCTTTTATGACGTACTCCTGAGACATATAACCACTGAAATAACCAGCAAAGAAATATTTATATTGTATGGATCAGATGGAGGGTAGACCTATCGCTAGAGGTAAAGGGAGACCAAAACACTATAGGTGTAACCATTGAGAATATTTTGGGGGTCATTGGTTTGTTAACAGACATGATTCACAATAAAATTTTTATTTGTCATTCGATCCATGTAGCTGACTCCACTTAATGGGAAAAAGCTTGGTAGCTTGGTTATTGATGTTGTAGTATCTATGCATTCCCTGTGTACGGATTTGGCATCTCATGACCCATTTCTCTTATTAATGCATATTAGAATGTAATTGTACAGTGTTTTAAGGTCTTCAACGATTATCTTCACATTTGGGCAGCAACAAGGACCTCCACTCAACAAGCTCAAAGGTTATGCATATACTTGTGATAGATTTCATAGTTTGTTGTCATAACTGTCTATGAAGCGGATTTGAATCACTGTCTACTATACATAACTTTTTCTCATTTACCGAGTTGTAGAATTTGTGTTCTTGTTAGCTCTTTGCTTTACTCAGTATGTATCTTAGCTCTTTGGTGGTTTTGTTTTTATGTATTTAGGTTTTTGGGACCACCCTGGTTAGTCTCTTCATTGGAAGTTTAATGTCTTCTAACCTTGGGGTGTTGTGTTGGGTTTTTCCTGAGATTCTCATGTACTCTGTTCTCTGGTACTTCTGTTACCATTTTAATATAATGTCTTTGCCAATTTTTTATAAAAAAAAAACTCGGTATGTATCGTTTGTCTTAGACAGCTTGCTGCTAGTTTTTCAAATTGCAAATGATCATAGAATGGCTTGCTGAATGACTACTTTGACACATTCCCATATGTGTTATGCATAGATAGTACTTGAGACTAGGTACTTATGTCATGAGAGGTTGAATTCCAACTTTGTTTTTGACCTTTGACAGATATATGATAATATTACGATAATTGAGTTGTCAAATTGTTGATCACATGGTTTTAAGACGATTCTTTTTTGAATGTGTGCCTGTTAGATGAAGTTATTTAATTCAATTTATATGATTCCTTACGGTATGCTTAAAGAGAACCCATTAAAAGCTTTTATAAATCATTTATCTAATCATCTTCAATTATATGGTTTATTGAAATTATAGGAGCGTTCCGTCCAAACAGGGTGACTTTATGTGATCTTGGTTGAATTGGTGTGTGTATATTTTTAAGTCTTAACTCTAGGTAACGTGATAGTTAGGTAAAACTACAATTACTTTATGTGATCTTGGTTGAATTGGTGTATATTTTCAAAAATTTCTTAAAAAAGACATTGCCGAACTTCTTAGGAGTACCCTTGATTACAATGCATATGAAAGGGTAATTTTCCTTGCTATTTGTTTATTCTTCTATCTTTCACAATATTAGGAAAAAATGTATTAGGTTCTTAATTATTCAAATTTCTCTTATCCAATCATGAGATTGCTGGAAGTAACGCAAGAAAGTATTTAGTGGACTAATAATTCAAATAACTTGATACCTCATTGAAAGAAATACGTAACAATGAACCAACTTCCTTCAACAATACCTCTTGTGAATTGATAAGTAAATACGATTTTTTCATACAATTAAGCTATTCATTCTCGTATTAATTAATTTGTTATGTAAAACTACCTATTGGGCTACATCTTGCATTTATTCAGTTTTATGCTTGTAGAAGTTTATTGTATATTGTGATATGTTATCTACACCATGTGCATATTCATTAGGCTTATTAATTAGTATTTACACTTGAACTTGTGGAAAAGTTTGTTACTTGCATATCGGGTCATATTCGAGACCTTTGTAAGCAAAGGTATGATTTTCTGTGTATGCAGTAAGAGATGTAGTATTTTCTTTTTGGTCTTCAATCCCTTTAGCGTTCCTTTTGTTGGGAGGTTCACTGCTTAAGCAGAAGTTTAGCTTGACAATATTTTAATCTTCTTCAGGGATTGTCCTACTGAATGCAAAGAAGCTATGCAGTCATTGATATATGCTGCAGCAAGATTTTCTGATCTGCCCAAACTACGCGAGCTCATAACGTTGTTCACCCGGAAATTTGGGAATTCTCTTGAACTTTACATAAGAGGTAATGGATAGGACCACTCTTATATCCTGTAAATTATTTTCTTGATGACATCTTTGTTTCCACTTTCTACCACTTACTTGAATAATTGTTTTTCTCCAGTTTGTTGAAAAGTTGAGGCAAGATTCTCCTTCGAAAGAAATGAAGATCCAGCTGTTGCATGATGTAGCGCACGAGTTAATAGCAAGGCTTTGGAGAAGATACTTCACTCACCGCCTCAGTTACATTTAGTAAGTTTTATTTATCATTGATGATTAGTTTTTTATAATCAAGCATATGTTTCTGCAAAAAATATGAATCAGAATTGGATAATTAAAAGTGAATTGATATATTTTAATCTCCTCTTGATTAAATGTTAGTAGTATTTACTTTTCCTGAATTCTGATCTATAAGTGAACTAGCTATGATATATCAAGCTGAGATGTATCCAGCCTGTTTTAAGGTTCACACTTATTCAGCTATACATTATATTCAACAACTCAACCTCGACAGTATCAAGTTTAAGAATGCTTTTGGCTTACCTCAGCTTTTACAGCTATGTTCACAAAAGTGATTACTTATTCCAAGCATCCTTCTTGTTGCAGGAGAAGGCTAAACCTGATCTACTAAATTATCATGAGGATCACAAGAACAATGATGTCTCCGTCCCCAAAAGAGACTGCCGTGCATCTAAAGGAAACGAAATAGACACCCTATCTGAAGGAAAGAAGGATACCAGTGATGCCTATTGTAGGCAGCCGCAATGAAGATGAAACAACCACTGACAATTCATCGCTGGATGGTCATAATAAGGCTTGTTCAAGTTCATCATTAGGAAGCGTATCAGAGGATGAAACAGAAATTAAGAGGCCATTTTCCTACAACATTGTTCCGCCTCCTTATGTCAAACAAAAATTGAAGAAAGGTGAAACTAATATGAAGAAACCAACAGAATCAGAAGCTCTCCCCCAAAAGGAGCTAAACCATGATCCAGAAAAACCAATACCAAGATCAGTCAGGGGAAGACCTCTCAAGCCACCACACGAGAATAGTACTCTATCAGATTCTAAAACATGTGGCACTGCAAAGTTAGAAGACTCAAGTGGAAAGGAGTCAGAGAAAGCAAAGAAACACCGTCAAACCATAATTACGAAAGACAGAGATAACACAACGGGACCAGAAATGTTGAGGAGGACAGCGGGGCATGTGCATCCTAGTCTGCCAGATTATGATGATTTATCTGGTCGTCTTGCAGCTCTCAAGAAGACAACCCAAACAGTCTAGACCAACAAGCATCACATATTTCATTTCCTGATTTATTGTTAACCAACCTCACAGGCAACAGGGGATTGACAAATAGTTCTTTCATTCTCATATGACTTTTTGAGATTGAAATAAAAATGCATTCTTTTTCAAAAAATTACAAGTAGGTGCAGTTGTTGACCCACTCACTTATTTACAATTACAATTTCTAATAAGATAATGAAGCAGTAAAACAAATTTTGTTAATTTTCAGGGTTAAGTTATTTTTTTTAATTAGAAAGTATTTAATAAAATTAATTAATAAATGTAAAATGATATATAAGCATATTTATATGATGTTCATATAATTTTTTAATTTTATGAAATTATATTTCTAAGTAATTATAATTTAAAGTTTTTTAGTTGATTTTGATCTTTTATATTTTTTTTACAACTCCTATGATTTTTGTTTAACAGTCATATTTGGTTAAAAATTTAAAATAAATAACAAAATCAGTAATGTAGAGAAGGTAATAAACGAACCATCGTTAATAGAAAGTTTGTTTTTTTTATTATTGAAAATTATGTTGGAATACATTGGAAATCACAGCACATGTGCATGTATAACATTATTAGTAGATACTTCTTACATTTATTTTTTTAACTAATAAATTGGATGGTTTTTTACCTTCTGAAAAGGGACAAAGAAATATTAGGAGTGATTATTAGGGAAATAAACACACACACACACACACACACACACACATATATATATATATATATATATATAAACTTCACTTGAGATGTTTTTTTAATCATCATATCAAAATTTTAACTTAATAATAACTGTTGATATTATTCAATTAAATAATCTTCACTTAATATTTTTGAGCATAGTTTCTTCTATTAAGTATCATCTTTAGACCAAGCCAACAAAAAAATGTCAAATATATATTAGTGGAAAAGATCATGCAAAGTTCAATGGCAAAGTATCTATCCATAAGTCATCCAATTCACAAAAGTATTTACTTGAAATTCTTCTAGTGTGTTGGACTGTGAATTACTATAGGATAACTCAGATTCAATTTGTTCCATTCCCTAAGAATATTGCATAGAAATAGTGTGTAAAATTTGACATATATACAGACAAGGTAATTTAACAAGTAAAACGCACTTAAACTTGTTAAAAGTTTAGAATCACATACAACTCATGCATGTCCTAAATGAATGGTAAAATGGCAGAACACACTATCATGCAATCAAACAGGCAACACAAGTTCCAATTTCTATCAACACAATATGAGCTCATTGAACATTTTACCTTGGTCACTCTTCTTCAACCTTTAAACAATTGTTTTTTTTTATGAACTAGATGGGGGAGATATGGTTAAAATCTATATGAAAAGCTTGACAAGAAGAGGGAGCCATGGAATGTGGGACACACCATTTTCTGACCCACATACTCCCCATCTACACGTATATAAGGGCTCATGAAAAACAATGTATGGTATGGCCAAATCAAATGTTCCTCTTTTAGATCCATGTCACAAGCAAAAGGTTTGTCCATGGTGGTATTTTGTTCTTCATACACCTAAAATTTAAAAAACATGTTGCTTAAATGACTACATTGTCTTTACGAACTACTAGTCAATAAATGAAGTGCTGACTTGAATTTCATCAAATGAAAAGCTGGTTTGATACCCATTTTTAAGACATTAGAGAGTTTCGCTTCAAAAGTGATGAAAGCTCATAATCAAGTCAGGCTTCAAAGTGCTGGGGAAGTAGATTCCAGCTATTTGGTTTCTTTTGAATTCATAGTGATTGCATTTACTAGTGTGGATTGATTGGGGGAGTTTAGAGAAGGAGAAACATCTTATCAAGAGGAAGCAAGGCAATTTTGAAGAAGTTTTAAGAATGGTATGGTGAATAAAAATATGCTTTAATTTCTTTCCAAAAAAACAAAGAAAAGAAAAAAAAAAAAATATGAGGCTTTATTATTTGTACTATTCATAAATTTCTACTATGTAGTTCATGAGAAAGATTATTACTTTAGCACTCTGACTCGATAGGTGGTAAACCTTTTATTCAACATTGTATGCTTCTATACAGAATCTTTTTTACCATCATGTTTGTCAGAATCCAATTGTGTATAATTTTTTATCAAAGTAAACACAATTTGCTCATGTAACTATGTGAGCACCACAAGCATATTATTCTCAACAGAAAATTGAACTAAAATTTATGCTATTTCAACCTGACTAAACTAATCATACTAACACTGTAATATTAGACTTCAATAACTTGACAGTATTAAAGTTAAACTTGAACACACAAAGCACTCTTAAAGAAACATTGTACAACACATAAACATGGGGAATGAATTAGATATGAATATGTTAATGGGACAAGTATTATAATTCTAATTAGTTCAGATAAGATTGTGCTTTCTTTTGGGCAAATGGATCATTTTAATGCATTTATATTCTACTTAAAAATATATCATGCCACTCGTACTGACAACCAATTTTGTTTTGAGAACTAGTATTATAGTTACAAAAATTGGAAATACTACATGCAAATCAAAGCACTTGTTTCTATGTAGTGTCAACATTTTCAAAGAAATTATTGCTTAACCTAAAAAATAGGTGGCGACATGGGCTGATACTCTATCACATTCACTTACTAAAAGCAAAATAAAATTAAAAATTGTGTGGGAAAACTACTTACAGATAAGGAGATGGCCCAGAAACAGAAAATGCGGGGTGCAACTGGAGTAACCAATGGAGCAATAGGAGAAACAAATGGAACAACAGCGGGAGAGGTATAGGGTCGCGCAAGGAGATGCCTAAAATAGAAGAAGCGGGGTGTGACGACGCACAATGGGATTAAAAATTGTGTGCTTTAGGATTGTAGGTCGGAGAGAGAAGAGTACACGACCAACAACGACTGCAAAACAACCACCTCGAAGCTAGGGCCATGGAGATGTCGGAGAAACGGGAGAAGCAAGCAAGCGCGAACCTTGTTGTAGCAGTTAAAACAAATCACCTACAAGCTGGTGCCAACGAAATGCCGCAGAAACGAGAGAATCAAAGCAAGCGTCGCGGGCCTCGTCGTGAACCACCTTCAGACAATTGGGTTTTGAAATTGTTCTCATCCCCTTTTCTATCTTTTCGTTTTTTTTAATATTTCATTTAATTTTTTTGTTATTTACATTTTTATTAAAATTATTAAATAACAAAAAAATATTATTTTATTCCACATCAGGCGTGTTGGATGGAGGGCGGAACTTATTCGATGGTGCATCCGACATTAGTGTTGATTAAGTAATGACTATTCGCCAATCCCAACTGTTTACTATCGCATCTACTCAAACTAATAAATCCAATTTGTCTGCTTCACTTTCCCACTTGACACCTTTATTCCTATTCTTTCATTCTTCTCTCTCTCTAATTCTAAATCTTCTTCACATCACAGAGATATGATCCCGAAGAGGAAAGTAAGCATTAAGCAAGCAAAGGTGGAATCCAAGGATTGAAAGCTCTCTCTCTCTCTCTCTCTCTGGATGGGTTGCAATCAATCCAAGATCGAGAACGAGGAAGCGGTGGCGCGATGCAAGGAGCGGAAGCGCTTCATGAAGGACTCTGTGTCCTCCCGCAACGCCTTCGCCGCCGCCCACTCCGCCTACGCCACCTGCCTCAAGAACACCGGCGCCGCCCTCGGCGACTTCGCCCACGGCGAGGTCCAAAACCCTCAATTACACTCAAACGACAACAACATCACCAGCAGCAGCTCCTCCTACATGCCGGCCCCACAGCCCTTCGAGATTCCTCTCCCGCCGCCCCCTCTCCCCGATTTCTCCCCCGCCCAGCCTCTCCAGCGGGCCGCCAGCATGCCCGAGATCAAGATCAACAATCCGGACTCCAGGCCCAGACCCGAGCCCGTTACTACTATCATCGAAGAGGACGATGAAGAAGACAAGGAGTTAGAGAACGAAGGGTCTTTAAGGAAAAGAAGAAGCAACAGAGATAATAGTAAAAATAGAAGGGTGCTAGAAGAAGAACAACAACAACAACAGCCTCCTCCTCCTTCTTCCAAACAACCTGATCACGTGACACGTCACCACCACCACTCCTCCATGGCGCCGGACAATCAGAGTGGTGCTTGGGAGTACTTCTTCCCTTCCATGGAGAACATTGCCGGGACCAGCCTCAATGCGGCCGAAGAAGATGCTGTCCATAAGGTGCACGAAATTGAGAGAAAGGTGTTTGAGGAAAAGCCCAGCAGGGTTGTCCTTGAGGAGGAGGAGGTTGTCACGCCTGTCAGGAAGGTTCAGGTTCCTGAGCCTGAACCCGAACCTGAGCCCAAGCCCCAGCCTGATCCAGAGCCTGAGCCTCTGAATGTGCCGGAGGAAATGATGGAGTCGCCGGTGTCGATGAAGATGAAGCAGACGCCGAGTTCTGGGGAGGGGAAGAGGATTGTTGTGCAACGTTCTGTGAATCTGCTGCAGATATTTGCTAACCTTGATGATCATTTTCTCAAGGCTTCTGAGGCTGCTCATGAGGTTTCAAAGATGCTTGAGGCCACGCGATTGCACTATCACTCCAATTTTGCGGATAATAGAGGTACCTACCTACCTACCTACCTAGTGCTACTTCTACATTGGGTACTTGTTTGAAGTAATGAGCTTTTTAACTTCTAGTTTTATGATCAATTGGTGGGAAAGGTGTGATAATGGTGATTACTTAATATATTTCATTGTAAGAGTGTGGCTAGTTTGGGCAAACTGCTCGTTTATTTTGTCATGATGTATGTCTTTCGTGTTGTCATATTATGCAAATGGTTTTTTGTTCTTTTATTCTTCTTGCAGGACACATTGATCACTCTGCACGGGTCATGCGAGTTATTACATGGAACCGATCCTTTAAGGGAATACCTAATTTGGATGATGGGAAGGATGATTTTGACTCAGATGAGCATGAGACGCATGCCACCATCTTGGACAAGTTGTTAGCGTGGGAGAAGAAACTCTACGATGAAGTTAAGGTAAGTTGACTGAGACAACTGTTATGTGATAGGAGTTTTACTTAAATTGTCTTCCTTTCCTATTTAAATCTTAACAATTTTCTTTCGAAGTCATGCAGCTCTGAGTATGACAATGTGAATGTATATATTTTTTAAATATTTATATCTTTCTGTCTACTTATCCTTTTTTTACTGCCTTATCTTTGCTTAGTTCTGGGTTAAATATGCAGACGGACAGACACACACATATTTGTTGTTCTAATTCTGAATTTGTCTGCATAATATTATTTTATAGGCTGGTGAACTAATGAAATTTGAGTACCAAAGAAAAGTTGCCGCACTTAATAAGCTGAAGAAAAGGGGCACGCACTCTGAAGCATTGGAGAAAGCAAAAGCAGTTGTCAGTCATTTGCATACAAGATACATTGTAGATATGCAATCCTTGGATTCAACAGTGTCTGAGATTAACCGATTACGTGATGAACAGTTGTATCCGAGACTTGTTCAGCTTGTTGATGGGTGAGTAATAATGTAGAAGTTTTTCTTTTTCTTCAAGTAGTTATGTTCATCCACCCCATTTTGGGGTGGAAAATAGGAGAGAGATAGAGAGAAATCGAAATAAATGATAGGTGATGTGCTGTAAAAATAAGAGAGATAGATAGAAAAATGGGGTGGAGGTGAGATGGAAGAGATGATTATCCTTTTGTTTTTACAATTCATGTATTATAATTATAGATGGGTTGTCTTGTAACCTTGAAGAAGTTTTTCTTTTTCTTTTTCTTTTTGTTATTACAATTCACATATTTGGCATGCTACTTCTCAAGTCTTCGTTGATGTTTCTGTTGGCACGCTTGTTTCTACTCAAATGAATGCAAGTTGCATGCTTCTTGCAGGGAAGTTTTTTCTTTTCCCCCTTAATCCAATTAATACATTAGTCTGGATCTGGAGTGCACAAACACATCCTCACGCATGACACATATAAGCTTCTCTGCTAATATTGATGGACTTTTTATGGACTGCAGGATGGCCACTATGTGGAAAACTATGCTGGAGCACCATGTGAAGCAATCAGATACTGTCACATCGCTGAGAAATTTAGACATTTCCCAGTCTCCTAAGACAACTAGCGAACACCATTATGACCGAACATACCAGCTAGTTCTTGTTTTGCAACAGTGGCATTCACACTTTGAGAAGCTTGTCAACCATCAAAAGGGATACATAAAGGCGCTAAACTCTTGGTTAAAATTAAACATTATCCCTATTGAAAGCAGTTTAAAGGAAAAGGTTTCTTCGCCTCCAAGAGTTAGAAGTCCACCCATACAAGGCCTTCTCAATGCATGGAATGACCGTCTTGATAAACTTCCTGATGAGCTTGCTAGGACAGCTATAGGAAACTTTGTTAATGTGATAGAGACTATTTACCATCAGCAAGAAGAGGAAATAGCTTTGAAGAGGAAATGTGAGGATACACGAAAGGAGCTATCCCGCAAAACCAGGCAATTTGAAGATTGGTATAACAAGTATATGCAAAAGAAAATACCAGATGAATACAATCCAGATAGGGCAGAAGATGCTAATGCTCCAGATGAAGTTGTTACAGAGAGGCAGTTTGCAGTTGAACAAGTGAAGAAGAGATTGGAAGATGAGGAAGAAGCCTATGCAAGGCAATGCCTCCAAGTGAGGCAAAAAACTTTGGGAAGTCTCAAAAATCGCATGCCAGAGCTCTTTAGGGCTATGTCGGATTTTTCTCTTGAATGTTCCAGAATGTACAGTGAATTAAGGTCAATATCACAGCACCTATGCCAGAGCTCATCATGAGCTGGGTTGCACTTATTTTGTTTTTTGGGTTATTTTTTCGGGATGGAGTATATTTTTCTTGGTTGTAATATGATATGATACTACTCTTAAGATCCCTTGATTGGGGTTGAGACGTTGAGTCCTGAAGATTGCATTTGACAGTGTTAAATAAACAGTATTTGAATTTTCACATTATAGCAGAGAATGCAGTTGAATGGATTCATACCCTTTGATATAAACGTTTCATGTTTTGTTCAGTTGTAACTAATGTAAATATCCTCAAACCGTTTCAACATACTGCATGCTGGCCGATAGAAAAGGTGACTTAAATAATCATGCATCTGGCAGGAAAAAAAATAATTAGTTTATGAAATCCAATTCTATAATGCAGTTGCTTCATCTTGTAGCTCTTGATCAATATCAATCTCACGTCGTTTTTATTATTATAATAAATAATTGTTGGTTTTGTGATTTGAGCTGAAAGCATCTAAAGGTGTTTTGCTATAGAGAACTGAAGATGCGATCGTATATATTTGACAGTACACTTCCATGATTAATCTGCGAAATAATGCTGTATTCTATGTAAATAAAACAACTGTAGCTGAAAGGAAAAAATGAAATCAATTTTTTTTATTACATCTGGTTGTAATCAACTCCAAAACTGATAACTTGATCTTTTAACATTTGTTTTTATTCTTGTTACAATTGTTTTACCATATATTGCAATGGTATACTTATTTGATGTGGCAATTGTTTTATTTGTAATATTATTGTTATTGTATGCTTAACATTAGATGAATTCCGTCTAATAGTTTTTTTGTGTGTGTGTGAAGGTAAAAAGGTAAAGGAGAGCGAGTCCTGGCACAGCGATAAAGTTGTGTCTTGATGACTTGTTGGTCATGGGTTCGAATCCGGAAATAGTCTCTTTGCATATACAAGGGTAAAGCTGCGTACAATATCCCTCCTCATTGAATTAGGCAACCCATGGAGGGAATTGGCCCATGGAGTGGGCTAAGCTAAAGTTAATGTAATAAAGTGCTAGATTTTTTGAAAGAGGAAAACACCATTTTCTTCTTTAAAGATTTGGAATTGATCACATTAAAAATAATTTCGTCTCAAAAGATGAAAAAGTGAATCAATTTAATTGTTTTCTGACATGAACTTAGTTTGATGGTTTCTTTTAATAACGCATCCAACTTGGAAGGAAATTATATTCGTACGGGAACAAACTCCTGATCAGTAGTAGTAGTGATTCAATATTCAGTCGTCAATGTGTTATAACAAACGAAGTCAAATGTTCCTTGGCAACATTCATTATTTTGTGACATAGGAATATCATGATGAGCAACAAAAATAATTTCTCCCTCTATCTTGTATGTCGCTGTTCAAATTCATCCCAATAGGCTTTGGTGGTAAAGCTCTTGCTAGTCTTTTTGATGAATTTATCCGATAGAAGCAACTTAACACAGCTGCTCTATCTCCTTAAACTGATACCTATGGTCAATTTGGTATGGAGTTCAAAATTTCGTGGATAAGTTTTATTAGTAAAATAGTATTGAAATCTTGTCCATGAATTTTTCTCCGCACCAAAACTAACCATTTGACGAAAACAATTGCATTGGCTAAAGTGTTTTGAAGATGTTCAGAAAATATATACCTATTTCATACAAAAGCTCATTAATGTTCTCTGCAGTCTTAGCAGATGTTTCCATGTAGAACATTCGATTCTCCTGAGCAAATTGCTCTCCTACCTGCAATAGTTCAATTTGCTCAAACTAGTTACAAGGAAAGAAGAGAAGGGATTGAATTTGGTGCAGTTATATAATATAATGTTGTAGGTTCGAATCCTCCCACTAACAAAAACTAACATCTGTCGATACAAAAAAAAAAAATTATATAATGTGGCGAACTGTCCACAAATCATATTTAGATTAAAAATAAATGCACTTGCAAATAACGAAGATAATGTCTTATGACATAAACTGCTTCTTCATAAGGTTCTGAATTCATTGCGTTTTCAAATGGAGAAGTGGAAAAGAAAGAAAAATATTGGGTGAGAATTGACAAACATAAAAGCTGAAGTATTCCCACGTACTTATATGATCTACATTTTTCTATTCCAAGGGAAAAGAAAGAAGCAGGGTATGAAGATGATCTCAACACTACCTCAGCTTCAACCTCTCTCTTTGGCTCCAAATCAGATTTGTTTGCTACTAATGCCATCACCGACTTCTGATTTCCTACATGTAGTTACGGTTTTACTGTAATGAGATATGGATAAACGAAAAACTGATGAAAGAGAGACAGAAAACAAGTTATTAATTCCCAAACTCCAAAGACAAATATCATTAGGTGATTATTCATTAAGGAATAAGAGTGGTTTTATTTCCAACTTTAATCTTTAGGTACAAACTTGAATTGCTGCAACAAGGAAAAAAAAAAGTTGAAGCAATAAATACTCATAGAATGCACGTAGTGCAACCAAAAAATATGGATGCACTTAATAAACTTGATTTGTTGTTTTCCACTAATTTGATGTAGAAATAATTCAATATACTTATCACATGATGTGAACCCAAGATTCTGATAGTGATAACAACCAGCTGGTAGACAAAGACAACATAGCATTTGTTTATTTAATGAGTTTGAGGCATTACCATGTGTTTGCAATTCCTGAACCCATTTTTTAACTCGAACAAATGTATCCTGAAATAGAAGATCAAAACAGACAAAAAGTTTTAAGATTCATTCAAGTGCATTAAAAGAAATGAAACATTAACATAGATAAGGTTCCTAAGTATAGGTTACTAATGTAGTATTCAGTAATCATTTATTTTCTTCAGGGTAAGGTAACAGACAAAATTCAAGAGAAAAGAGAACATATTGCAATGCAACCACATTCTTCTGACAATTACTATGGCCTGAAGAGAAGGGAAGCATCCCAGAAATTTGTCCTACCTGTTGCTAAGGCTTAAAAGAATTGATGCCGAGCATGATTAGTCATGATCATTAATTTATTTACATGTTAAATTTGCTTGGAAAGAGAAGTTCCTGTCACAACTTACATTGTCTATCACTTCACGGTGCAGAATATTGATATTTCTTTCATGCCAGTCTGATATTATGACTAGAAGTTCTTTATCAGTTTTTCTAATCATTTCAAACAAAATTGCAATAATTAAGACCAAATGTTATTAGGCTTGCCATATCACAAGTTCCAGTGTATCCACTCCAGGTAAACCATAATACTTTCAAAATTAACAAACTGAATACTTACAACGCTTGAGATGTCACAGACAACAATTGCTGCTGCTGCACCACGGTAGTACATAGGAGCCAAACTATGATAACGTTCCTGTCCGGCTGTGTCCCATATATCGAACTTCACAGTTGCTTCAGATAATGACAATATTTGAGTGAAAAAAGCAGCTCCTATGGTTGGTTCCTGTGCGTAGATTAATGGTAAGATTCCTAAACTTTGCTGGAATACGAAGAAAGCAGCTTCCAAAATTCAATTAATGCGATAAAATGGAAGTAAATCTGGTTAGGAAAGAAATGGCCTTTTACAAATCTCAGACTGATCTTTCCAGTTCCCATGTCTCCAAGAAGTACCTACAAGAAGGAACATATTATATGAATCTGTGTCTGATCTTAATGAGTAATGAAGATATTATTAGATGAAAATTAACCAAATACTATGTTGTATGGCTATAAGTAAAAATAGTGGATATGAAACAATGTGATATACAAACATGGCTATAAGTAAACATAGTGGATATGGCCAAATTTTTCAGATGGTATCAAGAGCCTCTTGTTGAACTTATCGAGCCACCTGTTATCGGATCATCTGCCAATGCCCCATCCTTTACATGAGGGGGTGTTGGATATCTCACTTCGACTAGTAACATGAACAAAATAAATATATAGTTAGGGGCAATCCTTATCTGTTGAATTAGTTTTAGAGTTAGTTCCAACTATGAATATCAAATTGATATTTTGGTTAATTACAATAAAAAATCTTGCCGGTTAATCGATCATGCACTATATTGATATACTTTTTCTGTTTCTATTTCATATTTAATTTAATAACGATCTATTCATATGATTGTTATTCTTGACATATTAATTATTCGTTCCTTTGTATATCTGACAAGTACGAAAATTTGATACAGCATGGACAATGCAATATGTAATGGATTTTTACGTGAAATCAGAAAAGAAAAATGAAAAAAATTAACCACAAGGTGAGACATACCCACCAGCTTGGCTTGAATGATCTTATTCCCCGGCCTTGTCATACCGCTAGGTTGAAGAAAAAGAAACAAATTGTAGAAGTTGCAGAAAAAGAAAGAGAAACTTATGACAAAAGAAGCTACTAGCTAAATTTGTCAGAGTAAACTTGGCTTAGAACAGGGCACTTGGGTAGTTGACTGGTAGTTTTTGTTTAGCGTTGACTGTTTGTTAGTTGAATACAACATAACTCAAAATGTCAGCACCGCTTTGATATTCAATTTTGGTGCTGTTGTTATTATACGTTAAAAGGCATTCTCGTCAACTATATCGATTGTATCTCATGAGGCCTAAAAACTGCAAATTTGCTGTTTTATGTCTGAACACTGAACATAGAAGAACACTTCAAAATATATACATGACGCATCCTGCCAGTCCATAATCTCCTAGTAGAACAAGAAGTGCCCCAAAATCAAATATTTTCTACTGCTTAATTCAGCCATGTGTTCATTTTCAAAATGAGCTTGATTGACAGCAACTTGAACATAATTTTGCTTGCAATGAATGCCACGGTAAGAAAAAATAGTAGCAACATATTCTAGAATGTCAAATAACAAATATAAAAGTCATGTAAATTTTATTAAATCCTGCCAAGAGTCGAACCCCTGTCTTCTATGTGTAAATTTTACTAATAAATACATTAAATATACTAATAATAATAATCATGTTAAAAAATACTAGTTAGCAATGTTGTTGTTATTGTTGTTAAGTTTAATTATACATCTTTTATTTTTATAATTTACTTAAGATTTTTTACATTTATTCTTATACTAGTGTTACTAGTTTATGTTTGACCCTCAGCCTCAAGTATACAAGATACTAGTATCTTATAGGACAGGATGTTTTGCCATTTCATTGAAACAATTAATCTGTTAAAATTTGAATATTTTCTCTCTTCTTTTCTACGTATATTTCACATGTAATTTTTACAACTAATCAATTTTTCTCTCTAAAAAATCTTAAATTCTTTCTTATTTCTAAATTAATTTCAATATTTTTTAAAAGAATTTATCAATCATTAAAATTAATCTTACATGACAATTTAAATTATTCATTGTTAATTTAAAATATAATTTATATATTAAAAATATTTATTTATTATAGATTTTAATTATATAAAATAAATATTTACGTATTTTGTAAAATTCACACGTTTAAAATACTAGTTAATAACAATTTAAGAAAAGAAACTGAATTAGAAAATGTAACAATTTTTGTTATCAAATGAGAAATGTTTTTTTTATCTTTATTATATCTAATATTTTTCTATACATTCTTATTTTTCTTAATTAGGAGTATTTGTAAAAATAATACATTAAATTAAAATTTTACATGAATAGAAATTCTCTAATTGATTTTGTTTTTCTCTGAACTCAAAATATCTCCCAATCAAAAGAAGTTGGTTTTAAACAGGTAAAAGATTGTGAAAAAAGCAAACCCATTTTAACTTGTACTTGAAGCATAAGAAAAATTGATGACTTGAGAATGAATTTGAATCTAGGAATGAGGAGAAAGACAAACACAAGGTAGAGACAGACAAAATAGGAAAGCGCACCACAATTTCCCAGGCAGAAACCACAGCACAAAATGAATCATGTGTTGGATACCATTATCTTCATCAATGTTCATAAACTGCAATATTATTCATTCACATTACACAGAGACACAGTGTAGTTAATTTAAAGAGAAACTAAAAGAACCATGCGATTCTCAAAAGCTTCCTTCTACACGCTTCTCCTCCGCAAACCTCATCACCATTACCATCAAAACTACATCGTTTTATCGCGGCGTCGCGTTGTGACCTTGGCGGTGGGTGTGTTGCTCTTGCTGAGTGCTCTCTACATTTTCTGGCCATCGGGTCCTGATCTGAAGATCGTGGGGCTGAAACTGAGGCGCATAAAGGTTCATCCTGTGCCGCCAATCACCATAGACATCTCCATGCTTCTCACGCTGAGGGTGCACAATGTTGACGTCTACTTCATGGACTTCGGAGCGGTTAACGTCGCCGTCGCCTACAGGGGGAAGATGCTGGGCCACGTGACGTCCAGGCGCGTGCACGTGAGGGCCAGGGGGTCTTCCTACGTGGATGCTGACGTGGAATTTGCTGGCATCAGTGTGCTACCGGAGCTCGTGTTGCTGCTGGAGGACGTGGCCAGAGGTATCGTACCCTTTGATACCATTAGCCATGCTAGGGGCCAATTGGGCCTTCTCTTCTTTCACTTCCCCATCAAGGTACCTAACTTTATCCTACTATCAACTATCAATAATCATGCATCTACTTCTTTTACCTCACAATTCTGCTACCTGTGTTTTTATGATCAGAAGATGCAATGATGAATTAGCTGAATAAGTTTATATGGGTTCTCATGAACTATAATTAACATGAAAATACTAATGATATTGATATATGGGAAATCATCCTTGGATACTCTTTGGGTGTATACTATATATTTTGACAAAAATAAGAAGAGAGAAAAAAATAAGTGATAAGTAAAATTGATGATATAATGTGACAAGAGGATAAAGAGAAGTGAGAGACGTTATATAAGTGAAGTGAAATGTTTATAATTTTTGAGTTAAATATCAACACTCTTTATATATTTACACAATATTTTTATATTCTTTTTCTCTACACTACAAGAAAAATCTAGTATAAATAAGGAATAAAGAGATGGGATGATTTTCGTCTCTGACAGAGAGGGAAAGATAGAATTTTGGTGACTAGAGACCGAACTAAAAAATTGTATTACAGATACGATATTTAGAGACGGAGAATCCGTTGCTGTTTCATTCGTCTCAAGATCCGTCTCTGAATTGGGTAGTTATTACCAAAGATATTTTTGAGGCATGACAAAACCCGTCGCTGTTTTAGTCGTCTCAAGATCCGTCTCTGAATTGGTTAGTTATTATCAGAGACGTTTGTTGGAGACGCAAGACTGTTCACTAGCTAATTAACTATAAACTAAGGTCGTTGAGGAGTTGAAAATCCAAACTGCTTAGCATGAATTAATAATTTGTACGTAGAACTTGCACATTGCACCTTGAACAATTCATTTTCTTTGTCCTCCTCCTAATACTTACACCTTAATTATAATTTGCTGATGCTGGCCGTGTGTAATATGATAATATTAATATCCCACAGGCAAAACTATCGTGTGAGGTTGTGGTCAGTATAATAAACCAGACCATTGTTCGTCAACATTGTCTCCACGAGGTAAGCTTAATTACACTTACTGAGTTGCCTTACTGAGTGAGTCAGTGTGATACAATTTGTCTATAAACTTCTCATTTTTTCATTTAATATGCTTATATATATATATATATATATACACTACACTGATTCTATATATATATATATACACTACACTGATTCTGCTTATGATTTCTCTTCAGTGACCACACAGGGTCTCCCGAAGAGTCCAAAGATGTATGCCCCCACTCTATGTGTATACATCCATTCAAATTAATTTAGATATGTGTAATTGGTAAATTTAAAAATAATATTAGATAGGTGTATTGTGAAATAACCCCCACTGTAACTAATGTATAATATTAATATTATGGTTACCCTAAAAGATAAAGTACTGTTTAATTAATTAAAAGGTCAGCAGCCGAAGCCCAACCGTATGTATTAAAGTTACATATATGTGACCGAAGAAAAAATATTGATCATTATTGTAACAGTGGGTAGAGATCACTCGGGTAAATTATGCTTACATCCATATATGTAGCTACATTTGTATTTGTATTTCTGTTTCGCTTTTTGGACCGAACTTTATTCAGAACTTAAGGTTATTTCTTCCCCCCCCCCCCCCCCCCCCCCCAAAAAAAATAATAAAATAACTGTGTCGGGTAAGGACTTATGATGGTGGGGGTCGAAGTGCAGGGTTGTACAATAATGTCGCGACTTGAGAAAATTAAGGTGCGGAGGGAATTGAGTGGACCAACATGTTGATTGTTGGGTTACGCCCAGTAATGTCATCAACTTCTGCTAAGTTAAGCAATATACAATATACATATTACATGAATAAAAAAACTCAAATAAGTTTTTTTTTCTCTAATAAATAAGTAATTTTTAAGTTTGTTCTAATATATTTTTTTCATTGAGTTCTTAATAAAATAATAATTTTATTTTTTATCATTATTAATATTTTATTTTAGTCTATGAAAAATTAAGAAAATTTATGTTTATTTTTTGATAAATTAACGAATTTTATTTTAGTCCTGACTACTAACAAAAGATTTGTTTTTGTCAAGGAACAAATACAAAACTTGATCATTTATCAAAAATTAAAAAAATATCAAAAATCAAAAATAAAATTATTATTTATTAGGGACTCAAATTTATTAATTACAAAAATCGTACATTTATTCAAAATCAAAATATAAGCCAAAAAAATTATCTATAGAAATTGATGACAAATATTAAAAAGTTTATAAC
>PYAF01004180.1:231963-242626 GCA_007407185.1 Glycine tomentella | reverse complement strand
ATTAAATAAATTTAATTTAAAAGTATAATATATTTCTTTAAATTATAATTAAATATTGAATATAATATTATATAATTCTCAAATATCCAATTTATATAAAATTAGGTATGCGTAATCATTTAATTATTATCAAGATCTTCAAAAGTTAGTTAGATTAATAAAATTTAATATATACAAAGATTATTGAAGAAAATAATTTTACCACTATTGATCCCGGCCTCTTGGCATTTATTACTTTGATATTTTATTCACTATATATTTTCCTCTTTTTAAAATAAGGATATAATTTAGAAAATAATAATTGCTTTTTTTTACTGCAAAAAAAATAATAATAATTACTGTATAGCCTTAAAATTTTAAAATTATAGATAAATAAAAATATTTTTCCTTAAAAGACAATTAATTTTAAAATTATAAATAATAAATCATTTTGTCCACCAACAAGTTATTAGTCTAAGTAATACTAGACTCGGTCACCTTATCATAATTATCAACAAAGTTCATAAATATATTTTCTCCGTACTAATATAATATAGTTAAAAAAATATTTTCTCTTTTATATTGATTTAATGTTGTATATATTTTAATATAGCCTCAAATTAAAAGACACAAACGTTATTATTATAGAACTAAATTCACCATCAATGCTCATTTGTGAGTTTTTTTTTTTTTAAGTTTTTGGCCAAAAGTTTTAATTAAGGCAAACGGATTTAAACGGTCTCTTAAGCATATTAATTAAGCAGGTAGTCTCTCTCGCTCTCTTCAGAGTTCAGAGTATCAAAAACTATCTTTTCCTTCCCAAAATAAATATGCTTCTTATTTCTACCACTACAATCACCATATATTGTCTGCCATAATTTCTGAAGTCCACAGTTCACACAAATGGTAAAAAGATCATGATTACAATCAGGAAATTCGCCTCCTAAAATATACTTTTGAATTGGATTTGGCAAGAAGCATGATTCTCAACCAAGTCCGTGCGTTTCACCAAATTCTCCCCCTAACCAAATTCATTTTAATAAGGACATGGAATTGGACATACATAAATCTAGATATGTCAAACATGTATATCTTCGTGTCACACATCCGCATTTAATTAATTGATCCATCCTTCCCATGTCCCTTTTATTTTTTATATATAAATCGCACTCCCTCCCCTTCCCGTGAATCCTCAATTTCACTCCTTATATGATTCCAATTTCCCATTAGCTATCTAGTGACAAGAACCAACCAACCATGCCCAAGAAAATTCGAGATTACCTCTTCAAAATCAAAAACCCTCGCCCTCAAGTCCGATTACCCTCTAAGAACTGGATTCTCTCTGGCTGCAAGCATCCTAGGACACCTTCCTTTTCCTTATACAGTGGTAGAAACGAAACTCGTCATCATGTTGTCAACAACAACAACAATAACAAGGACGATGCAGCCACCTTAGCAGACATTGACCGTTTCCTGATGGAGAATTTCAAGTCTCTATACCTCAAAGACGACCAAGACACCGAAACCACCAAAAGGGTCTACCAAGATTATCAAAACCACGACCAAGAAACAACGCCACGTGATCTTTGTGGCTCTACCCGATTCTTCCTGAAGCCAGGGTTCTCGGGGTCACTAGTGGAGGATGCTTTCACAAGCACAACGATTAATACTACAAGTGATGAAGCAACATCGGTCTCAACAATCAATGGTATTTCATCTTCAAATTCTCATGAGAAGGAAGGTGTGGATCAAGCTCTTCCGGATAATAGTATCACTCTTTTAATGCCCTCGACGTGCCCCTACGAGGACTTCAAGCGTTCCATGCAAGAAATGGTGAACAACCATGAAAGCGTGGTTGATTGGGATTTCATGGAGGAGCTCTTGTTTTGTTACCTTAATCTCAACGAGAAAAAATCGCACAAGTTCATTCTCAGTGCTTTTGTCGATCTCATCACTGTCATGCGTTTGAATTCGGAGACACCGTCCGACAAGCCACGGAGCGTTCGAACCGTTAGAAGTGATCGGGAGTTAAGGAAACATGGGACCGAAAATGTTACGTTAGGATTTGGGTCTTCCTACTAGTAACAACAATTTTAATTTCTTCAAAACATAATTAATGACCATTAAATTTATGTTAACTACTACGTCGTTATTATGTGATGTGATTTCCATACAAAGGTCCAATGGGGGTTATGCTTCTAGAGTAAGAAAAAAGTCTTATTCCAAAACCATGCAAAAAAATAAAAATAAATCATGGGACGACGTTCAAGAAAGATCATGAGCTTGAATTTTGAGTTGTTTTTTTATTTTCCGGGGGTTTTCTCCCCGGGCATCACATGCACTAAGAGGTGTACCCATATGAATTTGAGTGTTTTATTAAAAATGAGCACTTTGTTATTAACATATGTGTGCAACTACAATATTCACCAGCTGCATATACACTTATGTACAGAAAATCCATGAATACTAAACAAAAATAATGATAAAAAACAATGTACCACCGCATGACATCATTCAAATATGCTTCATAAAAACCGGTTACCATGACCACTGTTTCATCTAAAGTATTTGACAAAAATAGATATATTATAATAGACAGGTAATCCGGGGATCCATTTCAAGGAGCTTGGTTGCCTAGAGGCCTTTATAAAAGGTTCAGTGACCATTCTTTTGATGAAATGATTCTCAAATACATCATCTGCTGAGGCCAAATCAAATCTCAAGAAGGCTCCAACATGGTTATGCCACATTCTATGCCATAAAACGCAGATGCACCCAAAGAATTGTCTGTTTGAAGCTAATACTCCTGAAGCAGACATTAGTGAAATCACTTTATCTATTAAATTAAGAGTGAAGAAATACCAAACTCTAATTTATATTACTTTATGTCTGTCCTCATTCCTAGTCTTGTTAAAACTCATGTCATGTACTAATATTCATTCTTCTTTCATCGATAAAAAATAAAATAAAAAAACTAATATTCATTCTTTTCACCATCTTTAATCACAAAATCCAAGAAAGATGCTAAGAAATCACCTGTTTTTAGCTCAAGTATTCTCACATGACAGTCATCAGCAGGGCACTTTCAAGTAGTCTTCACATGATTATTTTTTTTCAACATAATGCTCATACAAAGAATGATATTTTGCTGGGATGTAATCCTTGAACCTGTTGCACACAAGATAATGAAGGTCAAGACATGATTCAACAATCTGAAATTTCAATATGATCAAAAGTCTGAAATATATTTCCTAAATGTAAAAGGCATCATGCAAGGAAGTGTGTCTAAGTGGCAATCTCAAGTGCGGGAATTAGTCACTTTCACATACCCTGTATTATACTTTGCAGTTAGAATATCAATTGACTTGGCTCATGCATTACGATTACACTCGACAATAATGTTATATGACTTGCAACAAATTTTAAGGATAACAACATATTATTGATTGGGGATGAATGGTAACAAGGACAACACTTCATAACCAGAAAGCTCACTTCAAATATTATAATTTCACTGAATACCTTTTAAGAAGAGGTAGCCTGTCGGGTCCAGTGAACAATCTAGAAATACACTGTAAAACTTCGCTAATTTTCATTGTTTTGGTCTTCAGTGCCTTCATATAACTCACAAAGTTTATATATTCTGCAGCACTAAGCTTATCTCGAACCTGCAGGGCACAATTTAAACAAAGTATCCTTACTCCAAAGTTGTCATCAATATCAATATATTTGACAAGAAAGGAACATCAAATTTCAACACCATGTTACCCCATAATATAATCCAAGCCCAAGTATAATTATGAAAATACGGTTAAAATTTAATGCAAGCTGACCCAGTACATTTGTACAACTAACAGCAAATAAATTGGACTAGAAATTTCCAGTTTAACTTGTGTAAGAATTATGAGTACTTGTGTAAAAATTAAGACCAAAGCTAATCATGTCCTTATAGGTCCTGTTATAATTACATAATTTATTGGATTTCCTTGCTTACTGGATTTAATCATTAAATTTTTTGGGCTCCACTTCCAGTTGTTGCCACTTATAGTATTCCCTACTTCTGATGCAACTTGCAGATCCATGTATTACATTATTTACATATAAATGATATAACGACTTTACCTGAGCAAGGAATGCTGATCCTTTGGTTTCATCACCAACAGAAGGCACAAAATCATCAGGAAGATTGCCCTTTTGTCTAATCAACTCAAGACTGTCAGAGGCCACCCCATCTTTATGTCGCAGTACTACACCACCTTGAGCACTTTGGCTAGCTATATTATAAAATCTACTCATTTATCATGATTGACATAATTAGAAACCGAAATGAGAGCTTAATGATTCAAACAAATCTGTACCAGATGATGAATGCTCATTAGAATTTCCAAAATATTGCTTTAAGTCATAATCTCCTGTTATAAATCTACGCTTCTTGGAAGAACAAGGAGCTATTGGTGTATCCTTTGATTTTTCACCTAGTTGGCAATTATCAGCCAAATCAAGCCTATCACATTCTTGTGATTGCAGAGTCTTCCTTTCTCCAAGCAGAACCTTGCCACATATATTTCTTGAACTTTCACAGTGTACAGTCTTGCCATTGTCAGAAAACAGAGATGAGCGATTGGCAGGCACAATTTCCCCCAGGGATGATGTACAGCCTTTTTTAGTATCAAGCAAAGATGAAGCAGAGAAATTTTGAGTAATTGGTGTAGCCTGCATGTATAATCATTATTAAACTGGAGGGCCAAACAATAGCATTATATGATATGAAAAATGAGCATCTTTAACTGCGCGTGATCAAGAAGTTACCAGATGTGACGAAAGTTTTTCCGTATAAAATTTGTCCATGTTCTGATCTGATGATGGTATTTCTCCTATATTTCCTGTATCAGTAAGGATCTAGTTAAATCATATTAGTAGAAAAAGGAAGGAAAAAGAATATAACAAAACGGAATGTACTCTTTGAAAAAAATTAAATTTGCATTGATTGAAGACTGCAGAACTAAAAAGTTGTATTCAAATAGCACGCAGGAATGAGAAACACATTGAGAAAAGGAAAACCAACTTCATGGAATGCGTTACCAAACAATTTCAGAACTATTTCACAGTTAGCTGATTTTCAATTAGGCAAAGCCCATTTAATCATGTAACTCGATTTCTTATGATCCAGCACATAAAAAGACAATGAAAGCAACTCAGTCGTATTTTCCTCCTCCTTCACAGGAGGTTACCTTCACTCTAGCTTTAATTAAAAAAAGTACTCCTTCATCTTTATGAAATATCAAAATTTGATATACTATAAATTCAACTGCTAACTCGTAAATAAATAAATAAATAGATAGAAACAATGGCCATTATGCTCTAAAGAAACAAATTTACAATATTTCAGTGCAACAGTATAAAATTGAGGCAAGGACTACAAGTTTATGTGCAATGACATGGCAACAAACAGAATGTAGTACTAGAAGACACTGACCCCTATTTTTAGCTTCTAACAATGACACCTTAGTAGGACCCTGAGTTCCTACATCTCGGAAAAATCGAGTTAGAGTGAAAACAACTTCTCCAAATCTTGAGAAACACTGCAAGATTGGAAATCAGTTAGAATAAAAAATATGTAATCCAAAAAGACAATTCCAGAGAAGAATAGCACCTTGATGTGAGGTTGTATCCAACGTGAGACTTGCGACTGACGGTGTGGATGTGAAAACCTGTAATAACCCCAATAGTGGGAATAATCCTCAGCAAAAATTGGTATAACAATGAAGGCCAAATTAATAATTACTAAGGTCATATCATAACAGACTATTGATATTTAATAAATAAAAAGAATAATTAAAACTAGCATCTAGACATGTGTATTAGTTGGCTTTTGTATTACCGATGTATATATTGAGAATTTGAGATATTTATTTCAGATAATTTAGATAAAAGGAGAAATAGTTCATATCATATTATCACAACACTAAACAATTTACATGAATAATTCATTCAGTTTATAGCTTAAGAGAGATAACACCACCCAAAAAACATCAATAGAAATTTGTTAGCACCAAAACAAGTCACTGACTTATAAATTATCCATATGATAAAAAAAAGGCCAATGTGGTGAAGGGTGAAGGGAGAAGGGAGGGGGGGAGAGGTCGTGAGAATCCCCCCACTAACAAAAAACTAACAATTAACAATTAATATTAGCCAATACAGTATATATATATATATATATATATATATATATATATATATATATATAAGGAAAAGTAACACTTACAAGAAAGAATACAAATTACTAATAAAAATTTACGTTACTTTGCTAGTAGTACCAAGATATGTATTTTGAGGAAATTTAAACCAAAATAACTTAAGGTTAACACCTTTCATCACAGAAAATAATTGCTCCGTAGTCATAGCGATGGCGAATTACACGTCCAACAGCTTGATTCACAGCTCGGGAGGCTTGTTGGTTATACCATTCATCTCCAGTTAAAACCTGCTTAAGTTCCAGACAAATTTTTAATGCATACATATATGTTGAATAAATGTGTACAAAATTTATTAAGTAAACCAGCATAACCTTGAACAGTTCTCCCTGTGGCCGAGATTGTTGATCTAAGTATTCACGTTTTAGTCGAACCTGTTAGTGATTAAACTTGATGAGTGCATTTTTCTAACATACATATGTACATACATGATTAATTGACAATACCGACAGAACTATTGAATGCAATAACATAAAAATTTCCAAGGTAAGAATGGGAATAGGTAATCAAACCTTAGGATCAGTGCTTGTGGCAAATGGCAAACCAGTAATTACCACAGCTCTTCCAGCATGATCAGCAAAATCTAATCCTTCACTTACCTGTTAAAATAACGATTGGCACAACTGCATTTAAGTGAGGCATATAGATTTGCTTTTAGTACAATTTCTAGGATAATACTTTGACTTTTATAAACCCTTCTCCCTTAATTAACTATGTCACTAAATATTTTAATATGATATACATGTTCGTGTATCCCAGAATCTTCAAAATTCAAATATATTGGCATATCCCCTATGGTCCTACTGTATAGCCGTATCATAGCAATACAGGTACCACTATGCATTCCAGTAGTTCTATAGCATACTATACTATAACATGAATGCCTGTGAGAGCACATCAAAAGGTTGTTTCTCAACAGCCCAAGATCGAAGCATACCTTCCCACGACAAACAGCAAAAAAAATTGCTCCAGAGGCAGAGTTGTCATTCAACGTAGTCATGTAGTCCTGTCAAAAGAAACATAAAAGGTCAGGTACATCTTAGGATGTGATGCATCCAAATACTAATTATGGAATAATTTGTTTCACCATAAAAATATTACCTTAATTGACAAGGGAAATGACGAGGAATCCCTAGGTTCTATAACAGGTTTCTTGTGTTTGCAAATTCTGTCCCATATTGATGTTGAATTTTCATTACTCTGAAAATAACAAACCACAACACAATGTACCATGAGCTCGACCAAACAAATTTACCTTTTAATTAGGTCTGATGAATCTTACACTTTTCCAGCATGCGATGATTTGGTCCAATAGGTAATAAGAAGGGAAGAATACAAGAAGTCCATCAGGAACAATTCGAGCCAAATTTACTGGAATACAAAATAAAATTAAATTATGGACTGTTAGTAACAATGGCCATTTGTTCTTTTCTTCAAATTCTGATAATGCATGCAAGCCAATTATGGCACTTACACTATCAAAATCAGCGCAACTCAATTTTTTCAACTAGATATGCAGTTATCAAAATGGTGAGACAACAATCACATAAGCTTAGTTTTTCCAAACTCAGTATAGCCACATAAGTAGGTCAAATACCAATCGCATTTCCAAGCTCCTGCTTGTACTCTGGTGAATCGCGAGTGCGGTAAGAGGAGTTAAAAGTGCATCCTGAAGGACCAACTGGTAAGACTCCAGCCCATATCTGATTTGGGGTTATTACATGTGGATTTTCCAACTGAATGGGGAAGTCTCTGAGATGACCAAAATCAACTTTGTTAGTTAATGGCAACCAAGATATTGTAGGATGAAAACACAATTAGAAAGAAAAGGTACTTACAATTTCAATTCCTGGGCAAAAGATTCCATAGGGGATAATGTGCCTGAAGTCAATATAATAGATCTAACCCCATACTTAGGAAAGTCTTCCATGGCTATTCCTGGATTAAAGCACCACCAGCTGAGTGTCCTTGACACCTTGCCTGCAGCATCAAAATAACAAGACATTTAAGTATAACTGAGAATGTAAGGGGCAGGGACAAAAAGTTACAAAACACTGTACTGATCTAACAGAAACAAGTTAGATTGTCTGTATAACAAAAGGAATATCTTCATTAACAAGAAGACTAAAGTTCAACATGAAACATTTACTCCTCAAGGTATCTATCACTTGTATCATGCAACCAAATCTATGTTAAACTTATAAATGCTAACTCCTGTTCACACTCCAACCCCAAAAAACACATACATGAGCCAAAGGCCCGACCCAAAAGCTTTAATGCATTCAGAATATAGGAATAAATTCAAGGGAAAATTATCCAATCTCAGAAACAACCATATCTATTTAACATGAAAATATATTTTGTATAAAAATGAAAATATCAATTTTATAAACCTAAAAAGTTTAGCAATATTAGAATAAACAGAGACTGACTTAGGAATGATTAAATGAAGCAAAAATTACACAATAATGGGTAAAAAAAATATAAATCTGTCACAAAAGAATCGTAAACTATTTTTTAAACTTATAGTAAATGTGTGAAAAATGAGAAATTGACATAATGACAAAGTTGATGGAGAGGAAAAATAAATGGAGTGTGTTTCCAAAGTTTTAAGATTATTACAATATATTGAGAAATCTTGTTCATTCAAATAAGTCTTCAATTACCTTTCGAACCATTGCCAGACCAAGCCTCAACCTCCCGCAAGTGAACCTTTTATGTAAAGGGAAAAACTCAAGAGTGAGATATTATGCACAAGGAGTTATAAGGTGGGCTTAAGGGAGAAGGGAAAGGGGGAAAGGTTGAGGGTTCGATCCCCTCTGCTAACAAAAAACTAACATTTTCTGATAAAAAAAAAAAAAAAAAGATATTATGCATAAGAAATGCAAAAATACACAAACAAGAGTCGTTATAAAATGATAAGGCTAACAAAAACCATCCAGTTAAGTGTAACTTGGACACAATAAGAGTCCGATTCTTACACGATAATATTTAGCATGAGCAGTTCTTCCATCCCTGAACACCATATCAAGAATTTCACCAATTCTATCCAACCTGCAGACTGTGCCAGTTGATTTCTGCTGATTATGTTCCTCAAGAAGGGTTGAAGCTACTGCAACTATATCCCTGAGCTTAGAAGCAGTTTTGTGTGTGATGTTAAGATCAGCCAGCAGTTCATAGATGTAAGGCCCAGGTTTGGTGTACCCCAACTCCTTAGATTCAATAGGCACCTCAGCAATACGCTTTTCAAGTTTTAGAAGAAGTGCTGCAATAAAGAAAATATCAATCTGTACCTGAGATGCCAGAAAATATATGGCAGACCAGAATCTATAAAAAATGAGAATGCATGTGTACACAATTGGCTGCCTTCTCAGAAAATCCAGTAAACACAAAAAAAATTTATTAGATAACATTTCCTTAATAATGATGTCAAAATGAGTGAAAACATGCATCATGAGATTGTCACAGAAAAATTGGAATTTGGACAGGCATTCTGTAAGATTAATTAAGTTCACCTCTAAGGATAGCAAAATCATCTGGATTTTGTGACTTATCATTTGATTTATCTCTTCTTTCTATTGAAAGGCCAATACAACTTTCTGCCTCAGAAATGCAAGCAGTTAGAAGCCAAGAAGGCAAGTCAAAGGAGGCTGCATCAGCACATATGCTTTCCTGCAAGTAATAAAAAGCAAACTGAATCGCTTGAATAAATTTCAATAACACATATAGCAGACTGAAAGTAGTCACAAATAAACTTACATAACATGAATAAATTTCAATAATTTAGCATACTGAAAAGGGAAACATTAAATATAGCATGGAAAGGTTGACACTTAATAGAACTATAGTTTATGCAGCAAATCTTAATTTCCAATCACAAATTTGTAATGTTTCTTCTTACCAGGTTGTGAGCTTCATCAAATATGAGTATGCTATTGCTCCAAGAAAGTTGCAGAGATTTTCTATACCCACGATCTATAAGATAGTTGTATGGAGCAAATACTATATCAACAAACTTGTGTAGCTCCTTAGATAAATAATAAGGACACCTGAAATAAGCAGACACCAAGTAAGGAGAAATTTTCACTTGGAGAGAGAAAAGAAAAGGAGCAAAGAGGCAAAAAAAATTGTTCATTCAGATGTTATATTAGGTTACAATCAGCATAGCTGAGAAAACATACGGTCCAAATCTTCTACCAATATTGACTAAATCCTCGATATCTATAGGTTCTTCTCCAAGCTGGGGATTATCCTTCATGTACTCTACAAGAGAATTTCAGTAACATTCTCATGCTAGTCCAAGTCATAATGATAAAACATCAAAACTTCAAAATTAAAGAGCAATAATATGATATACATTTAATCCATTAATGATCTGCAGCTTTCAGTAACGTCCAACATTATATCTTACTATTACACAAACATGA
>PYAF01004180.1:175311-231863 GCA_007407185.1 Glycine tomentella | reverse complement strand
AAATTATTTTCTTCAATAATCTTTGTATATATTAAATTTTATTAATCTAACTAACTTTTGAAGATCTTGATAATAATTAAATGATTACGCATACCTAATTTTATATAAATTGGATATTTGAGAATTATATAATATTATATTCAATATTTAATTATAATTTAAAGAAATATATTATACTTTTAAATTAAATTTATTTAATAATATATCTAGCATTTTTAATTTTTTATAAGATTATAAACTCAATCTACTTAATAAAACATTAATATCTCCCATCATAATTTTTGAATACACTTTTAACATATTTTCCAATAAAAGTTTTCTATTGTTAATTCCTTAGCCAATTTAGCTCTTGATTATTATTTTTTTTCTTTGAAAGGAGCTCTTGAATCTTGATCGCCAGACACAATTTTAACTACTACTTTCATTTTCGTAGACTGGAAGCCTCAATAAACATATGAATAATTAATATTTTAAGTTTTTAACGTATGATTTTTATTTCATTAATTATAGCCTTGATTTAAGGCTCTATTCAGCATATATAATTTAAGTTTTAGTCAATGACGTCTATCATTTATTGCATTCAATTGTGGGCCAATAGATGCTACCCAGTGAATATGCAAATTGAGTTGGGAACTTCATGGAAATATTGTTTTTATTTTATTTTATTTTATTTTGGTGTTGCAAAACCAAGCTTAAAGAATTTATAATAAGAAATGAATTTATTAACTCAACTTAATAATTCTTTTAATTATTTAAAATATTAAATGTGCTTAAGTCTTCAATTATTAAATGTTTTTATGTATCAATAGTTTATAGATTTTAATAGGAGATAATTATACAATAACTAAAGAATTATTAATAATCTTAATTATAAAAAATTACTTGAAATTCTAATTAAATTGTGTAATTATAAATAACTGGTCCAAAGCATGCGCGAAGCTCAACCAGGGCGAACTGAATTGGGCGATCCTAATGTCAGAGCACGAAGCATGCAGCAGTGAAGTTCTCTCAAGTCTCAATTCTAATTTATAATGAAAAATGCTAATCATGGCTATTGCCATGCTACTATCTGCTTCCTCAATTCTGGGTTGAGGAAATATTATTGAATTACATAATTAGCCCGAATTATTACTATTACTTGAGCATATCAATGTCTATATATATAGGTAAAAAATTTCTAAAGGTGGTGCTAACGTGCTGTACTGCATTAATTTAGTGTTTGATGTTACATTTTAACCAAAATACGTAGCACATTTGAGAAAGTGTTATTAATTTTTTTGTATTCATAGAACTTTTAATTATTTTTCTTTAAATCATTTTTCATTTAAATTTAATATTAACAAAATGTATATGTTTTTTTACAGCAACTAAATGTATTTTTCTTACTGCAAATATATATATGTTAGTTAGCACTTTTTATTAGTAACATGACTATTAAAAATTGCGTTAAACCAACTGTATTAAAGATATTGAATATTCAAAGTAGACACGTCATTTTTATGGACTATAATTGATGTCACTAAATTGCTTTGATCAACCTTAAGTGCAACTTTTAAAAAAAATGTAAAATTCAGTTTTCTTTTTTTGTTGGGAAAATAATAAAAATTCAGTTTACATATATACCTAAATAAGTTTCTGTTTATGTAACATTTTTTTTGTTAAATTTGACAAGAATATAAAAAATAAATAATACTGTCATAAAATTGACAAATGAATATATATATATATATATATATATATATATATATATATATATATAAGCAGAAATGATTCTTAAAAAAAGAGTTAGAAAAAGGGTCATAAAATGTAGTTCATGCACAAGCAAGTCATGCTAATGGTCGCTTGGTAATAGTCAGCGCATAGGAATAAGACCCAATATTGACTTGGTAACTGCTGGTTTTTATTCTACTATTTGATTGGCTTGTTTGCGAGTGATTTACGGTATTAATTAAATATAACTAGCACTCTTTTTTGGTTTCGCAACTAATATTTTTCTTTATTAAAGACCTAAGATTATTTTAAAATTAAATATTTAATTTCTTTCATTGTTTTAGACGATAAATGCCTTATTTTTCATTTAGAGTTTTGTTATATCTTTTTAAAACAATTACTTGAATCTTATTTAGTTTGGTGCGTGGAATCAATATTAATCAGTGATGTAGGCGTACTGATACTGCAAACCAAGATCTACGTTATTGTTATTTCTTCTTCTTTTTTTGACAAAAAATGTTATTTCTTCTGTTATACATCACAACATGCAAAATGTTATGCCAAATATCTAAATTAGTCTAATCTAACGAAAAACCATGAATTTCATTCGTGTGAAATTTGATTGGGCTTAAAAATCTGATTTGGTTTTTAGCCATCTGCTCAGGACCACTTGAGCTGCTTCTTAATTACAGTCGACCTACCGGGAGCTTTCTTTAGCAGTTGATCATTACCAACAATGCAAAAAGAGTATATTTTTGTACAACAAAAATAAAAGAGAGAAAAATATAAGATAAAATAGTTTGTGATAAAAGGGTGAAAATTCAACTTCCGTTCCCCCTCTCTGATTACAGGGAATTCACATTCATGGAACTAAGAACTTTTTTCTTTCTTTGGTATGTACTGTTCACTTCTAAATTTCCATTATACTTCTCCATTGCAGTGATAGTCAAATGAAAAATGATTTAGCCCTCAATTTTGACACCTGTCAAGTGACTTGGTTTGGATTGTTGCAATTAATTAAAAAATTCTAATCAGATAGTTCAGGAGTTTCCTTTTTGTTGGGTGGGCTGATAATTCGGCTACAGTTAGTCGAGGCTTAAGTATTAATCTAGTCCAATAGTCTCTGGCAATATAACGATTATCTTTAATGAAAAAGAATACAAAAAAAAAAGTTGTATAAAATAATGTACAGTGTCATCCGAAATTAGAAAGTCTTGTTGATTTTGGTTAAACTGTGTTAATGATGGGATAGCATTAATTTAAGCATGCCAATACCACCATAAGTGTTTGGTTCAAGTGACAATGAGGTGGCTCAAGTTTGGTCCTATTTCCACAATGTCAGGAATCATGTTAATTCGACAAGGTTTGCTTTTACATATTTATGTTACTAAGCTATTGTGCTTTTCTTGCACCAAATTTTACGGGGCTGCAATTTGAGTGTGTCAATTAGAGGCATAGCAGAAAGATACGAGCAAACAATTGCTTTCAAGCTCTTAATGGAGCATCCAAATAAAGATGGGTCTCTAATTTAGATACTTACGTGTTGGAGTTCAAGTGTGAGTTAAAGTCCCACATCGGATAAAAATAGAAATGTTTAACACCATATAAGTGAAGAGAAGACTTATAAACCTGAGTCTTAAAGATTTTGGATTAAGGTGTGGTATCCAATTCACTGTATAGTGCCAGACATTAATAATTGCATACGACAGTTTGGTCTGAAATATGAATAGCACAAGGACAATCATTAAATTCCATGAGCCCCCTATTTATGTTTTGTTACTCTCTGGAGTAGTTTCTCGCCTACTTTTCTAAGATGTTAAACTCTGGTAGTAATGGAACAATCATAACAATTCAGAATGTTTAATGCAGTTTATTTCTGGCAAAGAAAATAAAGGCAAGAAGAAATAACTTCAAGACAAGGGAAAGAGGTTTGAATGACACTCACACTAGTCCATGTTCACAGCACATGGGTCCTGCAGTTACTGCTTTTCTACTTTGCCAGACTTAGTGATCCTGAAAGATTAGCAAGTACAGGACCTTTATACTTTAAACATGTAATCAACAATAGAGGAATTTTGTGCACGATAAACGTCATATTCTATTTTGTCTGTCTTGCAAGATTAGACCGCAGAGGAGAAATAAAGACTATACTATTAGTCCTTGTAAGATACACGGAATTGAAACAATTTAATATTATTATTAGCTAAGGTTTTATTTAGTATAAATTATAATTATTGGCAATGTTGCAATGTTCTTCTATTATTAAGCAAACAAGAATATATGAAATATAAATACTAAAGCTCTACTCACGAACTTCTGAATCTGATTACTTGTTTAATTACAGTTTGATGCACTTGGACTGCCAGCAACCTGACTCAAAAATGGCATATCCAAAATTGGAAAGAAACTTGATCAACCACACCATACGAAGAGGAAAAGCAGATCACATAGAAAAATAAGTAGAAACATCTTAGGAGAATTACTTCTATTACATCTAAGTCAATGAGATTAACAAGATGTCCAAAACTATATACAACTATATCATATTCATAGGAAAAATAAAATCGAGTCCAAAAGAACTAAAATAAAGCTATTCCATGTTGCTCTCATCATTTATCACCATTGCACACCATTTCACTCTTGTCAAAAATCTTGGAGGGGACTGCAAATCGAGCTGAGAATGAGCGAGAAAGGTTATCAGGGTCGATGGAGTAGCCATCATCGAAATTCTGTGAGTAGGAGCTAGGATCATATTGAACATGAAGTACTGCGGGTGAAGAACTGAATAACCTCGTCTTCTCCCTTTTGATATTCCTCCAAAGCATTCTCCAACTTGGTATCTTCAATCTTGTCATTAAATTATTGACACACACTAAGGGAGTGCAGAAAATGCTCACATAACTTGACCATCTGCTGCTGTTTGTGTTATCAACAGTGTGACAATTTTCAAGGTTCATGGCAGAGAAATAGAACAGAGAAAATTGGAAGCATAAAATTGTTTATGTCTCCAGGCACAATCACTAAGGCTTTGTTTGGGAGTTAGGAGGGGAGAGAAAGGAAAGAGATTCAAGGGGAAGGAAAAGAAAGGAAAGGGAGGAAAATAAGGGAAATTTCTTTCTTCTTGTTTGGGAGTTAAAAATATATCAAGAGAGGGAAATAGAGAATTAATAAGAAATTTTTACAATTTTTTCCTTATTTAAAAAATTAATACATTATATATTTTACACTGACTAGGGTAGGATAGTAATTTTATTAACACTGACTGGTATAATAATAATTTTAGTTACTTTTTCTTCTAAAACCCCCCAAATAGGGGGACAACACTTTTAAGGTTTTGGAGGATTTCGGAGGAGTTTTGAAAATCCTCAAATCCTTTCCCTCAAAAATTAAAACTCTCAAACAAGGAAATGTCTCTACATAAACCTTTTCCTTCCCTCCCTTTCCCTCTAAAATCTCTCTCCCAAACAAAGACTAAAGTGTTTGTAAGTGCATGCACAGAGAAAAGTTGTACAATGAGCTCTAGAACCAGAACTTATAATGGGAAAGGATGAAAATAAAGACTGTGGAATGATACAATCTTGCAATATCAAAAAATTCTGAGTCTGTCAGAAACTGAAATTTCAATTTATGACTTTTTGAAATTGGTATATATATTATGTACTGTCCGTTTCCTTTAGCATTATGTTTTTTACGAGGATTTAATGTGCTAAATAGAATAATTAAAATAATTACTATTAATTAAAATGTGTGAGAAAATTGATTTTTGAAGAAAAAAAAGGATTCTTTGGTTTAAAATTTGGTAAAATTGATTTTAGTGAACTTAATTATTCTTAACCATTAAATGTGGTTAACATGTTTATTGAGCTTAAGATTTATATTTAAGTTAATATAATATAATTAATTATTTACATAAAAGTGTGTGTTTTTTATTACAAACGATAACGTTTGTGCAATAAACTACGCTGAAGAAAGCACTGACTATGTAGATCATTATGGAATAAATGGTCATTATCTATGAAAAATAGGCAACAACTGATTAATTAATGACAGTCTAGCTAGTAGTGAAAAATTTGGGTGACATTTTAAATGTAACTTCTTTGCCATCACTAAAAGACAATAGTATATAATTTAGTGGAGATATAAGATTGATTAATTTGATTAGATGGTTTAAAAAAAGAAAAATTGGTGGTTATAAAGAAGAAAAAGTGGTAGATTTAATTTCATCTGTTAACAAAAATTAAAAAATTAATTATTAATATTTATCAATAAAAAAATAATATATAACTTAGTCCTCACGATCGATGTTATAAACATTCCGTCAAGATAACTTTTTACATCGATTTTTGATTTCTTGTTGTGTAATTGGTGCTTTTTATTATTATTATTATTATTATTATTATTATTATTATTATTATTATTATTATTATTATTATTATTATTATGTATTAGTCTCTTTTTGTTGAAATAGAATTTAACGTATGCTTATAATTTCGCAGAACTTTTTCTTTTGTATTTTTTTTACGTAATATGTGTAACAATAACAAATTTTAAGTTACTCCAAAAAAAAAAAAAAAAAAACAAGTTTAGTTTGAACAAGTGACTAATCGTATACTTACTTCTTCTCTGTTTAAAAGGAAATAAAGAAAAAAGAGATAGAATAAAAATATTAAGTTTTTTTCTATTATTTGTTTGAGAGAAAAAAAGATAAGAAAAATGACCTAGATCAATAAATTCTCCCCTCAAGGGGAAAGTGAGGAAGGGATTTTTTAAATAATTTTCTTAAAATTTAAATATTTTTTTGTAACATACTAAATAAAAATAAATTATAAACAATTTATGTTTTGAAAAACTAATATAGTAAAAAAAATCTTTATTTTTTGAGTTAAATTCATTTTTTAAAATTAATATAAGATGATTTTGTTATTATGCATTTTTATTTATTTTCACTTACTCTTCCACTCATTTAAAAAAGCAGAATTTTGTTTATTTATTTTATTCATTCATTCAAACAATGTAAGTTTTCCACTTACTCTTTATTTTAATTCTAATTTGTTTGTTTTTTCCACAAAGTTATTTTGGCTCAGTAGAAGATCTTGATAAATCAATATTGGCTGGTGCCATTAATTTCATCTCTAACTAAATAAATTATAAAGTAGTTCCTCGAATATTAGAAATTATACAAAATAATCCTTTAAGTGTTAAAAAGTCCTTGAAATTAGCTCCTAGACATCAGTAAAAATATATTAACACAGAAACTAAATTGATAGAGATTTTTTTAAAAAGATTAAATTGATAGATATTCAATACCTAGAGATTATTTATATAGTTTTATTACTTTAAACACTGTTTAGGATAGGATGATACTTGAAAAGAATCAAATTAATAGTTTTCTCGTGTCTAGCTAGTCTCCCTGTTTTCATTTTTATTAATTTTCTTTTATGTCTTTTTTATTTCTTTTCTATCTCAGCTCATCTAACTAGTAAGAAAGGTTTATTTAAATTGGATCAAATGCATTTATCTTTTACTTGTGAATGTTATAAACTTTTTAATATTTGTCTTCAATTTTTATAGATAATTTTTTTTGGCTTAAATATGTTTTGATTTTTAATAAATATACAATTTTTGTAATTAATAAATTTTTGAGTCTTAAATAAAATAATAATTTTATTTTTGATTCTTGATTTTTTTTTTTAATTTTTGATAAATTAACAAGTATTTATTTCTTAATAAAAAATTATTTGTTATTAGTCTGTATCAAAATGAATTTATAAAAAAATAAATATAAATTTTGTTAATTTATTAAAAATTAAAACAAAATATCAATGATAAAAAAATTTCTTATTTTATTAGAAACTCAATAATTTTTTTTATTAAAACAAACTTAAGAAAATAATTAATTATTAGAGATAAAAAAAACTTATTTAAGTTTTTTTTATTCATGTAATATGTATATTATATATTACTTAACTAAGCAGAAGTTGATAACATTACTGCGCGTAACCCAACAATCAACATGTTGGTCCACTCAATTCCCTCCGCATCTTTATTTTCTCAAGTCGCGACATTATTGTACAGCCCTGCACTTCGACCACCATCTTAAGTCCTTACCCGACACAGTTATTGTTTTTTTTTTGGGGTGAGGGGGGAATGGAAAGAAATAACCTTAAGCATAATTTACACGAGTGATCTCTACCCACTGTTACAATAATGATCAATATTTTTTCTTCAGTCACATATATGTAACTTTGATACATACGGTTGGGCTTCAGCTGCTGATCTTTTAATTAATTAATTAAACAGTACTTTATCATTTAGGGTAACCATAATATTAATATTATACATTATTAGTTACAGTGGGGGTTATTTCACAATACACCTATCTAATATTATTTTTAAATTTACCAATTACACATTCTAAATTAATTTGAATGGATGTATACACAGAGTGGGGGCATACATCTTTGGACTCTTCGGGAGACCCTGTGTGGTCACTGAAGAGAAATCATAAACAGAATCAGTGTAGTGTATATATATATAAGCATATTAAATGAAAAAATGAGAAGTTTATAAACAAATTGTATCACACTCAGTAAGGCAACTCAGTAAGTGTAATTAAGCTTACCTCGTGGACACAATGTTGACGAACAATGGTCTGGTTTATTATACTGACCACAACCTCACACGATAGTTTTGCCTGTGGGATATTAATATTATCATATTACACACGGCCAGCATCAGCAAATTATAATTAAGGAGTAAGTATTAGGAGGAGGGACAAAGAAAATGAATTGTTCAGGGTGCAATGTGGAAGTTCTACGTACAAATTATTTCATGCTAAGCAGTTTGGATTTTCAACTCCCCAACGACCTTAAATTATAGTTAATTAGCTAGTGAACACACTTGGTCTTGGAGTAGGTTCCATCATACGTCTCCAACAAACGTCTTTGATAATAACTAACAAATTCAGAGACGGATCTTGAGACGAATGAAACAGCAACGGGCTGTCCGTCTCTAAATGTTGTCTCTGTAATACAATATTTTGGTTCTGTCTCTAGTCACCAAAATTCTATCTTCCATCTCTGTCAGAGACGAAAATCATCCCTTCTCTTTATTCCTTATTTATACTAGATTTTTCTTGTAGTGTAGAGAAAAAGAATATAAAAATATTGTGTAAATATATAAAGAGTGTTGATAATATTTAACAAAAATTATAAACACTTCACTTCATTTATATAAAGTCTCTCACTTTTCTTTATCCTCTTATCACATCATATCATCAATTTTATTAATCACTTATTTTTTCTCTCTTCTTATTTTTGTCAAAATATATATAATACACCCAAAGAGTATTCAAGGATAATATCGCATATATAAATATCATTAGTATTTTCGTGTTAATTATAGTTCATGAGAACCCATATAAACTTATTCAGCTAATTCATGGTTGCATCTTCTGATCATAAAAAGACAGTATTAGATCATCCATATATAGGTAGCAGAATTGTATGTAGTTTTGTGAGATAAAAGAAGTAGATGCATAATTATTGATAGTTGATAGTAGGAGAAAGTTAGTTAGGTACCTTGATGGGGAAGTGAAAGAAGAGAAGGCCCAATTGGCCCCTAGCATGGCTAATGGTATCAAAGGGTACGATACCTCTGGCCACGTCCTCCAGCAGCAACACAAGCTCCGGTAGCACGCTGATGCCAGCAAATTCCACGTCAGCATCGACGTAGGAAGACCCCCTGGCCCTCACGTGCACGCGCCTGGACGTCACGTGGCCCAGCATCTTCCCCCTGTAAGCGACGGCGACGTTAACCGCTCCGAAGTCCATGAAGTAGACGTCAACATTGTGCACCCTCAGCGTGAGAAGCATGGAGATGTCTATGGTGATTGGCGGCACAGGGTGAACCTTTATGCGCCTCAGTTTCAGCCCCACGATCTTCAGATCAGGACCCGATGGCCAGAAAATGTAGAGAGTACTCAGCAAGAGCAACAGACCCACCGCCAAGGTCACAACGCGACGCCGTGATAAAACGACGTAGTTTTGATGGTGATGATGATGAGGTTTGCGGAGGAGAAGCGTGTAGAAGGAAGCTTTTGAGAATCGCATGGTTCTTTTAGTTTCTCTTTAAATTAACTACACTGTGTCTCTGTGTAATGTGGATGAATAATATTGCAGTTTATGAACATTGATGAAGATAATGGTATCCACACATGATTCATTTTGTGCTGTGGTTTCTGCCTGGGAAATTGTGGTGCGCTTTCCTATTTTGTCTGTCTCTACCTTGTGTTTGTCTTTCTCCTCATTCCTAGATTCAAATTCATTCTCAAGTCATCAATTTTTCTTATGCTTCAAGTACAAGTTAAAATGGGTTAGCTTTTTTCACAATGTTTTACCTGTTTAAAACCAACTTCTTTTGATTGAGAGATATTTTGAGTTCAGAGAAAAATAAAATCAATTAGAGAATTTCTATTCATGTAAAATTTTAATGTATTATTTTTACAAATACTCCTAAGAAAAATAAGAATGTAGAGAAAAATATTAGATATAATAAAGATAAAAAAAAAAACATTTCTCATTTGATAACGAAAATTGTTACATTTTCTAATTCAGGTTCTTTTCTTAAATTGTTATTAACTAGTATTTTAAACGTGTGAATTTTACAAAATACGTAAATATTTATTTTATATAATTAAAATCTATAATAAATAAATATTTTTAATATATAAATTATATTTTAAATTAACAATGAATAATTTAAATTGTCACGTAAGATTAATTTTTATGATTGATAAATTCTTTTAAAAATATTGAAACTAATTTATAAATAAGAAAGAATTTAAGATTTTTTAGAGAGAAAATTTTATTAGTTGTAAAAATTACATGTGAAATATACGTAGAAATGAAGAAGATAGAAAATATTCAAATTTTAAAAGATTAATTGTTTCAATGAAATGGCAAAACATCCTGTCCTATAAGATACTAGTATCTTGTATATACTTGAGGCTGAGGGTCAAACATAAACACTACACTAGTATAAGAATAAATGTAAAAAATCTTAAGTAAATTATAAAAATAAAAGATGTATAATTAAACTTAACAACAATAACAACAGCATTGCTAACTAGAATTTTTTAACATGATTATTATTAGTTACTTTTTAACCCCCTTTTCTTTTAATTCAATCGTGCTGAGTCCTATTTGTATATTTAATGTATTTATTAGTAAAATTTACACATACAAGACTGGGGTTCAACTCTTGGCAGGATTTAATAAAATTTACATGATTTTTATATTTGTTATTTGACATTCTAGAATATGTTGCTACTATTTTTTCTTACCGTGGCATTCATTGCAAGCAAAACTATGTTCAAGTTGCTGTCAATCAAGCTCATTTTGAAAATGAACGCATGGCTGAATTAATCAGTAGAAAATATTTGATTTTGGGGCACTTCTTGTTCTACTAGGAGATTATGGACTGGCAGGATGCATCATGTATATATTCTGAAGTGTTCTTCTATGTTCAGTGTTCAGACATAAAACAGCAAATTTGCAGTTTTTAGGCATCATGAGATACAATCGATATAGTTGACGAGAATGCCTTTTAATGGATAATAACAACAGCACCAAAATTGAATATCAAAGCGGTGCTGGCATTTTGAGTTATGTTGTATTCAACTAACAAACAGTCAACGCTAAACAAAAACTACCAGTCAACTACCCAAGTGCCCTGTTCTAAGCCAAGTTTACTCTGACAAATTTAGCTAGTAGCTTCTTTTGTCATAAGTTTCTCTTTCTTTTTCTGCAACTTATACAATTTGTTTCTTTTTCTTCAACCTAGCGGTATGGCAAGGCCGGGGAATAAGATCATTCAAGCCAAGCTGGTGGGTATGTCTCACCTTGTGGTTAACTTTTTTCATTTTTCTTTTCTGATTTCACATAAAAATCCATTACATATTGCATTGTACATGCTGTATCAAATTTTCGTACTTGTCAGATATACAAAGGAAAGAATAATTAATATGTCAAGAATAACAATCGTATGAATAGATTGTTATTAAATTAAATATGAAATAGAAACAGAAAAAGTATATCAATATAGTGCATGATCGATTAACCAGCAAGATTTTTTATTGTAATTAACCAAAATATCAATTTGATATTCATAGTTGGAACTAACTCAACTCTAAAACTAATTCAACAGATAAGGATTGCCCCTAACTATATATTTTATTTTGTTCATGTTACTAGTAGAAGTGAGATATCCAACACCCCCTCATGTAAAGGATGGGGCATTGGCAGATGATCCGATAACAGGTGGCTCGATAAGTCCAACAAGCTAGAATAGGCTCTTGATACTATCTGAAAAATTGCCATATCCACTATGTTTACTTATAGCCATGTTTGTATATCACATTGTTTCATATCCACTATTTTTACTTATACCCATACAACATAGTATTTGGTTAATTTTCATCTAATAATATCTTCATTACTCATTAAGATCAGACACAGATTCATATAATATGTTCCTTCTTGTAGGTACTTCTTGGAGACATGGGAACTGGAAAGATCAGTCTGAGATTTGTAAAAGGCCATTTCTTTCCTAACCAGGTTTACTTCCATTTTATCGCATTAATGAATTTTGAAAGCTGCTTTCTTCGTATCCCAGCACAGTTTAGGAATCTTACCATTAATCTACGCACAGGAACCAACCATAGGAGCTGCCTTGTTTCACTCAAATATTGTCATTATCTGAAGCAACTGTGAAGTTCGATATATGGGACACAGCCGGACAGGAACGTTATCATAGTTTGACTCCTATCTACTACCGTGGTGCAGCAGCGGCAATTGTTGTCTGTGACATCTCAAGCGTTGTAAGTATTCAGTTTGTTAATTTTGAAAGTATTATGGTTTACCTGGAGAGGATACACAGGAACTTGTGATATGGCAAGCCTAATAACATTTGGTCATAATTATTGCAATTTTGTTTGAAATGATTAGAAAAACTGATAAAGAACTTGTAGTCATAATATCAGACTGGCATGAAAGAAATATCAATATTCTGCACTGTGAAGTGATAGACAATGTAAGTTGTGACAGGAACTTCTCTTTCCAAGCAAATTTAATATGTAAATAAATTAATGATCATGACTAATCATGCTCGGCATTAATTCTTTTAAGCCTTAGCAACAGGTAGGACAAATTTCTGCGATGCTTCCCTTCTCTTCAGGCCATAGTAATTGTCAGAAGAATGTGGTTGCATTGCAATATGTTCTCTTTTCTCTTGAATTTTGTCTGTTACCTTACCCTGAAGAAAATAAATGATTACTGAATACTACATTAGTAACCTATACTTAGGAACCTTATATATGTTAATGTTTCATTTCTTTTAATGCACTTGAATGAATCTTAAAACTTTTTGTCTGTTTTGATCTTCTATTTCAGGATACATTTGTTCGAGCCAAAAAATGGGTTCAGGAATTGCAAACACATGGTAATGCCTCAAACTCAGTAAATAAACAAATGCTATGTTATCTTTGTCTACCAGCTGGTTGTTATCACTAGCAGAATCTTGGGTTCACATCATGTGATAAGTATATTGAATTATTTCTACATCAAATTAGTGGAAAACAACAAATCAAGTTTATTAAGTGCATCTATATTTTTTGGTTACACTACGTGCATTCTATGAGTATTTATTGCTTCAACTTTTTTTTTTCTTGTTGCGGCAATTCAAGTTTGTACCTAAAGATTAAAGTTGGAAATAAAACCACTCTTATTCCTTAATGAATAATCACCTAATGATATTTGTCTTTGGAGTTTGGAAATTAATAACTTGTTTTCTGTCTGTCTTTCATCAGTTTTTCGTTTATTCATATCTCATTACAGTAAAACCGTAACTACTTCATGTAGGAAATCAGAAGTCGGTGATGGCATTAGTAGCAAAAAAATCTGATTTGGAGCCAAAGAGAGAGGTTGGAAGCTGAGGTAGTGTTGAGATCATCTGCATACCCTGCTTCTTTCTTTTCCCTTGGAATAGAAAAACGTAGATCATATAAGTACGTGGGAATACTTCAGTTTTTATGTTTGTCAATTCTCATCCAATATTTTTCTTTCTTTTCCACTTTTCCATTTGAAATCGCAATGAATTCAGAACCTTATGAAGAAGCAGTTTATGCCATGAGACATTATCTTCGTTATTTGCTAGTGCATTTATTTTTAATCTAAATACGATTTGTGGACAGTTCGCCACATTATATAATTTTTTTTTGTATTGAAAGATGTTAATTGTTAGTTTGTTAGTTTTTGTTAGTGGAAGGATTTGAACCCACAACATTATATAATATAACTGCACCAAATTCCCAATCCCTTCTCTTCTTTCCTTGTAACTCGTTTGAGCAAATTGAACTATTGCAGGTAGGAGAGCAATTTGCTCAGGAGAATGGAATGTTCTACATGGAAACATCTGCTAAGACTGCAGAGAACATTAATGAGCTTTTGTATGAAATAGGTATATATTTTCTGAACATCTTCGAAACACTTTAGCCAATTCAATTGTTTCGTCAAATGGTTAATTTTGGTGCGGAGAAAAATTCATGGACAAGATTTCAATACTATTTTGCTAATGGAACTTATCCACGAAATTTTGAACTCCATACCAAATTGACCATAGGTATCAGTTTAAGGAAATATAGCAGCTGTGTTAAGTTGCTTCTATCTGATAAATTCAGCAAAAAGACTAGCAAGAGCTTTACCACCAAAGCCTATTGGGATGAATTTGAACAGCGACATACAAGATAGTGGGAGAAATTATTTTTGTTGCTCAGCTGTGTCACAAAATAATGAATTGTGCCAAGGAACATTTGACTTCGTTTGTTATCACACATTGACGACTGAATATTGAATCACTACTACTACTGATCAGGAGTTTGTTCCCGTACGAATATAATCTCCTTCCAAGTTGGATGCGTTGTTAAAAGAAACCCATCAAACTAAGTTCATGTCAGAAAAACAATTAAATTGATTCACTTTTTCATCTTGAGACGAAATTATTTTTAATGTAATCAATTCCAAATCTTTAAAGAAGAAAATGGTGTTTTCCTTTTTCAAAAAGTCTAGCACTTTATTACATTAACTATAGCTTAGCCCACTCCATGGGCCAATTCCCTCCATGGGTTGCCTAATTCAACTTCTTTTTTCTTTTATAGGCCATCCAATCCAACTCTATGGCCTGCTTAACTAACTTCCATTATTTTCATGAATAAATAATTAAATTAATATAAATTTTCTTTACTTTCACATATAAAAAAAAATTATATATCTCTCGCTATTTCCAGATTCAAACTCATGACCAAGTCATCAAGACACAGGACTCGTCCTCCTTTACCTTTACCTTCACACATACAAAAAGAAAAACTATCAGACGGAATTCATCTAATGTTAAGCATACAATAACAATAATATTACAAATAAAACAATTGCCACATCAAATAAGTATACCATTGCAATATATGGTAAAACAATTGTAACAAGAATAAAACAAATGTTAAAAGATCAAGTTATCAGTTTAGGAGTTGATTACAACCAGATGTAATAAAAAAAAAAATGATTTCATTTTTTCCTTTCAGCTACAGTTGTTTTATTTACATAGAATACAGCATTATTTCGCAGATTAATCATGGAAGTACGATCGCATCTTCAGTTCTCTATTATAATAATAAAACCAACAATTATTTATTGTAATAATAAAAACGACGTGAGATTGATATTGATCAAGAGCTACAAGATGAAGCAACTGTATTATAGAATTGGATTTCATAAACTAATTATTTTTTTTCCTGCCAGATGCATGATTATTTAAGTCACCTTTTCTATCGGCCAGCATGCAGCATGTTGAAACGGTTTGAGGATATTTACATTAGTTACAACTGAACAAAACATGGAACGTTTATATCAAAGGGTATGAATCCATTCAACTGCATTCTCTGCTATAATGTTAAAATTCAAATACTGTTTATTTAAGTATTTAACACTGTCAAATGAAATCTTCAGGACTCAACCCCAATCAAGAGATCTTAAGTGTAGTATCATATCATATCACACAACCAAGAAAAATATACTCCACCCCGAAAAAATAACCCAAAAAAACAAAATAAGCGCAACCCAGCTCATGATGAGCTCTGGCATAGGTGCTGTGATATTGACCTTAATTCACTGTACATTCTGGAACATTCAAGAGAAAAATCCGACATAGCCCTAAAGAGCTCTGGCATGCGATTTTTGAGACTTCCCAAAGTTTTTTGCCTCACTTGGAGGCATTGCCTTGCATAGGCTTCTTCCTCATCTTCCAATCTCTTCTTCACTTGTTCAACTGCAAACTGCCTCTCTGTAACAACTTCATCAGGAGCATTAGCATCTTCTGCCCTATCTGGATTGTGTTCATCTGGTATTTTCTTTTGCATATACTTGTTATACCAATCTTCAAATTGCCTGGTTTTGCGGGATAGCTCCTTTCGTGTATCCTCACATTTCCTCTTCAAAGCTATTTCTTCTTCTTGCTGATGGTAAATAGTCTCTATCACATTAACAAAGTTTCCTATAGCTGTCCTAGCAAGCTCATCAGGAAGTTTATCAAGACGGTCATTCCATGCATTGAGAAGGCCTTGTATGGGTGGACTTCTAACTCTTGGAGGCGAAGAAACCTTTTCCTTTAAACTGCTTTCAATAGGGATAATGTTTAATTTTAACCAAGTGTTTAGAGCCTTTATGTATCCCTTTTGATGGTTGACAAGCTTCTCAAAGTGTGAATGCCACTGTTGCACAACAAGAACTAGCTGGTATGTTCGGTCATAATGGTGTTCGCTAGTTGTCTTAGGAGACTGGGAAATGTCTAAATTTCTCAGCGATGTCACAGTATCTGATTGTTTCACATGGTGCTCTAGCATAGTTTTCCACATAGTGGCCATCCTGCAGTCCATAAAAAGTCCATCAATATTAGCAGAGAAGCTTATATGTGTCATACGTGAGGATGTGTTCGTGCACTCGTACAGATCCAGACTAATGTATTAATTGGATTAAGGGGGAAAAAAAAAAACTTCCCTGCAAGAAGCATGCAACTTGCATTCATTTGAGCAGAAACAAGCGTGCCAACAGAAACATCAATGAAGACTTGAGAAGTAGCATGCCAAATATGTGAATTGTAATAACAAAAAGAAAAAGAAAAACTTCTTCAAGGTTACAAGACAACCCATCTATAATTATAATACATGAATTGTAAAAACAAAAGGATAATTATTCTCTTCCATCTCACCACCCCATTTTTCTATCTATCTCTCTTATTTTTACAGCAAATCACCTATCATTTCTTTCAATTTCTCTCTATCTCTCTCCTATTTTCCACCCCAAAATGGGGTGGATGAATATAACTACTTGAAGAAAAAGAAAAACTTGTACATTATTACTCACCCATCAACAAGCTGAACAAGTCTTGGATACAACTGTTCATCACGTAATCGGTTAATCTCAGAGACTGTTGAATCCAAGGATTGCATATCTACAATGTATCTTGTATGCAAATGACTGACAACTGCTTTTGCTTTCTCCAATGCTTCAGAGTGCGTGCCCCTTTTCTTCAGCTTATTAAGTGCGGCAACTTTTCTTTGGTACTCAAATTTCATTAATTCACCAGCCTATAAAATAATATCATGCAGACAAATTCAGAATTAGAACAACAAATATGTGTGTGTCTGTCCGTCTGCATATTTAACCCAGAACTAAGCAAAGATAAGGCAGTAAAAAAAGGATAAGTAGACAGAAAGATTAAATATTCAAAAAATATATACATTTACATTGTCATACTCAGAGCTGCATGACTTCGAAAGAAAATTGTTAAGATTCAAATAGGAAAGGATGACAAGTTAAGTAAAACTCCTATCACATAACAGTTGTCTCAGTCAACTTACCTTAACTTCATCGTAGAGTTTCTTCTCCCACGCTAACAACTTGTCCAAGATGGTGGCATGCGTGTCATGCTCATCCGAGTCAAAATCATCCTTCCCATCATCCAAATTAGGTATTCCCTTAAAGGATCGGTTCCATGTAATAACTCGCATGACCCGTGCAGAGTGATCAATGTGTCCTGCAAAAAGAATAAAAGAACAAAAAACCATTTGCATAATATGACAACACGAAAGACATACATCATGACAAAATAAACGAGCAGTTTGCCCAAACTAGCCACACTCTTACAATGAAATCTATTAAGTAATCACCATCATCACACCTTTCCCACCAATTGATCATAAAACTAGAAGTTAAAAAGCTCATTACTTCAAACAAGTACCCAATGTAGAAGTAGCAATAGGTAGGTAGGTAGGTAGGTACCTCTATTATCCGCAAAATTGGAGTGGTAGTGCAATCGCGTGGCCTCAAGCATCTTTGAAACCTCATGAGCAGCCTCAGAAGCCTTGAGAAAATGATCATCAAGGTTAGCAAATATCTGCAGCAGATTCACAGAACGTTGCACAACAATCCTCTTCCCCTCCACAGAACTCGGCGTCTGCTTCATCTTCATCGACACTGGCGACTCCATCATTTCCTCCGGCACATTCAGAGGCTCAGGCTCTGGATCAGGCTGGGGCTTGGGCTCAGGTTCGGGTTCAGGCTCAGGAACCTGAACCTTCCTGACAGGCGTGACAACCTCCTCCTCCTCAAGGACAACCCTGCTGGGCTTTTCCTCAAACACCTTTCTCTCAATTTCGTGCACCTTATGGACAGCATCTTCTTCGGCCGCATTGAGGCTGGTCCCGGCAATGTTCTCCATGGAAGGGAAGAAGTACTCCCAAGCACCACTCTGAGTGTCCGGCGCCATGGAGGAGTGTTGGTGGTGATGTGTCACGTGATCAGGTTGTTTGGAAGAAGGAGGAGGAGGCTGTTGTTGTTGTTCTTCTTCTAGCACCCTTCTATTATTACTATTAACTCTGTTGCTTCTTCTTTTCCTTAAAGACCCTTCGTTCTCTAACTCCTTGTCTTCTTCATCGTCCTCTTCGATAATAGTAGTGACGGGCTCGGGTCTGGGCCTGGAGTCCGGATTGTTGATCTTGATCTCGGGCATGCTGGCGGCCCGCTGGAGAGGCTGGGCGGGGGAGAAATCGGGGAGAGGGGGCGGCGGGAGAGGAATCTCGAAGGGCTGTGGGGCCGGCATGTAGGAGGAGCTGCTGGTGGTGATGTTGTTGTCGTTTGAGTGTAATTGAGGGTTTTGGACCTCGCCGTGGGCGAAGTCGCCGAGGGCGGCGCCAGTGTTCTTGAGGCAGGTGGCGTAGGCGGAGTGGGCGGCGGCGAAGGCGTTGCGGGAGGACACAGAGTCCTTCATGAAGCGCTTCCGCTCCTTGCATCGCGCCACCGCTTCCTCGTTCTCAATCTTGGATTGATTGCAACCCATCCAGAGAGAGAGAGCTTTCAATCCTTGGATTCCACCTTTGCTTGCTTAATGCTTACTTTCCTCTTCGGGATCATATCTGATATCTCTGTGATGTGGAGAAGATTTAGAATGAAAGAATAGGAATAAAGGTGTCAAGTGGGAAAAGTGAAGCAGACAAATTGGATTTATTAGTTTGAGTGATTAGTAGCCAGTAAATGCGATAGTAAACACTAAACAGTTGGGACTGGCGAATAGTCATTACTTAATCAACACTAATCTCATAAGTTCCGCCCTCCATCCAACACGCCTGATGTGGAATAAAATAATATTATTTTGTTATTTAATAATTTTAATAAAATTAAATGAAAAGATAGAAAAGGGGATTAGAACAATTTCAAAACCCAAATTGTCTGAGTCTCCCGCGACGCTTGCTTTGATTCTCTCGTTTCTGCGGCAATTCGTTGGCACCAGCTGGTAGGTGATTTGTTTTAACTGCTACAACGAGGTTCGCGCTTGCTTGCTTCTCCCGTTTCTCCGACATCTCCTTGGCCCTAGCTTCGAGGTGGTTGTTTTGCAGTCGTTGTTGGTCGTGTACTCTTCTCTCTCCGACCTACAATCCTAAAGCACACAATTTTTAATCCCATTGTGCGTCGTCACACCCCGCTTCTTCTATTTTAGGCATCTCCTTGCGCGACCCTATACCTCTCCCGCTGTTGTTCCATTTGTTTCTCCTATTTCTCCATTGGTTACTCCAGTTGCACCCCGCATTTTCTGTTTCTGGGCCATCTCCTTATCTGTAAGTAGTTTTCCCACACAATTTTAATTTTATTTTGCTTTTAGTAAGTGAATGTGATAGAGTATCAGCCCATGTGGCCTCCTATTTTTTAGGTTAAGCAATAATTTCTTTGAAAATGTTGACACTACATAGAAACAAGTGCTTTGATTTGCATGTAGTATTTCCAATTTTTGTAACTATAATACAAGTTCTCAAAACAAAATTGGTTGTCAGTACGAGTGGCATGATATATTTTTAAGTAGAATATAAATGCATTAAAATGATCCATTTGCCCAAAAGAAAGCACAATCTTATCTGAACTAATTAGAATTATAATACTTGTCCCATTAACATATTCATATCTAATTCATTCCCCATGTTTATGTGTTGTACAATGTTTCTTTAAGAATGCTTTGTGTGTTCAAATTTAACTTTAATACTGTCTAGTTATTGAAGTCTAATATTACAGTGTTAGTATGATTAGTTTAGTCAGGTTGAAATAGCATAAATTTTAGTTCAATTTTCTGTTGAGAATAATATGCTTGTGGTGCTCACATAGTTACATGAGCAAATTGTGTTTACTTCGATAAAAAATTATACACAATTGGATTCTGACAAACATGATGGTAAAAAAAATTGTGTATAGAAGCATACAATGTTGAATAAAAGGTTTATCACCTATCGAGTCAGAGTAATAAAGTAATTAATCTTTCTCATGAACTACATAGTAGAAATTTATGAATAGTACAAATAATAAAAATTTATGAATAGTACAAATAATAAAGCTTGATATTTTTCTTTTTTTTTTCTTTTTGTTTTTTTGGAAAGAAATTAAAGCATATTTTTCTTCACCATACCATTCTTAAAACTTCTTCAAAATTGTCTTGCTTCCTCTTTATAAGATGTTTCTCCTTCTCTAAACTCCCCCAATCGATCCACACTAGTAAATGCAATCACTATGAATTCAAAAGAAACCAAATAGCTGGAATCTATACAAGTCCCCAGCACTTTGAAGCCTGACTTGATTATGAGCTTTCATCACCTTTGAAGCGAAACTCTCCAATGTCTTAAAAATGGGAATCAAACCAGCTTTGAATTATTATTTTTATTGTTTCATTAGTTCATTTGATGAAATTCAAGTCAGCACTTCATTTATTGACTAGTAGTTCGTAAAGACAATGTACTCATTTAAGTAAAATGTTTTTTAAATTTTAGGTGTATAAAGAACAAAATACCACCATGGACAAACCTTTTGCTTGTGACATGGATCTAAAAGAGGAACATTTGATTTGGCCATACATTGTTTTTCATGAGCCCTTATATATACGTGCAGATGGGGAGTATGTGGGTCAGAAAATGGTGTGTCCCACATTCCATGGCTCCCTGTTCTTGTCAAGCTTTTCATATAGTTTTAACCATATCTCCCCCATCTAGTTCATAAAAAAAAACAATTGTTTAAAGGTTGAAGAAGAGTGACCAAGGTAAAATGTTCAATGAGCTCATAATGTGTTGATAGAAGTTGGAACTTGTGTTGCTGTTTGATTGCAAGATGGTGTGTTCTGCCATTTTACCATTCATTTAGGATATGCATGAGTTGTATTTGATTCTAAACTTTTAACAAGTTTAAGTGTGTTTTACTTGTTAAATTACCTTGTCTGTATATATGTCAAAATTTACACACTATTTCTCTGCAATATTCTTAGGGAATGGAACTAATTGAATCTGAGTTATCCTATAGTAATTCACAGTCCAACACACTAGAAGAATTTCAAGTAAATACTTCTGTGAATTGGATGACTTATGGATAGATACTTTGCCATTGAACTTTGCATATGATCTTTTCCACTAAATATATTTGACATTCTTTTGTTGGCTTGGTCTAAAGATGATGCTTAATAGAAGAAACTATGGCTCAAAAATATTAAGTGAAGATTATTTAATTGAATAATATCAACAGTTATTATTAAGTTAAAATTTTGATACATCTCAAGTGAAGTTTGTGTGTGTTTATTTCCCAAATAATCACTCCTAATTTCATTTAATATTTCTTTGTCCCTTGTCAGAAGGTAAAAAACCATCCAATTTATTAGTTTAAAGAATAAATGTAAGAAGTATTTACTAATAATGTTATACATGCACATGTGCTATGATTTCCAATGTATTCCAACATGATTTTCAATAATAAAAAAAACAAACTTTCTATTAACGATGATTCGTTTATCCAACTTCCCTAGCAAGAGCCTTCAAATTTTTATCCAAGTAACCTGGGCTTCATGTTTTTTATCTGAAATACTTGATCCGCCAAATCTCAACGTCACGTCCTCTATCATATTCTCCAACATACTGTAGAATTTGAGAGATGTCCATCTGCTTCCCCACAAAACTAGGCTTGCTTACAGACTCAAGGCTTTCAATTTCTGTAATATATTATACATACATCAAGCATTCCATATTATTAATAATTATGTAAAATCAATACACACTAAAAAATAGTACCTATATGTGCTTACCATCCTCAATTCCTCATCGCTGAGATAGCTTCGAAAATGTGAATATCCATTTGCAACAACTTCAAGGTCAGAAAGAGAGAAGTTGTAGCGCTTTTCGACTGCCATGTATAACACCTACAAAAAGATGAATATTGAATGAGTGATTGCACTGAAGAGGGGGCCCAAAACAGATCATGAAACACATTTCCTGCTCATGTTCCATGCTCATCATGGTGCGTGTTATCTCCATCCCCCTCCCTTTTGTTAACAAAATAATAATTGAACTCAATGTTTAAAATATGAAATAAAAATACATTTCATTTTATCATTTTTATTTGATATTTTGCTTTCTCGATTGTATCCTTTTTCGATACTAATACTGACAACAGTGTATCAAATAAATACAACTTGATCTTGAATAAATTGATCAATTTACGCATGTTAAATAGGCTTTTCTTTTATACTTCATGAAGTAGTAGATACATTGGATTTTCTGCGATACAAAAAAGAAATTCTGTTTTGATACCTTTGTTGAACCCCTTGATATTAATCTCTATAAGGTACTGAAAAATGCATCAGTCAGCTCATCACTATAAATAATATCAGCAACCACCAGCAAAGAAGCATTTTCTGCATCTTCAATTTCTCTGGAAGTCCAAGAATACCTGAATGATGAATAGAGTGACTGTGAGCACACCTGATATACACTTTAAATAGAAAAGTATGAAGTAGTAGTTATGTTCATGCCAGAACCAATGGAAAATATTGCAAAAACATCTGTTGGAACTTGAAAGTTAGAGACTCAAACTCAACCCACAACAAAAAGAAAGAAGCAATAATTTCTCGGGAAATATTCATCAAAATAATTAACTTTACTTTTGTGTGCAAGGAGCATCTCCTGGTTTTGCTTTAGGAGGCCAGCAACCGAACCAATCAAGTTTACATACAGAAATTTTGGCTTGATAATTCAATAATCCAAAATTATGCTGAACGTTCTTTGCACAGTTGTCAAGTATTTCAGTCCCATGGTCTGACAAATAATAATAAGCGTTAGCTGTCGATTAAAATCATCAACTTTAAACGAACAATTTTTTTAAAGAAATAAACAAGTTCCTCGAATAATAAAAGGCATAATTCTCTATAATTATGCAATATGATCATCATTTGTAGTATGAGAATATAAATTTCCACCATGATTCTTCATAGGAGCAGGGAAGAGTGATACTCAAATAAAAGAAGGCACCATACCTGTTAGGAACACTGTATTTGCAACACGTGCAAGTAACAAACCTACCAAGCCTGTTTGAAAACTTGAAATCCAATACATTTCTTGATAAATGACATGCTCTCCTTCAAATACAGATTTTATTGTTCCCCTTCATAGACAAACGCAATTTTTGTTAAACAATCAGCAGTTGAATAAAAAACACTTTTTTTTTTAACAAGAACAACTATTTTTCCCCCTATAGTTCAGTCTGGATTATCTTCTCTGACTTATGAGAGCTTTACAATTGTAACATCCTATTGTTAAGACTGTTCTATCGCAAGAATGACAAGCTCTGTTAGGTTAATATAGGTGTTTTATAGAGAAGATGAGGGAACTTATAAAAAAGTAAAGAGTTTAACTTTCTACTAGTGTTTTTTCTTATACACTCAGCAAAAATATTTTATTCCAAAAATATTTCTACACCAGTGTTTAACTTTTTAAGCTTTAAACGTCATCTAAAAATGTTTTAACCATAAAAAATGTCATTTAATGGTTAGAATTGAAGTAAAAAATAAAGTATATTAATTTTAATTATTTGAATTGATACCTGAGAATTTGATTAATTTCGTATTAAATTATTTTCAAAATTTAATTCCAAACATGTTTGTATTCTTTTATAGGAAAATATGTTTTTTCATTATGATATATTTCCTTTTAACTTGAATTATTTCTAAAAATATATCAATCATTTACATGCATAAAGTTAGTTTTTAGTTTTATTACGGTTAATTCTATTTTAAATCAAATTAGTACCAAAATAGCTTTTTCATTAAATATTTTTTGTGAATAAATATCGTAAGAAATGAAACTTTATTTAAATAAATATTTTCTTTATTAAATTTTAATCAAATATTTATGGAGGGATATATTTTTTTTATCAATGATAAAATCTTGTATAATTTTAATTTGCAAGGTCTAAATTTTAGTATGGTAAAATTGTTATTAAATACTTTTGTATAATTACTTTATAATAATTCATTAAGTATTTTTCATGAATAAATATCATTAGTAGTAAAAATTTATTAAACTAAATAAACAAATAAAAAATTCCGTGATTAAATTTCAACAAAATTATATTCATGGAGGGATATACTTTCATCAATGATAAAATCCTGTATAATTTTTATTTGCTAGATCTAAACTTTAGTATAGTAAGCAATGTAATTAAATAATTTCGTATAATTATTTTACAATAATCATTAAAAAAATTATCATATTATTGTTGAACTTAAATATACACCAAATAAAATTGATATAAGAAAATTTAATTCATATGATAGTTTGTGTAAAAATTTAGTTGCATAGTATTTTTTATTAATTCGGCTTAAAGAAATATATTATAATTAATGTACAATTCTTTCGTAGACATTAGAATAAGAGTTTGCATGGTTAGACAACAAACAAAATTACAATAAGAGATAAGAAATAAGCTCATCATTCAACTTAGAAGAAATAATTAGAGTTTTGCATTCGTCCAGTGAAACTTCGTCTTCAAACTTTTTCACATTGGAGACTTCATCATCAAACAAAGAGTTAGATTTTGAAATTTGACATTCTTCACTTGGAACCTCTTTTTGAAATCCCTTGAGGAAGAAAATTTCAAACAAAGAGTCATAATAAAAAGAAAAATATTCATATTTCTCTTTATCTTTTGTTCTATTTTTTCATTCCCTTTTTCTTTTTCTATCATCTTTTTTCTTCCTCTCAACTTTTTTTATTTTGTTAGGGGAGCACGAGGGGTTTGGGAAGGGAAGGAGAAGTGAAGGTTTGGGAGAGGTTTTGGGACACAAAAGGGGGAGACAAGGGGAGGGCTGTCAGGAAGGTGGGTGGAGGCACGGGTAAGGGAGGAGTGGGGAATTTTGAAATGGGGGCAAAAGGGTCTTTTTTTTCTTTTAGGTAGTGTCCAATAGCAGTTCTCTATTTTATTTTCACTTATTTCACTTTCACTTTTTCATTGGAAGAACCAAGTCCAATAATTAGATCTAAAAGTAATCTTCGAATCATATTGTATAGGGGTGTTTAAATTAAAATTGATCCAAAATAAAAATAAAGAACCGCTAAAAAAATTGAAAATCAAATCAAACCTATCTTTTTAAATTGTTTGGATGATTTTTTTCTCAAATCAATTGGTTTGGTTTGGTTTACTATTTGTGTTTTTGAAATCAAACCAAATCGCAACACTTGTGCAAATACTTATATTACTTTAATGTTATGCATTTTATGTAAGTACCACTTGACTTTCACAATATTATGTAATGTTATGTATATGAAATGTATATCATGTATGCTACTTTTTTTTCATACAATTTTTTTAAGATATATTTGGTTTAAAATAGATAAAATTTTACAAATTTTTACTGTAGAAGGCTTATTATATTAATAAGTTTCATAGATTGTTTTCAATATTTTTTTAATGTAATTTTATTTAAAATATGAAAAGAAAGTATATAAATTTAGTAAAATAATAATTTAGTAAAAATTGAACCGAAATAAATAGTAAAATATTGGCTTGATTTGGTTCAGATTTTTTTTCCAATGAAAATCGAATCAAATCGAATTGCATATGTATTTAAAGTTTGTTTGGGTGACTTTTCGATAAAAATTGAATCAAACCGAGTCACAAACACTTCTAATTATAGTCCATCATTTTAATTTTAACTAAATTACACTTTTGATCTTCCTTAATGTAATATTTAATTTGCAACTTTTTTAAGGTAAACAATATAAAAAATTACTTTTAATTTGCTATTTTTGTTCCCTTTTATAGTTACACAAATTTATTCTCTATTTTTTAAAATTATGTAGTTTTGATCCATCCATTTGTTGAATAAATTAAAAGTGTTTTCTAAATGAACTTATCTTATATTAAATCAACATTTATTTTTCTTTTTAAAAAGGTCATAACATTTTATTCTGAACGTTATTTATAGTAAAATTTGAGTTTATAACTAGTTTTTTTTCCTTTCATCATTACCTTCTCAACATTAATGGTTTTGTTATTTATTTTAAATTTTTAACCAAATATGACTGTTAAACAAAAATCATAGGAGTTGTAAAAAAATATAAAAGATCAAAATCAACTAAAAAACTTTAAATTATAATTACTTAGAAATATAATTTCATAAAATTTAAAAATTATATGAACATCATATAAATATGTTTATATATCATTTTACATTTGTTAATTAATTTTATTAAATACTTTATAATTCAAAAAAAAAAAACTTAACCTTGAAAATTAACAAAATTTGTTTTATCGTTTCATTATCTTATAAGAAATTGTAATTGTAAATAAGTGAGTGGGTCAACAACTGCACCTACTTGTAATTTTTTGAAAAAGAATGCATTTTTATTTCAATCTCAAAAAGTCATATGAGAATGGAAGAACTATTTGTCTATCCCGTGTTGCCTGTGAGGTTGGTTAACAATAAATCAGGAAATGAAATATGTGATGCTTGTTGGTCTAGACTGTTTGGGTTGTCTTCTTGAGAGCTGCAAGACGAGCAGACAAATCATCATAATCTGGCAGCCTAGGATGCACATGGCCCGCTGTCCACCTCAACATTTCTGGTCCCGTTGTGTTAGCTTTTTCTTTTGTAAGTGTTTGACCTCTTAATGGCTTCTTAGTTTCTGTTTCATCCTCTGATAGGCTTCCTAATGATGAACTCGAACAAGTCTTATTATGGCCATCCAGCGATGAATTGTCAGTGGTTGTTTCATCTTCATTGCTGCTTTGCGGCTGCCTCCAATAGGCATCACTGGTATCATTCTTTCCTTCAGATAGGGTGTCTATTTCGTTTCCTCTAGATGCACAGCAGTCTCTTTTGGGGACGGAGACATCATTGCTCTTGTGATCCTCATGATAATTTAGTAGATCAGGTTTAGCCTTCTCCTGCAACAAGAAGGATGCTTGGAATAAGTAATCACTTTTGTGAACATAGCTGTAAAAGCTGAGGTAAGCCAAAAGCATTCTTAAACTTAATACTGTCAAGATTGAGTTGTTGAATATAATGTATAGCTGAATAAGTGTGAACCTTAAAACAGGCTGGATACATCTCAGCTTGATATATCATAGCTAGTTCACTTATAGATCAGAATAATACTACTAATATTTAATCAAGAGGAGATTAAAATATATCAGTTTATCCAATTCTGATTCATATTTTTTGCGGAAACATATGCTTGATTATAAAAAACTAATCATCAATGCTAAGTAAAACTTACTAAATGTAACTGAGGCTGTGAGTGAAGTATCTTCTCCAAAGCCTTGCTATTCCATTCAATAGAGAACTCTTGCGCTACATCATGCAACATCTGGATCTTCATTTCTTTCGAAGGAGGATCTTGCCTCAACTTTTCAACAAACTGGAGAAAAACAATTATTCAAGCAAGTGGTAGAAAGTGGAAACAAAGATGTCATCAAGAAAATAATTTACAGGCTATAAGAGTGGTCCCATCCATTACCTCTTTACTTATGTAAAGTTCAAGAGAATTCCCAAATTTCCGGGTGAACAACGTTCTGAGCTCACGTAGTTCGGGCAGATCAGAAAATCTTGCAGCAGCATATATCAATGACTGTATAGCTTCTTTGCATTCCGTAGGGCAATCCCTATTTAAGAAGATTAAAATATTGTCAAGCTAAACTTCTGCGTGAACCTCCCAACAAAAGGAACGCTAGAGGGATTGAAGACAAAAAAGAAAATACTACATCTTTTACTGCTTACACAGAAAATCATACCTTTGCTTACAAAGGTCTCGAACATGACCCGATATGCAAGTAACAAATTTTTCTACCAGTTCATAGCAAAACGTCATATTTTGCTCGAAGAGAACTCCTTCAGCCTGCTTCAAGTGTAAAGACTAATTAATAAGCCTAATGAATATGCACATGGTGTAGATAACATATCACGATATACAATAAACTTCTACAAACATAAAACTGAATAAATGTAGGATGTAGTCCAATAGGTAGTTTTACATAACAAATTAATTAATACGAGAATGAATAGCCTAATTATATGAAAAGAATCGTATTTACTTATCAATTCACAAGACGCATTATTGAAGGAAGTTGGTTCATTGCTACACATTTCTTTCTTTAAAGGAGATATCAAGTTATTTGAATTAGTCCACTAAATACTTTCTTGCGTTACTTCCAAGAATCTCATATGATTGGATAAGAGAAATTTGAATAATTAAGAACCTAATATATTCTTTCCTAATACTGTGAAAGATAAAAGAAAAACAAATAACAAGGAAAATTACCCTTCCATATGCATTGTAATCAAGGGCACTCCTAAGAAGTTCGGCAATATCTTTTTTGAGAAATTTTTCAACCGCACTCCTTTTCTTGCATATCCTCTCTAGCCTCATCTTTATGAACTTCAATCTTGATTTGCTGTTTCACAATTTAATTTCATCATCATTATTATTATTTTAAGAAGAAAATAAAAAAGGAAAGGAGGGAAACAGATAAGGTTTATTACCACTTGGAATAGAATTTGGGCTTGAATAACCCACCAAACATTTTCACAATCCAAATATACGAAGTTGGAAAAGTGAAAAACGGGTTCTTGCAGAGACAAGATATGTTCTTTTGAAATCAAGAATGCAGAATCTTGTGCGGAATGGAATGAAACTCACGAGCATGAAAAAGTTGCTCTATGAGCAAGAAAGACTGCAACAAAGGAGACAAATGGGAGCAATACAAAACGTTTGTGAAAATTGTAAGGAGGAGAAGGTAGTAACGGAATGCGAGGAAGACAGAGAAATGAGAGCTATAAAAACGTTTCCTTTGTTGTAGGCACCGAAACCAGTGCGCAGTCAGGGACAGAAGAAAACAATATATGGTCAATAAGCAGTCAAATATTTAGCGGTAAATTTGGGAGGTCCTAAACTTTTTTGCATTTCAAATTTATAATTAAAAAAAAATATTCAAGAATCAAATTCTTGAAGTAGTAGTTAATTTTGTTCGGGATTTTCTACTATTGCTATAAAAAATATTGTAAGATATGAAAATAAAAAACAGTTAGAATTACGAGATCGATTCATGTTAATTTACGTATGTATTATTATTACGGCTTGTTAATAAACTTTTACTCATTCTTTCTTATCATTATCCACTTAAAAAAATCGAATACCATACAACAATAATGAGTGTAATTTAGTTGACCATCCATCTAAACCAGAGCTTATTAGGAGCGAGGGTTGGTCATGCCCCTCCAAATTTTTTTCTTCCCTTATATAAGCATATAATTTTCTTTATAAATAAATATATAAAACATTAAATTTTTTTATTTAATTATTTGGTCCCTCAAATTTTTTTAACAAGATTTGCAACTGTCACCCACCTTGAATTTATACCCAATAATTTATTATGTTTGATTTCCACAAAATACATTATTGAAGATAAATGGAAAATAACTAAATCTCGAACAAATAATTAATCTTATAATCGATCAATATGATCAAAACTTATAAAATACATTAGATATAAAAGAAAAAAAAATCAAATATCCTAATAACAATTGTTAAAAAAATTAAAGGAAATATCTATAAGAATTTTGTATCCCTAAGTTTTGATATACAAAGCAAGATAACATTTGTAGCAGACAATCAATAGCCGGCCGGAGTTTAATTATCAACTGTCAAGGTTTTTTTTTTATAAAAAAAACCATGGGCCATAAAATTGTGAAATTTGACAATTGGCAATTGAGTGGAAAAAGGTACAAAAATATAATTCTAGTTTACCATTAAATTAATGAATTTAATCATCATTTGCTTGCTCCAACTTGCTGGCAAAGTGGCAAACGTAAAAGAGATAACCATTAACCATAAATAAATAAGGAGTTATTATAATATCCAGTGTGTTATTCTAGTAAAATAAGTCACTTGGATCTAATAATTAAGTCTTATAAAATATAGTTTATACAATTAAATAACCTCATTTAGACATTTTAAATATACTTGTTAATATCAAAATTATCATTAAAAAAACAAATACGGGAATTATTATCATATTCTTATCACCATATAACTCTTTATCTAATGAAGTGAGTTTGGCATCATCAGATAACCTTTTATGTAATGACAGTTATTTTGCACAGCTGGCATGTTATCTTAGCTTACTAATGACAGTTATTTCATCTAATGACACGTTGTTTATTTAAATTCTTTTAGGATGAGTCACGTTGTTGATTTTATAAGAAATATTTAAATCAGTTAAAAAAAAGAAATATTTAATTTTTTTTGAAGTATACTAACAACCAATGCAATCTGCACACTCATGTATATAAAAACATAGTACCGAGATATGTGATCTCTAACAATTAACAAATAACTGTAAAAAAAAAAAAACTAACAAATAACAGTGTACATACGTAGCGTCCATTTCACAATTTAGTATCCTCTATCTGATCGTTAAATTAAATAACGAGCCTGATGTAATAAACAAATTAAACAATGCATAAGAAGCTTTAGAAGCATATTATGAGACTACGTACTATTTGTAATCAACAAAAATGATCATTTTTTTTACAGCTACTAAAATTAATTATCATTATTTTACAGATACAAAAATGATCGTTTGTAAAACGCTTATTTGCATTTCTCCTAAAGTCTTATAATTGAGCGATTTTATTCTTTAGATTTTAATTATACTAATTGGGTTCTTCAAATGTGCTTTTATTCACAATTAATTTTCTTCATTCTGATTTTATCCAATATGTAACAAAATTAGCTAACATGGCAAATTGAGAATAATATATCAACGAGTAAATACAGTATACTGGCTGAAAAGAAAGAATATTTGAATCACTATAACTTAAAAAGTTTTTTTTTGTGACACTAAAAGGTTGTTATGATCATATTGGCTTAATTATCGTGTTCTTTTTAAAATCAGCACCGGCTTAATTATCGTGTTGATGATGCTTGTAGGTAAAATAAAGGAAATGTCTTTCTATCATGAGAAGGATTAAATCGTGATGAAAAAAGCTAATTGTAAACAAAAGAAAACTTAAAAGATATAATTAGCCCAATTAAAATCTAAAGGACTAAAATTATATAATTGTAATATTATATCAATCACACGTTCACTTGAGTTAGAAGACAAATTAATTAGTAATTTCAAGCTGATATCGCCTGACGAGTGACGACGGTTGTTCTTGGTTGCTGGCTGGTTCCAGCAGAGAATGAGAAATGGAATAATAATTTAAATGATGAATTAAAATAGTCTATAGCTAATTTCACAGGTTGCGTGGTGACTGGTGAGTAACACAGTTAGCTTAGCTGTGACTCTGCATGTCCCTTCAAAGTTCAAATGCAAGTGCATGTTCCGCCGCGCGTTCTTTATTTATTTATTCTTGATTCATTGTGTTAATTAAATTATGCTACATTCTATTTCTCTGTTTCTGTTTTAATTTTACTCCGTCTGATGCCAGCCATGTGCCATATGCCTCAACTGTAACCACTTTAAGATCCTTATTATCAACCTTCGAGAAAGGAAATGATCCTGTGGGGATTTAATGTAATGGATTGGATGCATGGAATCCCTACCAAATGACTTAAGATACAAGTACTAGATTTTGTTAAGAGTAATGCTATTCATTACATCACAAAAAGATTTGGTACGAAACACACCAATCACAAACGTGGATCAATGTTTTTTTTTCTTCCAAATAATGAAGTTTATTCATCTAAATGCATTAAATATTTGGCTATGCGAAATGTGACATTTAATTTGCACTTTTGGTCCCGGCAAGAAATTAAACATGTTAGATATGTAAAAACTGTTGAGTATTGAAATTAAACATGTTACATGGAGAGTAGACTATTACGTCTAATAGCCCGTGCTACACGGACCTTTTTTTTTTCTTTCCCACGAGTCTTAATATGTTAAGAAAATGTTCGTGTATAAAAATTTATATAAATAAATTTAATATGTTTAATTTTAATTTTAATTAATTAATCACCTTTATGTAGCAAGTTATATATATACATATATATATATAAAATAATAATAAGAATAATAATAATAAGAAGGAATATATTACTATAATTTATTCCAATCAAGATATAAGATTTTTTATTATTATTTAATATATCAAATTAAGATATTTTTTAAAACTCTCGAATATTAGAAATTATAAAAAATTATATCAAGATTTTTCTTCCCATATCAACTTTATCAAAACATTTTTTTGCATTATTATTTTTCAACTTATGTCCTATTTATTTATATTGTCAAATTAATATCTTCCTAATTTTGGTTTTACGTTAGAATATATTTTTCTATTAAGTTTCAATTACGTAGTCGAATTAATTATATACATAAATGTTTATTAATTTTAAATATTTGTTTATTGATTTATATCTTTAAATATTATTTGAATTTAAAATATATTAGGTCTTAGTCTTAATAATTACTAGTATTAATTACATTGTACTAATAATTTTAGTCTTGTAAACTTGAATTTAACAAAGTGGTCAAGGCTGCCAAGGCTTGACCAGTTATTACTTTGATTGGAATTTGAAACCGTAAAAATAGTAAAATACTACTGAAGCAGCAAATTGGTTGACTATAGAAAAATTGAATGGTTTTTGGTATATGTTTATGAAAACATCTATCTTTCTAGTGGATATATGGCGCCAGAGTATGCAGTAAAAGGTGTTGTCTCCATCAAAACCGATGTGTTCAGCTTTGGTGTGTTGCTACTAGAGATATATTTTGACTATCTTTAAAAACAAAAACAAAAAAAAAAAAACTAAACAGAACATATTAAAATATAAAAGACTAAAATAATATAATCAAAAAGATGAATTACTGAAAGTGTTTTTAACATATAAATAATGGTAATAATTACTTTGTTTAAAATAATATAATTATCTTCATTTTATTTATTAAAAAATACAATTATAATAATTATCTTAAAAGTTATATTTAAAATAATTTTTAACTGATTAACAATGTAAAATATTTACATTGACATTGCATCAAAATAAAATTTATCCTTTATAACTTTTAAGACAAATTTTTCATATTCACTGTATGTTTGTATATATCTACAAATATGACAATTAATCTGATCTGTAAGTAAATCAAATATCTCGAGAGTTTTGTTTTTTTAGGTAACATATCTCGAAAGTTATTCAATGCTAATTAATATTTTTTTCAAGTTTGCTGTTAAACTTTGCTATTTTTTAAATATTCAATGCATTTGTTTGACAAAAAAAATAATGCATTTAGTTTTTAAAAATATTTTATTTTTGGTTAGGCAAGCAAATACAAACCTGATCTCTCCAAGACTCCAGCCCATTTCCCACCTATACTGTCTAATTCTCCAACCTTCCATCCAATCCAACAACACATCTTCATTTCCTTTCCTCACGTTGTTTTCAGATTTTAAAAAACGAGGTCTGCCTCCCCTCCTAAGTTGTTGTTTGTGAACATTTCAAAACAGTTACAGAACACTGTACGCTGATATCAGTCAAATCACATCACATCCAAGCTCCTTGAGTAAGTTTGCCACGTTTTAATGATTCACTAGTCCGCGGGTAAAGTATTTTCATTATTTTCTCATAACAGGCCCTCTAACTCTATATATAACGCTGAAAATTGTATTAGTTTTCATTTCAGCAGGGGCAAAGAGATCGAGGAAGGTGATAATGGAATTTTGGCCAGAATTTCTTGCTAGTAGTACGGGTAAAGAGTTTTTAGCTGGAGGATTTGGAGGCACTGCTGGTATAATCTCAGGTTACCCATTAGACACGCTCCGTGTGATGCAACAGAGCTCCAACAATGGCTCTGCTGCCTTCACCATCCTCAGAAATTTGGTGGCCAAGGAAGGACCAATTGCTCTGTACCGTGGCATGGCTGCACCTTTGGCCTCTGTTACATTTCAGGTAACTAATTAATTGGATTATCACGTTATTTCTTTCGTCTTTATCTCTTTTAAGTTTAGATACAGACATACTTTGAGATCAGGGTCAGCGTGTGGATGATGGGGAGTTTATCCCTTTATATCCTTTCACGTGGGAGGCCACAACCGACCAATCTCTTCTTCTGCATTTTTTGTTGTCTTCTTCTGTAATTCCGTTGATTATTAGATGTACAATCGTGGAAGCCACCTCAATGGCAGATAGGCTGTCGGAAAATAAATTTATGGACTAAAAAATAATTGAGTTTTTAGTCCTTCTATGTCCATCAAATATAGTTAAGATCTTTATACTTTAATACTATCAATGAATTTTATCTTCAAACTTAAAAAAAAAAAATCACATGAATTTAGCCTCTCATTCTCAATAAATCATCGTGTTTGCTTTTTTTTTTTTTTTACAGAGATTCAACGTGTTTTCAAAGTTAGAACAAATTTTTTTCACATTTTTTTAAGTTTGATGATCAGATTCATCAATATTAAAAAGTATAAAAATCTTAACAACAATTCACTGAAATATAGAAAATTTATTTTATTAACCGTGGTTTTCTAACTTGAGACATCCTACACATCACTTAAATCTTTTTATTATGAGGTTATAAGTTTTAGGATTTGGTTATTCTAATTATTAATGAAAAGTAATGACTTTAAAAACCATTATTAAATGATTTTTGTATTTTTTAATACATTAAATATCATATTTTTTACTATCATTTAATTTATATTTATTATATATACTTTAGTAAATATCATTAACTATTTAAAAATAAATTATTAATTTTTCATAAGTGAGGGTCCTACTCCTAACAATACTCGATAGTGTTTATCATATTATACTCGTATAAGAGTCCTCAAATCCTTTGGAACGTTTTATTCAATTATTTGTTTGTGGATTAACGAAAATCATGGCGCACCGAGTCATACACGCCCAGAGGCAATATTAAAATAAAGAGGAATGGATGAGGCAACGATGGCTTCTGGATTATTGAAGAATCATTTTCAATTGCTCCACGATCACCGTCATCCAATCGCTGAGGATCCCACCAATTATGAAACTCATACTATAAATTGTGAGAGTAGAATATGGCAATACTATAACCTAATAAAGTTGCATTTATGATGGAGTATGAGTCAGTGATCAATACTTAGAAATTTGTTCATTATTATGTTGAGTGTTTTACTGAAAAAGAATTAAAGCAAATACATATCTTCTTTAATCGTGGTCGGTGCAAAAAATTAATTAGCACCGGACTCGCAACTATGGTAAATCATTATTTTGAGAAATAATAATTATATTTCTAAAAGAATTTTAAATGTTTCAAAAACGAATTCATCTCGATCACATGATCTCAAATCCTTCTTAGAAAATGTGACTGACGACAAGTGAAGTGATTGTTTATTTGATTCGTTGAATGCAGAACGCTATGGTTTTCCAAATTTACGCAGTTCTCTCGAGGGCATTTAGCACGTCCGTTTCTGTCCACGACCCTCCTTCCTACAAGGGTGTTGCTTTAGGAGGATTTTGCTCTGGCGCTTTGCAGAGCATGTTGCTCTCCCCTGTTGAGTTAGTTAAGATTCGCCTTCAGCTTCAGAACACAGGCCAATCCACAGAACCACAAAAGGGTCCCATAAAGGTCGCCAACAACATATGGAAAAGAGAGGGTCTTCGTGGCATTTATCGAGGACTTGGCATCACTATGCTAAGAGATGCACCTGCACATGGCCTCTACTTTTGGACATATGAATATGCGAGGGAGAAACTTCACCCGGGTTGTAGAAAAAGTTGTCAAGAGACCTTGAATACTATGTTGGTATCAGGAGGATTGGCTGGGGTTGTGAGTTGGGTTTTCAGCTACCCTTTGGACGTTATAAAGACAAGATTGCAGGCTCAGACACTTTCTTCGCGGAAATACAAAGGCATTTTGGATTGTCTTCGGAAGAGCGTTGAAGAGGAAGGATACGTTGTGCTATGTCGGGGTTTAGGAACTGCGGTTGCTAGAGCCTTTGTTGTGAATGGTGCTATATTTTCTGCTTATGAGATCACTCTTAGGTGTCTGTTTGACAAATAAAGAGTACCTGCATTTAAATGTAGGGAGCAATCAAGGGCTGCAAATCATGTTTTGAGGGAGACGTGACAATGGGATACCACATTCCGAGTAGCATGTGTTTTCGAAATTGTCATTCGGATATGGTATTTGATAAGTTGATGTAATTGCCAAAATGCCAAACATATTCATTCACATTCAGATAAAAATAAGAGGGATTTCACTATGGTGTTTTATATATGAACTATTTGATTATTTACAAAATTACTCTCTCCTTCAATTAAATTATTGAAAATTAATATGTGAAGAATATACATGAAGAGTTATTTAACAAAATAATTCTAGTAAAAATTGTTCCAACTTTTCACCCCATGCCATTTTTTTAATATGTATTAATACGAAACATTTATTAGCTTTTTTATGGTCAATTTTTGTCGAAAAAATTGGTTAATTATCTTTAGTTGAATTCTTCTTTTTTAATAATGTGTTTTCCATCAAAGGCTCGTCATCACATGCCATTAATAAAATGTTTGATACTATATTTTGGAGGGATCAATTCATTTTAAAAGGAGGATTATAAAAGTTAATTTACAAATGAAAAAAAAAAAAAGCTTTAGTGGTCCTCCTTTTTAATTCCAGAGCTATTATGTATTATTAATGTCAAATCCAAAACATTAAATGCAAAGCTATTATGCATTATTAATGTCAAATCCAAAACATATAGTTTTTGACAAAATTAAAATAAATAACATATTAATTTGATATTTTAGAATATTGATTTAAAATAAAGGTATTTAGAAATAAAAATTGCATAACAAAAATTGTGGATAGAAATATTTCAAAAGATGCAACAAAGTTTTAGACAACTTCAAACAGTTTGACAAGAAAGTAACTATAACATTCACTCCTTAAAACTCCGCCTATGACCATTGAAGTTGCATGAGACAACTAAAGATCTACCCATTTTCTTTACACCATAACAGATGCATTTTAACTACTAATTGAATACAATATAATGCCACAAATACTATACTCATAAAATATTACATTGATATAGAAAAGATGCATAAACAATTTATATTCAAAGTTAAGGCAATTATTTGGATGATTAGATTCCTTCGGGCGATACCCTTTATGAATTCTTGTTGAATTGAAAGCTTTGTCTCATGTATAGTCATTTGATATTTTTTTTGGTACATGGAAATAGTAGTCATTTGATATGATATATAATGAACTTCAGTTATCTAAAGCATGAAACTCATTTTTACTAGAAATGTTAAGTCTAGTACATGCTGATTTTGAACAATCGAATAATATCTCATAGCACTCATCTTCATTATCTTGCGCACAATTGTTATGACTTGATCAAATTTCATCTTCAATTCCTAGGTTTCTTTCAATTCTTGTTCTGAAGTGGTGACATGATTTTTTATTTTTGTTAAATATAACTATTTTTTTAGTAAATTACACTCGCATGTGTTTTGCTCAAATAATACCTAATACTCCGTCCTTTTTTTACATTACTTTTACCCCATTTTCTTAACGCCTTTAACTAACGTCAATTAAAATATGTAAGCAGACAAAATTATCCTTATATTTTAATTGTAAAATCCAAATTATCCCCTCCCAATTAGTTTTAGAATTTATAATTCATGTTTCATTAGTTCTCCTTCCTCTCACGACGTTCACATTCCATTCTTCTTCAGCGAGTTATTCACCTTTCCTCTTCTAGTTCACGAGTTCTCCATTGTTCTTCTTCCAGTTCGCGAGTTCTCCATTGTTTCTTTGATTCTCTTCCTGTTTCATGATTTATGTTCAGACTAGAGTTATGCTTGTAAGTGACTATTGGACCTTGTATATAAATTACTTTTTAAGAATATTTATTTAATTTTAATTGTTTATTGTTGTCTATTTTTTGAATGTATTTTAATGGAGAATCAATTTGGGGACCACTTATGATATTTAAAATCATTTATTTATTAGTATTGATTAAAATAATGTTTACATTTGGGACCACACAAAACATAATAGATAAACTAAAAATCATTTACTTATTATTGTTATATTAAAATAATATTGATATTTGGAATCACAGGAACACAAATGGAACACAACACATATGTAAGATCAAAACACTAAATTTGAAACAAAGGACCATATTCAATTAAAGAAAAAAATTAAACTAAAAAATTGAAAAAGAAGATTTTAACACTAAGTAATTTTGCTAGAATTCTATATGTTTAAATTTGACACTCAACCTCATGCATCATGGTTTGTAATTTTAAAATCCAAACCAATTTGAATTTTGCTCTTCAATTTTATTCAAGTAGATTCGGTTATCGGCTAGATCTGAACGTGTATCCACCCCTACTAATTTTAACTAATCATGTCATTGTGTTACTTTCTTCTTTAATTATTACAATAAGTACTTGCAAAAGTTTTTTTTTCCAGTAAAAAGAAGTACTTATAAAAGAACTGGTCTAAACAGTATCATAGCTGATTACCAAATTGCCCTTTGAGCCTTCACCGGGTTTAACTGTAGCATCGAGCCCAGTCAGTCCTTGAACAATCATGAGGTTGATGACCATCATACATTGCCAATTCACTGATTCAAATTGTCTTTGAACGAGTACCTAATGCAGTCCCCTTCACTTCAGGGAACTTTTTGCTTAAATAAGTTTAAAATAAAAATAAATAAAGAGTGAAGAAGCAAAGAGGCACCAAAAGAAAAGAATGAGAAAAGGCCGGAAACCCTGGGCCCAAACATAAGCACGGTGCCGCGCCGCAAATTGTTATGGTGCGTTGCCATCACGAAGCAAACCCAACCCACAATGAATGCCACGTGGCAGAACATTTTAAAAGCACGCAGAAGACAGACCTCAAGGTTTGAATGTGAAGCCAAGCGCGCAACGATAGAAGGACAAAACAGAGGCCGTCCCCACCCATGTGAGACGGGACCTACCCTAACCCCCAACGCTACGTCGTCGTTTCACTGTTGACTCGCACGTGCCAGGCAGCGAGTCCGTTCAAAAAATTTCAAAGCCTCCCTTCCCTTGGTTTCACTGCTACACCTTCTGTCGCTCGTATCATATCTATTCGTTCCTCCCTATAACTTCGGTTTCACTCCAGTCCAGTCCACTGTCATTGTACCTGATCAACACCTTTCTTTTCTCGCTCCGTTCCGATCTGATCATCGCCCAGGAAGATGAACGGTGCAGGGAGACAGGGGCTGAGATCTGGTGCGGCGGGGGTGCACCACCAGCGCCAGTACTCCGATAACTTCCTCGACAGCTCTTCCAATGGCAACAGGTGGCTCCAATCAGCCGGCCTTCAACACCTTCAATCCTCCTCCAATCAACTTCCTCCGCTTCAGGTCAATCTCTCTTCCCCTTTCACTAGCGATTTTGTCTTCGATCGATATTCATAAACGTTTTGGTCCGATTTGATGAGATTCGTTTCTTCTTTGGAATGCGAGCAGGACTATAACTTGTACGGAGGTGCACAAGGAGGTAGAATGTACCGGAATGCGCCGAGGAGCTTTAACGGAGGAAATGAGTATTATATGGAGCCTTCCACTCCTCCCGGCGGTTACCGTGCTTCGATGCAGAAAAAGAATGGCGAAGATTTTCCCGGTGATTCCAGCCCCGGCTTGTTGGATCTGCATTCGTTTGACACCGAGCTTCTTCCTCCTGAGGTTGTTATTTTCTACAACGGAAGAACTTTCATTTGATTTCTGTGCTTTGTTGTTCTCAAGTTATTATTTAGTCTGTGAATAACAGTCATATTGCATCTTTTCAAAGGTCACGGCTATAGTAATTTTCAATTTCTTTGAGTCTCTAACCCTTGAAAGTGTTCATACTACGCAAAATTTGAATTGATGTTTTTTAATTTATTCATTCATTTCTGTCCATATGATGTGAGGATCAAAAGCATTTTCTCAATCTAGATATTATGAGAATTGTATTCTTAAGTTGATCATGGGTAAAGTTGTGTCTTAGTGACTTATTGGTCATGGGTTCGAATCCGGAAACAGTCTCTTTGCATATGCAAGGGTAAGGTTGCATACAATTTCCCTCCCCCTTACCTGTGCATAGCATGGAGCGTCCGGGCAATGGGGTACGTAGTTGTTTTTTTATTCTTAAGTTGATCATATAGGCTTATAAAATCTTTAGTTAATCTGTTTTGAACTAGTATGGCTGATCTCTTCTTTTGTCGTTGTAAGTAGATGCACACGAAAATGTAGCTTAAGTTTGTTTAAATTTGTTGATCCTGCTAGATGCCAGCCTCCAATGCATATGATGCCAACTCCCTGTATCAACCTGGTCGGGGTAGAAGCTTTGATGACTCTGAACCTTACATGCTGAGCAAACAGACTGGCAGAGCTCGTGCTCCTGAAAACATATTGAAAAGTTTCCCTGCAGACAAAGAGAAAACTAATTCTGTAGCAAAGATTAAAGTTGTGGTATGTTCTTTTGCATATTTCCACCATTTGTGTTTCATTTTTATTTTAAAATGTTTTTGCTGATGGTTTGATAGTAAATTTGATTTTTTTTTTCTCTTTAAGACTGCATTATAGTGCATTGGCATAATACCAACATACCAACGTTATAGTTTATATACATTGAAAATCATTTAAAATTCGTTGAATTTTCTGAAAATGAATATTAAATCTTGTCCAATTGTGAAGAGCATTGCTTTTATGTTCTAATATTTGCATGCTATTTTTTAACGCAGGTTCGTAAAAGACCAATGAATAAGAAGGAATTAGCAAAAAATGAGGAAGACATCATAGAAACATATTCCAATTCTTTAACAGTGCACGAGACTAAACTGAAGGTGAGTTTAAGAGGCAACACTAATCGATAGTTCCATCTTCCAATGCAGTATAATTGTCCATAGGTTTTAGAGATATAAGATTAAGTTGCTGAACATGACTTGTGTACTAAGAAATCTAATGTGGTGCTGGCTATGTAACTGATATTTCTAAATATTTCTATTGGTGAATCTGACATGTGTGACTTGAAAAAAATATTCATAATATAAAACAGAAAAAGACAGGTAATTCTATGATATGTGGAGTGTAATTATCTTTATGTTTTAAATATTAAGTACTCTAGTTGGAGATTGAACAGAACCAAGATAATACTATTATACCCACTAATTTCCTCACCTGTCAGTTCTTATGGTATGATAATCTAATGGATGCTTTATAGTTAAACATTTTAAAATTATATGTGCTTTGCAGGTTGACCTAACTCAGTATGTAGAAAAGCATGAATTTGTCTTTGATGCTGTTTTAAATGAAGAGGTTACGAATGATGAGGTAACGATAATGTACATAAATGTTCAGTTGTAAAGAACCATTGACAACATTTTCTTATCTAACTACATTTTAATTTTTTAAAATTTTGTTTTTTTAGGTGTATCGTGAAACAGTAGAGCCCATAGTTCCAATAATATTTGAACGCACTAAGGCAACTTGCTTTGCATACGGACAAACAGGTGATAACATCCTCTGGATTTTGATATTGTTGCAATTGCATCCTGTCTGAAGACAGATCCCAATTTTATGCCAATTTGTGAAGTGATATTTCTGCTTTATAATATCATATCTCTCTTTTGGAATTTCTGATGTTTCTTTTCACTCTCTAAAGTTTAAAGTTTTATGTTTTTGACCACGACCAAAACTCAATTCTTAAAATTGTTGAGGTCTAGTTTTGGACCATTTTCTGCTATCAGTGAACTTGACCTCAATGATTTGTTCTGTGAGTGAACTTCTAAATTCCACTTTCTTCTTTTCTAGGAAGTGGAAAAACTTACACAATGAAGCCACTGCCACTTAAAGCATCAAGGGACATCCTTAGATTGATGCATCATACTTACAGGAACCAGGGATTTCAATTGTTTGTGAGCTTCTTTGAAATATATGGTGGCAAGCTCTTTGATCTCCTTAATGATCGAAAGTAAGTCAAATATCTTCTTGTTTGCATCTGTAATCTTGTGTGTTCTTGAGGTTTAAATTTTTAATTCTGTAGAAAACTTTGCATGAGGGAGGATGGTAAGCAGCAAGTTTGCATTGTGGGTTTGCAAGAGTACCGAGTATCAGATGTGGAGAACATCAAAGACCTGATTGAGAAAGGAAATTCCACAAGAAGTACAGGCACCACGGGTGCAAATGAGGAATCATCACGGTCACATGCAATACTTCAGCTTTGTATCAAGAGGTCAGTTGATGGCAATGAATCCAAACCTCCCCGTTTGGTTGGCAAGCTCTCCTTCATAGATCTTGCTGGAAGTGAACGTGGAGCAGATACCACTGATAATGACAAACAGACAAGGTTTGATTGAGCTTGAATTATTTAAGATAGATTTATCTTGTTACTTATCCAAGATAAAATAGTACTTGTGCCTAAGAAAATTAATTAGGAATATAGATTAGACTAGATTAGATTCTAAATTTGGCCATATACATTATTATTAAAGATATCTCAGATTTGGGATTTTATCATGAATTGTATGCAACCCTCAAGCATTCTGATTTTAGTCTAATGAATTCTTTTGTTTCATTCATTGCTTACAACTATATGATTCAGAATAGAAGGTGCTGAAATCAATAAGAGCTTACTTGCCCTAAAGGAATGCATTAGAGCTCTTGACAATGACCAAGGACACATCCCTTTCAGAGGCAGTAAACTGACTGAAGTTTTGAGGGATTCATTTGTTGGCAACTCCCGGACCGTTATGATATCATGCATATCACCAAGCACTGGTTCATGCGAACATACTCTGAATACGTTAAGATATGCTGACAGGTAACAATGAATTTTCTGTTAGATGTAATTCTGTATCTCTCACTCCTTTAAACCACCCACATCACACCTCAGACAACTACAGTACTAAACAACACACCCACACAAAAGGATAAAGAAAATTCATCTTTTCGCTGTTACAAACCAGGGTAAAAAGCCTATCGAAAGGGAACAATTCAAAGAAGGATGTTTTATCGTCAAATTTCAACCTTAAAGAATCAAGTACAGTTCCCTTATCTTCCGTTACTGGGTCTGCCTATGAGGATCGCACGACAGATGGATGGCCTGATGAAAATGAAGGGGATGATTTCAGCCCCTCTGAAGAGTATTACGAGCAGGTGAAACCACCATTGAAGAAAAATGGAAAGATGGAGTCATATGCTCCGACAGAAGACAAATTGAAGAAACCCAGTGGTCAGATCAAATGGAAGGACCTCTCAAAAGTTGAACCTCAAACCACACATGCCGAGGATGATTTAAATGCCCTCTTACAGGTAACTTGTCGGCTACTGAGATAATAGTTGTATAAAAAAATCAGGGCTCATATTTACCAAAAGCATGTCATTATTTCAGGAAGAAGAGGACCTTGTAAATGCTCACCGGACACAAGTAGAGGAGACCATGAACATTGTTAGAGAGGTATTTAAATTATCTCTGTTTTTGTTCTTTCTTTTCCTTCACTCTTTTAGGTAACTGGACTCTGGGCCATGTGTCCGAACCTTAGAAACAATTGACTAGTTGCATGTAGCGAGTAACCTGAAACAATTGAATACAAATACAGATGTGAGTACTTAATTCGATAAATAGCATGAACAAGAATTGTGTGCATATTTTCAATAAGTACATAACACACCAAACTTCAATTTCATGAAATCTTTTACTGAATGTTGTCCATGGTTTGTGTTATTCATTCTAGGAATAATGAACTGGTCTAGAATTATGAAAAACGAATTCCTGAATACTATCGTTGCCACTGCATCCTCCCAAGGGTGCAAAGTCCATTTCTCATTCATATTTTTATCTGCACTTGACATGCAGGAGATGAACCTCTTGGTTGAAGCAGATCAACCAGGGAATCAGCTGGATGATTACATAGCAAGACTAAATGCCATTCTTTCTCAGAAGGCTGCTGGCATCCTGCAGTTGCAAACCCGTTTAGCTCATTTTCAGAAACGTTTAAAGGAGCATAATGTTTTGGTTTCATCTACCGGTTACTGATATAATTTTAAACAGGCTCCCTTGTTAGAAGCTTTTATTTCGGTGATCGGAATCATGCATTTCTGTGATTCAAGTGGAGATTATGACGTGGCACAGTTGATTCATCATTGTTTTGGTTATTCTCCCCAGGATAAGAAACTGGGGTTTGGAGTCTTCATTTTTCTCTTTACTAAGAATGTCGACATGTATTGGTTTTACATGCCTCTATCAAGGCAATGTATCTGTGTATAAAGCTCTCAATTGTGTCAGAAATATAATATGAAACCATTTATGTGTTTTCATTTAGTAACATTAGCATTTGGAATAAATTAACTTATGACATAGTATAATAGTTTATGTGGCCAAGTGGTATAGTCGGCCCCCATATTTTAATAAAATAGTTGAACTTTAGTACAGGGTAAATAGGTATGCTCATCACTCTAACCTCGGCTTCAAGTTCAAAGGACTCTTGTCTGAGTGGGTATATATTAGTAATATAAAGTTATTCAAATGTCTTCAGTTTACAATTGATGTTTGTTTGAAAAATGGGGTATCAATATTTTCTCGGTGAGTAGTTTCGTAACTAATTTTGCAGTGGGTTGTGTGTTTTGAATAAATCAATTCGTGTAGTTATATATTCAGTCTTTTATCGTAATGAAATTATAGTTAAGCTATTGGCCATTAGTGTAAATGCGAGCTGCCAATGATCCTGAATTTTCCAGTGTTACGTTTGATAAATCACGGTTTTGACATGAAACGAGTAACGTAATAACTACAGTACGGTCAAGGAATTAATGTGGCACAGATCAAGGATAAAACGACATTAACAAGGGAAAAAAGTGGCAAAAATTTGTAGACAACGATGTAGATACTTGTTAATATGACTGGTCCAAACTTTAATAAGTTGTCTCCAAACATTGAAAAGAGAGTGTAGTAGTTAGAGTCTAGGTTTTAATTTTTACAATCTTGGGTTGTACATTGAAACATGATTTTACTGCATTTAAAAAAAAAATCCTTAAAATAATCCTATTTTACAAAATTATGCAGTAACATGTTTTTTGTTTAATTTTTGGATGAAAATAAATATTTTTACTAGTTATTCGGTTATGGAAAGACATCATTTCATTCAAAAACATTTTTACCCAGCCAGTATCATGGTTAAGGAATTAAAAGTTAAAGATCTTTTTTTTTTACAGAAGTTAAAAAAAAATATTTTGTTTATCGGAAAGTTAAAAATCTTTATTGAAAAACGTAATATAATACATTTAATATTATGAATACATTTTAATTGAAGTTAAGGAGTAGGAAAATTTCAATAACAAATTAGTACAAATTTAATGAGAAAAATTTTCCATTTAAAAGATAAATACAAGCTTTATTTAGACAATTTTTTATAAATGGCAAGAAGAAAAAAAATGATTTTTTTTAGAAATGAGAATCAACCCATATGCTTTAATGCATAGAAAAATTAAAAGAGAAAAATCAATATATAAAAGTTGAGGTGCATTTTTTTTATACCAATTGATAAGAAAAATTAATTTATTTTACCTTTGTATTTTTTTTTTCTCCTGTAACTACATGTTCATAAGTTTATGCAAGAGACTCGTACTCATGTATCCCTTGATCATTCGAAAATAATTGTCAGTTCTCATGGGAACTGTACTAAAAAAAATGATGTATGTAAATCGTATCCCTCATTTTATCTGTTATTCCTTCCATCTCCCTCTCCTAATTTTACAAATAGGCATGGAAAAGAGTCCAAAGAATCTCCTTTTAAAAAAAATGACATCTTTTCAATGTAAAACGAAAAATTTGAACCCAGCCACGTTCTATTTCTTTCTTTCCCCGCCATTTTGATTATTTACATTCTCGTTAACTCTGCAAGACTGCAACTTGGGTTTCACACATTGGAACCATACCCAGGAACCCAAACTATTTCAGAAAAAGATGCAAACTTTTGGCCCAGCAATGATGATTGATGAAGCTCTAAGATCGTTAATGTTGTATCACAATATTGCCAAGAAGTTAATCAAGTGATACTTCCCCATCACTCTAATCTATTTGTGTGCATCACAGTTTTGTTTGTGTATAGTTATAATCTTATAATCACCACAGATTGAATGCTTTTGTGTTTTGACACCTTCTTATCAATAACCAAGCAAAATTTGAATTCTGATAAGATCCCAGCATCTTTGAGGCAGAAATAGAAACCGTATTCTTAAAAAAGTTTTCAAATTGGGAAAATTGACTAACAGGGCTAAATATTATTACCAAGTAATTCATTGTTATAGTTTACAATATAGATTCATTCAACATTGAAAATGACCAGAAACTATAAAAATAAAAAAAAAAAGTATAAATAGCGGGAATTCACACCACACAAACTAAAAATCGCTCAGCATCACACTGGGAGAAGAGAAGTAAAAATCAGAGACACAAAATAGTAAAAGAAAACAGGTTTCATGTATACTAGAACTAGAACATTGTTTGCATTTAAATTATCTTATCTACAACCTGATTGAGCCAAGCCTTCCCTTTGACTTGGAGCGTTTGACACTGATAGAGGACTCTTGAACAGAGAATTCAGAGTGCATGTCCATGAAGAACTTGTCCACCATGTCTAAATAAACAGGACTTTTAAGACGTGAATAGTAGTGAAGTGCCTCTTCAATGTCTAGCTCGTGCTCAACATCACCCGTATCCATCATCTCCAATTCCTTCATCTTTTGCGCCAAATCATGAACTCCCTCATTCATGCTTTTTGAATTATTCAAGCATTCCTTCTTTCCCATTTCACAGCTCCCTTTGTTTTTCTTCTCTTCCACTACTAGTCCCTCTTCAGCAATGCTTTTTTGTGAACTTTGCTTCCCAAGAATTTCAGTGGTCACAGCATCTCCAGTTGCATGCTCTCTTGACCTGCTCATGCTATTGCTATCACTCCTCTTTATTCTGTTCAGATCAGACTGCAGCATGTCATAAAACTCGTTGTAGAATTGCTCGCTTGTGTAAGTTCTTGCATTGCCACTTCGACCGAGGAAAGGATTGAAGGAGAGAGATCTGGGAAGTTTTTGGTACCCTCCAAAGATGACAGACTTGAAGCTTCGGAGGGTCTTGTGAAATAAAACCCTGGTCTTGCGAATGCTTTCTCTAAGCAGCATTTGTGGTTTTTGTTCTAATGTGAAAAAAAGGCAAGGTTTACTCTCCTAGTGGCTCTAACAAAGTCTTCTAGAGCAGACAGACACTGTTAATTTAATCTCTCTCTTGTTCTCGTGTGTGTTCTACAATTTTATCCTGACTTGGATTTGCATTTGCATATAAAGAGTCTTGCAGATGGTAACTATTCCAACCAAAGGTTACCAAAAGAGAAAAACAATTGTACTCTATAAAGAGTTGTATTTTCTTCTGTCTAGGTTTCATCTCTACATTTTTGTCTACGGCATCCCATGTTATCTGTCCCTTTCAAACCTTCTCTCTCTTAATTTATACATAAAACATTAAATCTGGTGGCTATATGATAATTACTATCGGATTTGAGGGCCAAAGGACTAATTTTAGAGTCCCAACACTTTGAGAGATTTTGCCCCTCTGATCTAGTGCTCTTCCTATTTGGATTAAAGATAATGGAAGAAAAGGCTACTGGTTTGGGAACTTTAGTATCTAAATTATCAAAAATATTGCATTGATTTTGACTACATGCTGTTTAAAGTGTAGTGGCATTGATTAAGATGCAAAGCTAAAGGTGGTGGGTGGCTACAAGATTATTAAAACAACAATAGCGTACAATAATCTTGTTACTTTGCTAACCAAATTTGAAACCTTAGACCTCTAAATTAAATAGTCCTTCAGTAATTCTTTAAGTTTCAAAGGTCACCTTTTAAAGTGCAAATCTATTTTAGTAGCTACACTAATAGTAATTACTTAATGCGCCACCAGTTACTGATTTTAACAAAAAAATATATATATATAAAAAAAAATCACTTTGGGTCACTGAGAAGAATTTCAGGAACTCTTGCTCATAATACCAAACCCGGTTAACTGCCATCCGTCCCTAGGCATTGAGAAGGAGAAATCCTTCTTTATTTGTAAGAAAGACATGCATGGTCCCCATTCTACAGTCAGGTTGGCACTGAGAAATGAGAAGTGAGGACTAATTAATTTGATATCAAGATAAGATGGAAGCATTGCGTTTCATGTACTGTGAGTGTGAGGTCACTATCGTTCACTTAATTGCCAGCGCTTAAGTCCTCCACCCACCTCTGTCCTAAATTGTATGGTTAAACATGTGTTGAAACTGCATTATTTCTCATTCATGACTCATTAGGATGCTGGTGATATTTGTTTAAAATGAAACTATATGTGAATTATTAATGGAGCAGCCTAGACTTGGTGTTAATGATCAGAAGAGGAACCGAAATAAGACAGAGTCTAGGGTACGAGAGTGAAACATCTCTCGTACCGTGTATGAGGAACGCGTACCGTTGGTTCCTTTTCAATTTTAAATCCACGGTTCAAAAAAAATTTCGTTATTTTTTTTTCTTTTCTATTTTTTCTCGCCTGTCCCAATTTTATCCCTGAAACTCTCCCTCACCTTTCTCTCTCCATCATCCCTTCTCTCCTCCCTTCTCTCTTCTTCTCCGGCGCCTCTCCTCATCCCTTGCCGCTTCCGCTTGCGCTGCCTCCCAATCGCCGCAAGAGAGTGCGAAAACGCGGTTCAGAGTTCCAAATCGAAGGTAGCTAAGGCTGTTCAGAATTGTTCTTCCAAGTTCCATAGTTGGACTTGACAAGTCCAATAGTTGTCGAGGGGTGTCCGAGGTATGGGGTAACGTCCGTCTGTGGAAGGAGGAGAGACATGGAAGACACCGTTTCAGTCCGTCCATCGTTTTGCCAGGAAAATTCATCTCATGATGATAAAAAACAGTTTCATTTCTTCGTTGTCTTCAACAGCCACAGATGCTCACATGTAAACAAATTAAATTATAAATTAAAATTACTAATCCTTTTATTTTACTCGGATTTGGTTTGTTAATTAGTTTTTTTTTCTATAGGTGGCGACTATGTGTAAGGAAAGGTTACACGAAATAGTGAAGGAAGATGTTCACAAAGCGAAGGGGAATTTGGAATGGGAATCAACGATGAAGAAGCGTTTCGGGCTCATGGATGAAGAGGTTCTAAGGTGGAGCCAGAATAACGGGACTCCAAGTTGCATGTGCGAGCTTCAAACCTCGCACTGCGACGTCGTAGGCTCCACCGCAGTCGTCGCCATCGTCACACCGGAAAAAATCAGCGTCGCCCACTGTCCGGCGACACCCGCTTGAACAACAACACCGTCAGTCTCACGCCCGACCTCGCCATTCCAACCTCCAGCGCCGACAGAGAGAAAGGTGACGGAGAGAGAAGGGATGACAAAGAGAGAAAGGTGAGAGAGTTTCAGGGACAAAATTGAAATAGGGGAGAAAAAATAGAAAAGAAAAATAATTTTGAACCGTGAATATAAAATTGAAAAGGATTCAACGGTACGCATTTCTCACGCATGGTACGAAAGATGTTTTACTCTGGTACCCTAGACTCCGTCCCGAAATAAATTATAACAGTGAACAAGTTAACTTCAGATTTTATGGCTCATACATTTCACAATTATGCTAAGACATATTTTGTGTCTAGTATGTGGGTATCTGGAATACTATTAGAGGGGGGGACCTCATGCAGACACATACGCACGTAAACCAAGGATAAGTTTAATTCAAAATTAGGCCCCAACATCTGTTAGTTGGGTGCCTCTGCAGTAGCAAGTTTCAAAAACAATCGCAAATAACTTCATCTTAATTAATCTGTAAGTCGCTTTCATGGTTCACAAAATGCACTTTAACATAGGTTACAGCTACACCATTATCCAATCACTCGTAGTATTAGTATTTAACAAGAGCTTATAAACATGTTTTACATTAAGCACTAGCAGTTCCACGTATAAGCTTACGGGAGCAATTGCTTCCATGAGATATTTTTTTATAAATTAGTATACTTTTATTTTTTATTTTTCCCCATAAAAAATGATATTGTTTCCGTAAGATAATTTTTTAAAAATAAATTAATGGAAAAATTTATAAGAAATAAAAGAGAGAATAAATTGATACTAATTTTATCACTATTATTTATTGAAATTGAGAGAGAAAAATATTAAACCATTTAATCATTAAAAATTTAAGCTCTAATTTTATATGTAAAGATAAATTCATCATATATCTTTTTATTAAAATATTTTTCGTTTTAGTTTATATATTTTTTAAATTTTAAAAATTATTTAATCTTCGAAATACTGTTTAATTATTTTACTTATCCTTTTTATGTTGATGTAAGGTAATAACGGTGTAGAGACAATAGGCATAAAAAGGCCCAATCCACTCAATGAACCCATATGCAACTTACATGAAGGAGCCACCTTTAAACAAGAGTAAACCAGTCCACTCTACATCACACATACGATGCTTATTAGGGGATTGCTATTGGCACTACCCTCGTGGGGTTTAAATTTTTTTTTTTTCTGAAATTTTCCTTCCCGCGGAAATCGTATTTCCATTGCACACACATTGGGTGAAAAAATAATACAATGAAAATGTGATTCTGGTATACAGTGTACGAGGGGAGGGGTGGTGCTGGGGGTGGGGGCGGCGGTTTTGTATAGAGTGGACAAAATGAGAGTTTCAGAGCTTGGTAGTTTAAATAGCAAATATAGTAGTAAGAATAGTTGTTCTCTGTTTACAATCTAATAAGCTAACTTTTAATTAACGAAGCCCAATAATCTTTTTAAAGATGCGTATCGTAAACTTTATACCAGAAAGTCATCAAAGCCCAAAACAATTTGGATGGCCCAATCAAGAGCTGGGCTTGCCCACAGTTATTTATTTCCATTGCTACCCCTTAACATGGTAACCCTAAAGCCCTCTCATATAGTCATATTGAACCCAGGGCAACATATATGAATACAAATCGCCACGCCGCTACGTTTTCTTCAGCTACATAGCTCCATAGCTGCAGCATTAGGGTTTATCATCTGCTTCAATGGTACTACCTTTTCTCCCTTTCTCTTTCTCTGTATATCATTATACGATTCGTTGTTTTGACACGTGTGTTTAAATGGAACGCAGGGTAAGGGAACAGGGAGCTTCGGTAAGAGGAGGAACAAGACCCACACTCTCTGTGTGAGGTGTGGCCGCCGCAGCTTCCACCTCCAGAACAGTCGCTGCGCCGCTTGTGCTTTCCCAGCCGCACGCACGAGGAAATGTAACTTCTTATTCTTCTTTCCGCCCGCAATTATCTTATTAGGGTTTATGTTTGGAATTGTTACCTTACTCTTTGATTTATGATTAACGATTTCAGATAACTGGAGCGTCAAGGCAATCCGCAGAAAGACCACCGGAACTGGAAGGATGAGGTACTTGCGTAACGTGCCTCGCCGTTTCAAGAGTGGCTTCAGAGAAGGTGCTTTAATCGTTTTCTATCATATAATTCCCTGTTCAGATTTTCAATCATTGTTTTTATTTTTGGGTTGGAAATTTGTTGATCGTTCGTTTTGGCCATCGTTTTATTAATATGATGTTTCTTTGGGGATTTTGGATCAGGTACCGAAGCTGCACCAAGGAAGAAGGGAGCAGCTACCACTGCATAAGCCTTTCAAAGATCGTTGTGGTTGGGTACGGGTTTACAGGAATATATTGCTTTTTGTGCTTTTGGCAAGTATTTTGGCACACTTATTTTTATTGTCTCATTGCTACTTTATCCCCCATTTAATTTGTAGTTGCTTTATTTTCAACAAGACCATAAGACTGACTTATTGATTGTTCACTTGGTAGTATGACATTTATAGTTTATGGTTTAAAGCGGTTTCAATGGGTGAATATTGGACAGAATGAAAGACTCCCCTAACTGGATATCCCACAATCCTATACTAGGCATTTGTCATGAAATTTGCCAGTTTTAACGAGAGAAAGCTTTAATCTGTTATGGGAAGTTAGTTTTGGTAACCTTGCTTGCTTCCACTTTGACCGTATAAACACTTTTGTTCACTTGTTTTACAATGTGTACCCGAAAAACACAAATTCTTCCGATATATGCCTGAAATCAAAGGTAGTTTCTAGGGTTCTTTTATAATGTATTACTTGCATAATACACGGATTTGCTGGATGTCTAATTGATGTCTTTAAATTAAGTAGCAATTATGTCTTTGGAGAACATTGGTGTCCTATGCTGCTAGAGCAACCTTTAAAATTTGATGTCTTCATTTTAAGAGGCTATGTTTCACAAGTATAAATATTTGCCTATCCTACGAGCTTTTGTAATTTGGATTTGTTTTGCCCCCTACCCTGGTAAAACAAATGCTCCTGCTTTTAGTAACTGAGGTTCAAAACTTTTGGGTAGGGATGAATTTCCATATATTCATGATTTGCTGCTATAGTTACATTAGTATGCAGTGTTCCAATTTGATTATATGCACATACAGATTGCTTATTGGCATCGGTGCTTGGTAAACCCTTTTTATTGAAGATGCTTTTTTATTATCCATTCATCATACCATAAACCCATATTGAAGATGTTTTTTACTTATTTGAAATGAATATGTCAAGTGATGGTTATTGTTGTAAAATCGTGACAAACAGCCACCCATGTTCTATGTCTGAAGCAATAGTAGGTGTTATAACCTGTCGTGATTAAATTTTGAGATTATTAGAGAGTCTCCTTAGACATGGATCGCCAGAATATTGGCTTCATGCCTTAAAATCGTTTTAATTTTTTCTTTATATATTCGCCTATATCTAAAATCATAAATTCGAAAATCAGAAAAATTGCAAGGCCTCATTAGTCATTACGGTTGTACGCCAACTAAAACCCTCTATCAAGGATTGCATGGTAACAAGCAAAACGGAATGCCTGGGAACAGGGACTGGTGCAATACGGATTGATCTCTTCTCTTTGAGGACTCAAAGCCACTTGTGCTGATGGTCCTCAAACTATTAAAAACTGCTGCAAACCTTTAAAAAATAATTGTACAAAATGTTTTTAGTTTTTATTAAAAATTATTTTTAATAAATTGTGTAATTCTTATAGAAGAATGATCTTGTCCTTATAAAAGTAAAACCGCCATATGCTTATATTTTATATCGTAATATAATATTATCTTATTCACCTTAAATACAAGATAAGATAGCATATATGTTATACAATAGATTTTTTTAGGGCAAATCAAGCGTTGGATGATATAAAAGAATTATCATATTCTTCTATTAGATGTCCTTTAAGTAATCATGCTCAATTCATCAAAGAAAAAAGTTATCACGCCCTTGTTACTTATTCTTATCAAACTCGTGTACACATTTCTACATTTCTCTTTTACTTCTATAATTCCATGTTTTAAAATCCGATTGATCCAACCGGTTTGATCGTAAAGTGGAGATTTGATTGGATTGGGTTGATCATTCAATCATCATGTAGTTGATCTATTTTGACCTTATCGATTTAATGGTTGAATCGATAACCCAATCTACTTGAACCAGCGATCCAGTTTTATCAAATTTATTGAATCAAAATTAATTAATTTTAAAAATATACAAAAATAAATAAAATTAATATATATATATATACACACACTAAAAAATTGAATTAAAGACTTAAAATTTATTTAGTGGATAAACTTATTGTCAAACTTTTATGATTAATTATTAAACTTATAACAATACATAAACTTATATTTTATGCTAGACTTAATTGAAAATTTTATCACTCAACTTTTATTATTTTGTAAAATTTATCACCCAAATTTTATTTTCGCAAATTTTATCTAGGTTTAAATTTTAGTACATTTTACCAAGGATGATGAAAGATGTAGAAAGTTATTTTTTTACATCAATTATAAGTAAATCTGATATACAAGAATCTAGAAAAAAATTCAGTTTTGTTACCACATTGATGGTAAAATGCACAAAAGTAAAAAATTTAGATAGTAATTTTTTGTAAAATTGTTGAAAGTTGTATAGTAAAATTAGTGGAAAAGAAACTTTAATAGTAAATTTTGCAAAATTATGAAAGTTACGTTATAAAATTAACAAAAATAAAATTTAAATGATAAATTTTGTAAAATAATAAAAATTCAATTCAATGATAAATTTTACAATTGAACATTTATGTTATTTATATTGATTTGTAAGATTCAACTAGTAATCACTGTCAATAATCCATTAACATTAACTCAGTGTCTTGATCGGGTCAACGACCTATCTGATTTTTTAAATTATGATTTAACCATTATCTAGATATCATTTGCCTTAATTTGAACCATAAACTTATGAAATGGATAAAATTTAGGATAAATTACAGTTTTGGTTCCCTAGTTTTCTAAATTTGATTTTAGTCTCCTTAATTTTTAATTATAACATTTAGTCCATCTAGTTTTAAAAATTGACAATATTGGTCCCCTAGTAGATTATTAACTAATAATGGTGATTATTAAAAATATTAAATTAATTACAAATTAAATAAAAATTATAAATCATTAAAAACTTACTATTAATTCTATTGTGGTGTTGCTATTGCTGGAGTTGCATGTGACAACGAAGATGAAAGAGTTGTTTGCGGACAAGAGGAGGAGCATAATATTTTGGAGAATTAGGATTATTAATATTTTTTTATTAATTTTTAAATAATGAATGATTTTAATTAATTTTATAACAATTAATTGGAATTATTTGTTAATAATTTATCAGGAGGATCAAAATCACCAATAATAAAATTATGGGGACTTTACAATTAAAATTCAAAAAGAATTAAAATCATAAATTTAAGAAACTAAAGACCAAAATTATAATTTAACCTAAAATTTATGATAACAATTGGACTATTTTACATAAAAATAAAAATTTATCCAAATAATACAACCAAAAGAAATATTTATCCCAATGATACAAAATATTATAGCAAGTGAGAAATCGTTTTCCAGCAAACCAATTTTTCACTTGTTTTTTTTTTTACAATGCTTTAGAAATCGGTTCTTGATTTCACATGTGTTTTTTTTTTCTTTCAAAACTATGATATGAAATCGGTTCCTCAAGAATCAATTTCATAATTGTTTTTTTAAAATACTTTGTGTTATTTTTTAGAATACAATGAGATGATAAACTATAATATATATATTTTTATAAATATTATGAACACTTACACACATTTTGATGAACACGTCCTTTTATATAGTTTATTTTCTCATTCATATTTCAATTATTAAATAAATTATTTTAAAATATTTCACTAAAATCAAATAAAATTTATTTAAAAATCATTTATTTAAAATTAGCAACATTTAGTATTCAATTACTTTTACAGTTTTTAAATAAAAAAACATTGAACAACAGCTCACCCTAATTAAATATACATTTCATGTACTGTAATTAAATATTCATTTTTTTAAAAAAAATATTGTCTATTTTTATTTCTTAATTTAAAAATCCTTCTTGTGTAATAATTGATTGATTGACCTTAGAGTAATGTAATCTCATTACTTGCATAAAAACTATAAAATATTTTGATATCGAAACTAAAAAGAAAAATATAGAGTATATTAGAAGTCAAATATGAATTATAAGGACCAACACTTTTCTAATTGTATTTTGCATTTAGTAATCTAATTAGTAGTATTCTCTTAATATTTTATAAAAATAATTAGATCACTTAAATATATACATTTTAAAAAAAATATATGTAACAAGTAACTCAAGTAAGAAAATTAATAAATATACGATATAAGAAAAATTAAAGTGATTCTTTATTATTTCATTGCTTTGTTTATTTCTTTATAAGGATGCTATTTAATAGGTAAGATATTATATTATATTTTTAAATTAAGAAATAAAAATAGACAATATTT
>PYAF01004180.1:126124-166368 GCA_007407185.1 Glycine tomentella | reverse complement strand
TTTAAATTTAAAATATTTTAATCTTGATATTTCATTTTAATTTAATGATTAATATTGATAATTTTCATTCTCACATCATACTCTCTCTCTATATATGTGAGGACTAATATCCACTCTAGTTGGTATGCATTAGCATTCAACATTAAAAAATTTGGACTTAAAAACTATTGATTTTTTTAAAGAAAATATAAGTTAAGGATATTATCGTAATTTATCATTTAACTTAAAAAAAAATTCATATTATATAGGAGATAAGTGTAAAAAAAGACAGGAGAGAGATTTTTTAATTTTTTAAAATTAAATGATAAAATATGATAATATTATTGAATTAAAATTTGAAAAACAAAACAATCAATAGTTTTATAATAGTTTTATAGTTCAAAGGTTTTGGTATTGAATGTTAATACATTCCAACTACGTGGATATTAACATTTCCATATATATATATATATATAATAAAAAATGATTATGTAAATAGAATACATTTTGTTAAATAGTAGTATTAGATTGTCAAATGCTAAAATGGAAATGTTTTCACCAAAGAGAAAAATTTATTTTTTTCATTGAAAAAGAGAGTTACTTATTATTACCATATCCTGTACAGGGAGCACTCAGCACTGGAGTGTAATATGAGGGATGAAAATCAGTTTATATTTTTCCGCTGAATATCAGTATAGCATAAAATAGTAGAATCTGCTTGTCACGGTCTGTGAAAATCAATAAATGTTGGGTGCTCAGTACCTATATTAAAGTATTAAGGTAGCTTTTGTTTATATTATTGGTTTGAATTTTTTTGGTGAATTCTGAGTGCTCTTGATTTTGATAAAAGGTATGATTACGGGTGGAGCAGCAGCGACAGTTTTCTACAATTTGAAGCAAAAACATCCAACACTTGACATGCCAGTGATCGACTACGACTTGGCACTTCTTTTCCAACCAGTGCTGGTGCTTGGAATCAGCATTGGAGTTGCCTTCAATGTGATTTTTGCTGATTGGATGATCACAGTCTTGTTACTAATAATTTTCGTAGGCAAGAAAATTATTGACAACTGAATCTTTTCTTTTCTTTCCCTACCAATCCTTTGACTGGGTGTATATATATATAAAACAGGAATTGCAACCAAGGCATTCTTAAAAGGAGTTGAAACATGGAAAAAAGAAACCATTATTAAGAAGGTGTTTACATATTCAGAAATCCTTTATATGAAATTACTAATAAATTTGCGATTTTTACTTCCTTTTAATGCATCTCCTGTTATAATTCCAGGAAACTGATAGACAATCACAATTTAATGGTAAGTGGGTCAGTAGTAATTTTTTTTTTTTTTTTGTGGTTTCTAAAACTAGCCATCATATTATTTTCCACATGACACTCTAATTAGGCACTGAAAGGAGTGAGGAGGTCGCATATGAGCCTCTACCGGGAGGCCCAAACACAAGCAATCATAATGAGCCTAAAAAAACCAAGGAAACGACGGTTAGACTGAGACATCACAAAGTAGCAGCTTCTACTTTCACAAATCAATGACACTTCTTTTCTTTGTGGGAATGACCCGTACATGTGACTTACTGCCATGCAGGGATCAGTTCTTGAGAATGTTCGTTGGAAAGCACTTGGAGTTCTTTTCACTGTCTGGGTCCTTATACTTGCCTCCGAGATTGCAAAAGTTGGTAGATATAATATGATGATCAATTTCCATTTTGTGTTTCTTTCTTGCATGTCTACGTGGAATATTAATAGTGATATAATTATGCCTTTGTTTGAAAACAGAGTCACACAACAACTTGTTCAGTGCAATACTGGATACTTAATCTACTACAGGTGCATGAATTCAGTTCCTCGAAATCACGTACACAAACTTGCACTGAATTAACCATGATCATGATATTGTTTTTGTGGTTGGTTTGTTTGCAGGTCCCTGTGGCATTAGGAGCGACTTCATATCAAGCCTTGCTTCTGTACACAGGGAAGAGAGTGATAGCATCCAAAGGAGATCAAAGAACACAATGGCGAGCGCACCAGTTAGTTCTGTATTGTTCCTGTGGCATATGCGCTGGTATAGTTGGTGGCTTGCTTGGTCTTGGTGGAGGTTTTATTTTGGGACCCCTTTTCTTGGAGCTAGGAATCCCTCCTCAGGTAACTTTCTCTTGTTGAAACAAACTCCTTCATGCATAAAGAGAAAAAGATCAAAAGAGACAACTTTAATATGGTTCACAAATCCATCCTAATGAATATTCATTCCAATAAAATTATAAAATTTTCGAACAAATTTGAGAAACTCTCCCTTCACATGATGACTCTCTTGCTTAGGGTGATGACCATCTCTCTTGATTGGATTTCTTATCTCAAAAAGCTATATTTATACACCTTGCATTCTCATATTAGGAGAGGAAACAAATTCTTAAAATAAAGATAACATTTTTAGATCTAAGCAACATCTTACAGGGTTGATAATATCTTTGAATTTAAAAATTTAAATTATTCTCCCAAGTCCCAACACTTTCATCCTTCTACAGTATATTGTGCGTGCTTGTGGACAATTTGATTGAGTTTGTTGTGTTGGTCCCATGAACTGAATTTCTGTCTGGGAATTTTCTTTTCTATGTAGGTGTCAAGTGCTACAGCCACTTTTGCCATGACATTTTCAGCATCTATGTCAGTGGTGGAATATTACCTTCTAAAACGGTTTCCTATTCCTTATAGTAAGCATGAATTTGAATGGCAATAAAACTAACAAAATTAATCTTATATTCTTATGTCTTTAAATTACTTCAAATATTTACTTTGTGATTTCCTTGTAGCTCTTTACTTTGTGGCTGTATCCACTTTTGCGGCCTTTGTTGGGCAAGTTTTAGTGAGAAAGCTGATTGCCATACTAGGGAGAGCATCTCTGATCATTTTCATCCTCTCCGGCACCATTTTTGTTAGTGCAATATCACTAGGCAAGTGTCATTAGGATTTAATTGAGGAGGACTAATTTGTTTATGCCTAAAGGCTAATAATATGTTTGCAATGCTTGATTAAGATTGCCTAAAAATTTTCCTTGTTTTTATTGCAGGTGGTGTCGGCATATCAGATATGATCCAAAAAATTGCAAATAAAGAATACATGGGGTTTGAAAACCTTTGTACCTACTCAGCCTAGATATTAGAATTCGGATTACAGATTCAATTTCAAGGACTATATAATTGACACTTTTCAATTCGAATTGTTTTTTTATCAAGTCAGAATTTTAAGTAGTGTTATGTCAAGAATTTTAAGCGATGAAAATTAATTCAGCGCTTAATTTTTTTTTTTGGCAAACATGTCTGTATCTTGGACAGTTTCTTAAATATATAATATAATCAATGATATCTCTCTCTTTGCTTCCTCCAGAGTCCAGACAGAATTGAAATTGTTTGTAGTTCTTACACAAGTACCAAGCCTCTTCAACCGTCTATGGTACATCAGAGCTTTGCCTTATAAACGCATCGGATCAGCAAAATTAGAAGCAGCTAGCGGTTTCTGGTTTCTTTCGTTTATGCATGCTATCAGTTATCAGTGTTCAGCTTTACCCAACCCTATCCGGCAACTACAAGGCTAGTAAGGGCAGTTGTATGAATCCAAATTATCTAACTTCTAAAATAAATCATAACTTTTTAAAAATTTATTCATTATTAATTTAAATTATCTAATGATAAGTATTACTATTATATGATATATATATATATATTATTTGTTACTATTTTTATTTAAATTATGTAATTAAAAGATTTGTAATGTGTGTATATGATAAGTATATAAGAGTTGTAGTAAATAATTAACATGCAATCTTATTATTTAAAAGGTGCTATGAAAAATAGTCCTGAATGTATTTTAGACCCCACCTCCGTAAAAAGAGTTTAATAAAATCAGTAGAGATTTTAAATCTTTTTTTTTTAAATATATAATCATATTATAATTAAAATTTATAATAAATATATATTTTGAAGTTTGGAAATTATATTATGGATTTACATGAAAAATTTAAATTGTGATATAAGATTATTTTAATTATTGATGATTATTTTAATAAACTATTAAGAATCAATTTAAAGATAAAAATTATAGAGGATAAATTGAAAGTGATATAGCTAATTAACAAGATTAGTAATACGATAAAAATAAAAGAATATTAATTTGTAATAAGTGAAAGAGAATTTTCTTAGTTTTTTTTGGCATTAGAATTTTTTAGTTAGTTGCAAGAGTAGGTATAAAAATCCACCTCCTAAAAAAATTGAAAATGATTATTAATTGAGAGAATGGAGAGTGAGAATTTAGTTTTTCAAGTTGTATATACTACTAGAATGGAGTAATTTACAATATAAAAGCAAATAGATGAACTAATTATAATTTCCCAGATCCAACTAATCATTTATTATTGCCACTCTATGCCAGCATTTTACGCCCGGTGCATTAATTGCATTGTCATCGTCAAACGTGGGACACTTTGAACGATTATCAACTTGTTCCAAACACAATGAATTTAGGAAATAGCTGAAACAACTGTGGAGGTAAAGCTCTTCGGTTCGAATTAATCTGCAGTAGTAACTTGATACTTGTATGGTGTTCGTCATGATTTCAGAAGCAAAATGTTTGGTGGAAAATGATACGTGGAGTAACTGAATAGCTAAAACATTGTAGTACAAGTATTGACATGCTAGCAGTAATTAGCTTTCTTTCATTTCACCGACAAACTACTGCAAATTATTACAACCAATATAGCACATGCATGCCATCAATTAGTGCAAGTCGTTCGTCCGTGTTCACGGACACAAGCACATGAATTTGTTTAACCTTGCGAAAGCTGAATAAGCTGGTCCACATTTTTTTTTTAATCATAAAAGCTTGATATATGTCAACGCATCAACTTTAAGCCTGTGATTTACAGGTTTTCTATGAGATGCAAAAGAAGATCGCTACAACGTTTGATATCTCAAACATGTTATCTATTTCATTACATGCTGTTAATTTGCCTAGCTTTTTGCGATTTAGCGGTAAGCTAATTCAAATAATAGACTATCATATATTGGACCACCATAAAAGGGTTATAAAAATTAGAAAATGCTTACGCAAGACAATCATAATATTGTTTCTTTCCATAATGTTTACTGTCTAGATGGTTAAGTGTTTTTCTCCCAAAACTTTTTTGATATGTTCTATAACTCATCTTTGACGACTTGATTCTTGACTGTTAGATATTTGTTGATGGATGCAGCCAACTCTTTCAAACTAGATTTTGTAGAAAGTTTGATCTGCATAAAAAAAAAGTGTTTTGTTAGTAGAGTAGTAATTATATAAACCGAAATTCTGTCGCCAAAATCAGAGTGCTGAAAAGTAATTACCGGGTTTGCCTTATCATCTGCTCTGTAAAATAGAAGCGTGGGGTAGTCATTCACCTGAAATATTAAGCAAAGGTAAAATACATCTTCAGTAAACATAAACTTTGATCAAATTAGTCATATCAATATGGAAAAACCATTTGTCCTTAATAAAATCCCAGGATCTTCAATTTTCAGCACAGATTCAGTGAGCGTGTTTTGCCATGACAAACAGAGACAATAGCCTTTTCATGACACTTACTAGCAGTTTTGGATGTTCATTTGCTGAAGCATCTGTCCTTGCAAATATTAGATTACTTGATCCTTTGTAGTGCTTTGCCAACTTCTCTACTTGCTTGCTTGTGGCCTCACAGTTCATACACCAAGGCGTAAATACCTGTTTCAGTCATGACTCATGAGCACAAATCCACCAAGGAGTAGCCAATACCTTTTGGAATAATAATAAAAATATTCCAATGGCCAACCAATATTTTCAAGAAAATTTGCCCAACTACTCCAAAAGCTTAAGCTACGAGGTGAACACACATGAATGGCATTATACTTTTAACTTGTCCCCTCATGTGATAGTAGCATGGACAATGCATATACCCACCTACCTTGAGCTGAAATTAAACATTTTTTACTAAAAGATTCAAGCCGACAGAGGTCGAATTTTATACCACTTGGTCATAGACTCTTAGAGGATCTCATACTGTGACATGAACCAATTATCCCAAAAGCTTAAGCAATTAAGTAAATACACATGAATGATTTTATATTATATTTCTAGCACAAACAAACTAATGAAGTTTGAACATGCGACATAAAATATAGAAGAGATAAAACTTTGCAAACCTCCAAGAGCACATCCTTCTTGCTGCTCAAGATTTCATCATCAAATGTTTTCCCGACAATAGCATGGACACTTGCTTCTGTCTGCAATTTCCAATGCCATGATGAAGACATTGAATTAAGTTTCAGGACTAAAATAAATAACTTCTATCTTTTATTGTTTTATTCTATTCTTATAATCATACAGCACTTTATATATCTTTAGGAATCAATCTGAAATATTTTACACTGGTTCAAATTCAATTGCTTCACTTTAATTTGAAAGAATTAAAAGGACCACATATGACACTGAATGCAACTAATTTCTTGAATTGTCTAAAACTTAAGTAGGAGAGACACCTTGCATGTGTAAGAAAATTATGCAGAAAATATTAAATGGTACTCACGTTATCTGGAATTGGCTGTGACTTGAAGTATGGTGACAAAGAACCTTGCATAAGATTATTGCAGAACTCCTGAAGAATGCCATTTTAACATTAATTAGTCTCCTTTGGTAGGTGATCACTACAAGGAGAAATTATAAGAACAAAAGAGAAGATAATACTTCAATATTGATTTGTGTTGGTTTTGACTCCAACAAATATTTTGAGCTCATTGCATTATCAAACGCGGCTACCTATTTGGCACACCAAGAAGCAAATCAAATCAGTTGCCAAAAATATCTAAACTAATAAAACAATGTCAACAAATAATTGTTATTAACTCATAAACTAACCACAGTATTTTTTGATTCCTCAAGACCAAACAATGTTAAGAAGGGCTTTGCAAGGTTCTCTTCATTAATATCCACATATATAAACATTATCTGCGTTTAAACAAAAGAATTAGACCATAAGTTCTAAAGAATGCAGGAAAATAGTTTGAAAGCTCCAAATGTAGGCTAAAGTAACTAATCACCTTTGACTTGAATGTTTTTGCAACATCTTGAAGAGTATCAAGAAGATTCTTGAAGTCATCAATGTTTGCAAAGACTAAAACCTAGAGAAAAAAGCAAACAATTAACCTTAACTATTAGTAACTAGTAAGCTTGAATAAAAACATAATGAATAAAACTGACAAGGAACAGTCCATACAGCCTGTATTATTCATTAACAACAAAGAAAACTCACTTGGTGGTATGCAGTTGGAGTAAATTTTAGTACATCCTTTAGTGGCTTAGTTTATGAATGTTGCTTAAACGATTAAATTTTAGTCTTTTAACCAAATTAAAGTTATTGAAAATGATCAAATTGGTCAAGAACAAGCATGGCCAAGTTCTGAACCAATTTTGGTTGTACAGATTCTCCAGAGTTTTTTTCCACGTAAGAAGCACTGGTCAATAAGTTCTGAAAAACACATTCATTTCCTTCACAAATGCTCACATTTGTTTCCATATTATCAACTATCAACCATCCAGGGGGAAACCAAGTGATCAACACATGGCAAATCATATAAGAGATTGTGATTTTGATAAGATCAAAGACTTGCTAGGATGAGTATCCAGGTTTTTTTTCTCACGAGTATTAAATGCTTCAAGCCATTGCACTGTGAGAAAATATTTGCAGCATCTCGGTGTATTAAATTGATCAAATCATTGCACTCACTAAATTGCAAAATACTTAAATGTTACACTTAATATCCCAGTTAAAGTCAGAATAGGAACATAACTTCAAGCCAAAAGAATATCTAAAGTAGATTAAACTTGGAAATAATAGTGACCTGAAGCTTGATGGGGCTGGAGTAGACTCTGATAGAATTCATTTCAGTCAGCTTTGTAACTAATGGAAACTTGTTGTAGTCTACAAATTCCAGTATTTTATTCACTATGAAAGCTCCATCTGCACAATCAGGTAAGTTGTGCATGTTGCCTTAGTAAGTCCTCACTACTCACCGTTTGGTGTGATTGACAAACATAGAATGCACTTATTAAGATTTTAGCCACTTTAAGTGATACCGCTATATCATTATCTGTTTCACTTCTATAATTTAATGTAGCAACACTAGAATGAATTCAACGTATGGACAGAAACCAACTACAGACTCACCATATGCACTGTATCTTTCGGGTTCGCTCTTAACAATTCCAAGAAAACGATCGGTAGACTTGATATCTGGATAAAGAACTTGAGCAAGCTCTACCTGATTCGTTTCAACAAACTGGATTTCATTATCAGACTTTGCAGCACTCACAAATTCTTCATAATCAGGTCCCTGCGATATTTGAACAAAAAATGCTATAAAACCACCATACCAAGTTCAGAGTTAATGAAAATTATTTTGATCAACATGTGAATTCATCAACAAAATGTCATCTGCAACACCACATACTACGTTAATTGATCAACTCCACAACTCCCATACATCTACACCTCCTGTCAATTTGGAACCTCTAGTCTGATAACCCCAGCATACCTTAAATCATAACTTAACTTACCTCAAAATTTTCAAACCAACCAATAAGAAATGTTTGATACTTTGTCAGAAACTTTTCTGCTTCTGCCACTGAACTTATCCGAATAACAGGAGTACTAGTCTTTTTTTGTGCCCATATCACTATATCATCTCTGAAAGCATCATGGAAACAAAATAAGCAGATAAACATTTCAAGACAAAACAGGACAGACAAGCAAGACCTATGATGCACAGATATGATACCCATGCAATATGGCGATACAATTATCCCAAAAAATAAGATACAGTTGGTGTAAGAGTGTAAGATACGTATCCAGATATCTATAAAAATATATAATTGCAATTCTGCAAAATTCAAATTAAGAGCATAGTTCTTGGACATTATTAAAAACAAAAACAGAAAGTTATAAGTCATTGTTATCACAAATTACTTCCTAGTTCCAATTGTCTACAAACAAGAATAGTACTATCAATATCATTCCTTACTTAAAACCATCCATAAAGAGAACAAGTTCCCTTTGGTTCATCAAGGGGCAATGCTTCCATGTATCCGTACTATACGTGCTTTCTATATCCTTATTGGATTTTCATAACATTATCCAATAGTATCAGTATTGGATTTGTGTCGGATAAGCCAATTATAATTTTTTTTTTTGTTTTTTTTATCAGCAAACATTAATTGTTAGTATTGTTAGTTTTGTTAGAGAATCTTACGCTGTGAAACCACCAGAGTAGGGCTGAGAGGTGCCATTGACAAAGAGAAGCAAAGTGGGGAAGCCTTTGACACCAAGGAAAGAAGCTGGCTTGGGATACCTGTCAGCATCAAGTTTGGCCATAATAAGAGGGCTTCCCAATTCCTTGAGAGAAGTTGCAGCCTCTGCAAAATGGGGCATTAGCTCAGCACTCCTTGGACACCAAGGTGCATACCCCAGAACAAGAACAAACTCGTTCCCATTCACAACCCTCTCTGTGTTCTCGTTCTTGAGCTCAATTACGATCCTTTGGGCTTTGCTCAAAACCTCTGCTTCGGATAATTTCTCGCCACCCTTTTCGGCTTCCCGCTCTACTTCCTCGTCCACTGCTAACAATTCCTCCAACTCATCCTCAACCTCTGTGGCAACGTTAAACCTCAGTACTAGGAGAAGGGTGAGGAGGAAAACGATGAATCTTAAAGTGGGTTTCATCGTACAAACGTTGTTTTGTTGCCTACTTGAATTGGTTTGGGATCAAGATCTGATGCGGGGGGGGGGTGAAAAGTTTCCAATATTAGGGAAAGTGGCACAATGCACATCAGTGAAGATGTGTGTGAACTGTGAAATAAAACGCTGTAGAAATAGTGAGTAATGACAAATTATGAACGCGCCTTGATTTCAGGGGCCACAATGTTAACAAGATTTCAGGAGAGTGAAAGCCTGCCACTACCCTTGACCTTCAAGAAAAAAAAAAGTTTTTTATTTATTTATTGGGAGAGAAAAATTGAGGATAAAAATTTCAGATTTTTTATATTAATGAACAAGATTCAAGATCCAAGATTTTTTTATACTATTGGTCAGTTTATTAAAAATTCAACATGTGCACAAGATTCAAGATTCATCACTCCCTCTCCTCTAAAGGTATTCTACACGATCGAATCTAAATCCTTCTTCCACCAATTGTATTACAACTGAGCTGCACCTATGAAATAAAAAGTTCAGATTTTTGTTAAGAGGAAAATTTCCTCTCCTATATTTTCAGTCTTTACTATTTTCTAAGATCAGTTTTATAAAATAAAGTGTAACAAAAACGAGACAGTTTATCGAAATGGTAAAGATAAAATATAAGTTAGTGTGAAAACACAACTTTACCAAACCCTTTCCCCCCTCAAAATCCATTATAAACTAGTGTAGTGACATGAACTTATTTATCAAACACTTTTTATTTTGGCTAAAAATGGTTATAGTCTAAACAAACAAAATAAACTACCTGAAAATAAAAAGGGTATTGCTATATTCACTTATCGACTCGCTTTAATAGGTAGACAAGGGAGTGTATTTTTTTTAAAAACAAATGGAAAAGGAGGGTGGATAAGCAAAGAAAGGAGGTAGATATAGCAACAACCAATAAAAGTCGTATAATTTTCTCATTTAGTCTGACCCAAGTATCTTCTTTCCCATTTTCTACCCATCCAAGTTATGCGTCAATAACTATTTTTTGGGAACAAGGAGGGCCTAAGGCCCAAAACCAGTTTGATAATTTACAGCAAATGACAAGCTTTTAATTCGAGTTTAACTTGTGTACGTCCAATAAATACAACCTGATTTTTTTTTTTCTTTTTGTTGTTGTGTTAAGATCATTCTTGATTCTTGTGTCGCATTTCTTGTTAAGCAAAATTAACTCTCTTCGAATGATCTAAAATGAGTATTACACCTGCCGAAGGCATGGATTACTCGAAAGACATACTTTCCTTGAATGTTTTAATAAACTGATTCAAATGATTACCCATCAATCTACATTTTCATAAACTAACTCAAAATCATTCTACAAGGATGATGGCGACGTGCAAAGGGTTATTAATTTCCTCAGTAATGAACTCGCGAATTGTTTCTTCATTTTATGCATATGCATATACAAATTTACATGCATTTATTTGCACAAGGCTCATAAGAGTAAGGTACAGAGAGGGGGTTCAGGGGACTAGTTGTATGTAAGAAGTATTTTTCCGAGTGCATATTTTGCTTCTCTTGCAAACCAAATGGATCTTATGATCTGAAGCTTGGCACAATACAATTTTAAGTTACACTCTCAAAAACAGATGAACTCTGAAAATTGACATTGATGACTGATCAACCATAGGTGCATGAATTCCTTTTGAATTTGATAGGCTTTGATCGAGAAGAGTTGAGGACCAAGGGGCAAGTGATTTCCTTACGATGCCTTGTCTTGACCAGTTTACCCACCACATTTCCACGCGAACGGATTTCAAAGTTCAATGTTAGTCGAACTTCAACGCCAGTTTGGGATACAGTTATGGTGGATCCAGCCCCATATAAGGGAACCTTAGTACCCTCAAGGTTCACTGATACAATGCGGTGACTTTTTCTTGGCTGATAGTGTTTCTTCAGCTGCAACAAAGTTACATGCACAAGAAGCAAATATTATGTTACTCACATGCCAACACAGAACTTAAATGCACCTATATACATTCTATTTGATATATTTTCATTTTTCCAATGTCACACTATTTATGTTGATGAACATAAAACTTGTCTTCAAGGGGACACCAAAGATGATTATTTCATTCTCCGACTTAAAAGTCTCATCTGAAAGTGGGTTTGGCATGATTGAATTAGTTGCTGTTTAGCAGAATAAAGACAGCCATGATAGGATTGTTACCTCGCCAGTAGCAACAGTGATGTCTGAGAAAACAAGATTGATGGGTGTGGAGTGCACATGGATGCCAAAAAATGTAGCAGGGTTGTAGATGCTCATGCGTAAAGTGCCATTAACTGTCAGCATTTTTGTGGGGACACCCGTGAAGTCTGAACCCTCTCCAACATAGAAATTATGCACCGTCAAACTCTGCAAGATCCAAACGTCAAGTAGCACCTTTAACCCAAATTAATTGGGGAAGTAGTACTAATTAATTTGCTAAATTAGCCTGTGTAACTAGCAAGTAATTAGAAAGCATTTATAAGCCTGTATTTTATAGGAACCCTTATCCCATCATTTGTTTTATGAAATACCCTAAATTGTAACAATAATAAATTCATTGCTCCAAGTCTTTTTGTTTTACATGCAGATGCAGTGCCATACTACTATTACTAATGTCAGCTTGAAAGTGGAGTATCCAATCAAAATCTAGGAATTGAATGAGTATAATGCTGCCCAAGTTTCTAAGGGGTTTATGGTAACCATATATACCCCATGTGCTAATTTGAAATAAAATAGAGTTGGCAGAATAACAGAGAAACCCATTGACAGGTTCAGAGAACAAATTATTTACTAGGTTAAACTAATCATTTGGTCTCTACAGGTGACACTCATTTAGGAATTGGTGCCTGAGTGAAAAAAAATTGAAATTTTAGTCATTATAAGAGTGAAAAGGGTCTAAAACTTAAAGAAGCATGCTAACTACATTAACTACAAGAACTAAGAGCAACTTTAGTGCAAGATCTTGAACAAGGATTTTGAGCTCAAGATCTAATCTTCACTAAATCTCTCAATAAAGGAGTTGAAGAGATCTCCAACATGGAGGATGAGTTCTTGTAGAAGATCCCTTAAGATTTGTACATTGTTTAAAAAAATATTTTTTTTCCTTTTTCTCTCTCCCTAAGATCTCAAAATAAGATCTACCATTAAAGAAAAAATTGAATAAATTTTGAGAGATCTTTAATCCTATGTGGCACTATGAGATCTACCAAAAAGTAGTCTAAGATCTCAAATTTGGGATCTATCATTAAAGATGCTCTAATGATTGCTAATAAGGGCGCAAAGGAATTAAAACTTATGTTTTTTCCATAGAGAGACTGATTCGTAAAAAAGAGTGTTAGCTATGAGGACTAAATGATTAGTTTAACCTAACCAAGAATAGTCACAATTTTTCCCACTCCTCACTGCAGTTATCATGTATCAGTAACAACTATTTATTTATGGTTCTAGAGTAGTAAAAAAAAAAAACAGAAGAGTGAGGAGTGGCATAAATTAAAAACTGAGAAATTGGGTTTACCTTAACAGCAACTTGTGCCTTGTAAGGCCTGCTAGCACCCCAAATGATCAAACAAAACACAGCGAAGACAACCACAAAGGTAAACACAGCAATCAAGGCCTGGAAGCGCCTTGTGAAACCCTTGTCCTGAAACTCATGATATGACCCTTCTTCCAGAATCACATCACACTCGTGCCACCCTTTATCATTCCTCTTCCTACTCCCTTTCCTTCCCGAAGATGACCTGAAAATCCCCGAAAAGCGGCTCGCGGAAGAGTTCCTTGAGTGACGCCCGAATGAAGGGTGTGAGGGAGACTCCATAGGACTGTTTGATATTGGAGTTGCCTGCATTGAAGATGACTTGTCCCCATCATGAGAATCCCTTGAAGGACTCTGCACATAGTACACAGGCCGCTTTGGTGACCTTGAAGGTGAAGATGGAGCTAAGCTTGTGATATCCGATTCAGATTTTGCTGACAACATCATCAATCACTCGCTATATACTATAAGTCTAAGTATGTGTGTATCCAATATAGAGTGAAGAAAGAATTGAATGATACTAGACAACAATCTTGAGCACTTGTGCCACTTAATTGGAGTGAATAGACTGTATATCTGTACGTATATATATATGTATGTATCAGTAAAAAAGAACAAGTGAGAAACTCAAAAAATGACAACACTCGACATAGAAAGATAATGGTACTTGAACAGATATATAATGAGAATTGAGAAAGGACACATACAATACAATACAACGAAACTCAGCCGTGTGTGTCACTAGGAGTATGAGAGAGAGCGTTTGTTTTGCACTTTGCATGGAAGGATTATTTAGGAAAGAAAGAGAGAAGCTATGGTCAATGCAGAAGAAGTGAAATGCCTTAGGATTGAAGGATAAATAAGAGCAACGGATAATACTTAATAAAAAGTGTTGGAAAGCTCGGAACCAAACCTCACTGGCTGCACAAAGTGCCCAGGCTCGGGAATAAGTGTCGGCAGCTTGTTTTTTTATTAGTTGTTATTTGTTATATAAGTGTTTAATTAAGAGGCAACAGTTTTTTTTTTATGTTGTCTTTTTTCTTTTGTGGGGCAGGAGCACTTCCTGGAAAATAATTTTCAATTATAGGAGTAGGACAATTTGTCTAATTATATTCTTGGTCCTCTCCTGTTTGTCTATGCTTCAACGTGTTTTTATTTCTTATCATTTTAGGTACGTTCTATAATTTATCCGTGACGTTTAGCTCTGTTGGATTAATGGCGATTATGAATGACAAAAATAGCTTAAGCTAAACAAAACTCAACTAAGGAATTTAGCTAATGTCATTTGGGGTAGCCCAATGACAAAATTGGTTACACCATCTAACTATTTTAATCGGTATTTTAAATTTTCAATGCAAGAGGTTATTAACATCTAATTAGAAAACCAGAAAGGAGATGAAAAGGGACAGGAATTGAAATGTCAAAAACTCGATCAGTTTTGCAGGATTTGGGGTGTCATGAATCAGAGTGTCAATATGAATTTGTTTTAATGAGGCTTTTCTTTCTTTATTAGTTATTTATTTTGAGGGGGGAAAGGGTTTGGTAAAGTTGTGTTTTCACATGCAATTATTGGGATTTAATGCAGCATAACGATAAATCTTTTGGGCTTTGAATCTAGTGTTTAATATTTTGCACATACGTTTAGGATAAATGTGAATGTGATATTAAATATCTTTTGTAAAATTGTTTAGATTTAATTTAAATATATTGACAACGTAAAATATTTTTATCTAACCGTAAATTGGCATGTATAATAATACTATAGACTTTAAACTTTATAGTAATTTTAAATTAGCGAACAGTAAATCATAAAAAAAATATAGCTAACAGTATATTTTTTTATATTAATATGTATAATTAAAAACTAAAGTTAAAAATTATTTGGATAACTATTGCTAGTTGTAAGTAAGTTTAAGATGACACGGGAAAGAATATTTTGGGGTTACAAATAATTGGGCCTCAAAGTGTTTCACTTTCAGTTGTTCCGATATAAAGGCCCACCACATTTGACCGAATAGTATCAGAGTCGAAAAGCAGCCCAGATCCTTTTTGGAACGTAAAAATTAAATTGCGGAAAGCCTTCTCTTTTATATCAGAGCCAGGTTTCGATCCTGGGACCTGTGGGTTATGGGCCCACCACGCTTCCGCTGCGCCACTCTGATTTGTTGATATAATCTGCAAATAACCTATATTTAAACAGTCATTTGTGCTATGTCTCCAAAAATTAGATTAGGCGTGCATACCGAAAGAACTTTGCCGTGTAATTGTTATTTGTTAGAACAATTTGTTTGTTACAAAAATATGAGCTGATTCAGGTTATACTTGAAGCTTCCCCCAACTTTGTTTTTTCATGACAATAATCTTGCATTTAACTTATGCTTCGTTTGGATCATTCGTTCGGTTCAACTCATTCCTTTTACATAGTAACACAATAATTTCAGGTGAGAAAAAGTAAATATTCGGATTTGCCCTAGAATGGAATGCTCTCTTCCTTTGAAGTGATACCTATAACACGGTATATATAATTTGTTGCTCAAAAAGTGAATGCAGATGGATTCTGCTTTGTTTTCTATTTAACTTTATTTGTACAAGCTAGTAAATGGACTAAACTAAATTAATTAATGATAAACAAATTATAAAGGGACTTATAAAATTATTTAATTGTTTAGCGTCTGTCTAAGGTGAAGATATTTTTACTGGTCCACCGGATGAAACTATGTCATTTTACCTACAATAGAAGGTTAAGGTAATAGGTTATTGTATACTTTTTTAATATATTTAATTTAATTTTTAAGAATTAAAATTGATTATTTTCTTTTTCATTTTCGTAACTGAATTCTTCCACATCAGTGTTAATGCCACTACAAAGTATACAAATGCCAGCGCTAATTAAAATTCCATGGTTAGATGAACATTTTGGAAATGTTTAAGATCATGTGTGGACGATAATGCCCTACAATGTTTATTCGAGCTTATGTTTTGGTATTGATTAATTAGAGGGTTCATATTTTCAGACGACTCTAGCAAAAAGGTAAAGTGTTTAGCAAGTAGCAACGGCACTTTGGTTTTCATCTTTTTCTTCATTGCCTTCAAAAGTATATGTACATCAAAGTTTTCATCACCATCGTGTGTGTGTCTCTTTATCATCACCCGAAATGTTTATAATGTCGTTAAATAAAACTAAGAATACCAACTTCATCTATAATTTTCAATATTAATAATTTAACAAAGTATAATTTATGGTAAAGTTTAAATTTTATATGCTTTTACCATATTGTCAATTGTCACGAATCACGATAACAGACGAGTCAATGTCATTTTAATAAATTACCACCCAAAAGGCCATTACTATAGTATTTATATTGGGTTGTGAAGCAATTATGATTAATTTGTCTGCATATATTATAATTATAAAACATATAATAATATTATTAATCTTTTGCTCTTTATTTTTCCTGAAACCCTTTTGCTCTCTATATTGCAGCATTCTGCCCAAATTAAAAAGGAAACAATTTTAGTGTAGGACGCGAACTTTTTTTCTTTCCTCACTTATTTTTCTTTCGTATACTGAAGGATGAAACGTTTTTAATAAATGTTTATTTCCTTGTCTTCTTTTATATTCTCTACAAAATGAAGTGTAATGAATAACTATTTTTATATTCTTTTATAAATAATTTTAAAATTTGTCCAATAGTAAAAAAAGAAGGAAAAAAAAAAAAAACAAAACTCACATGATGGGTTAATTCAATCCAATCTAATTTCCAACTTCCAAGAAGCAATGCAGCTAGCCAAAACCAAAATTACCAAAGTGACAAAATTCCTTTTATTTATGGCCTCACCAGCTTTATCCATAGTTTCTTACTCCTCTTTGGCATCAATTTCCTCGTATGACACTATGACTACGTGAGCACGACCATGACGAAAAAGCATGAGAGAGGTAATGAGATGGAGTTGTTTATTGATGTCCATTTATAGAAGAGGCCAAAAATGTCTGCACGGAAGCAGAAGTAAGGACAAAAAATTGGACTATGTGCCACAGTGCCAGCTTTATGGTCATTTGCGTGATTCCCTCACACTTGGAGTGGGGTTTGTTTACTTTAAAGCCATCCTTCCTTCTTCTCTTTTTATGCTTAGGAAAGAAAGAAAATTGAGACATCATATTTAGTAATATAGAGATAGAGGCTCTTTAGGAGTGATAAAACATGTTGGAAGGTAAAGCTGTGATAGAAGATACTGACATGCCAGATAAGATGCAGATCCAAGCCATGGCATCCGCTTCTGAAGCTCTGGATCTCTATGATGTTTTTGATTGCACATCCATTGCTGCCCACATCAAAAAGGTAACATTTTTCGTCCCTCCTTCAATGATACACCACACTAGGTTGTTCTTTCAAATCTAGTGGACATTTTAATGGATAATAATCGCTCATTCAAGAATTAAATTAATGTCGTGTGTGTATCTAGAAGACTAATTTTAGTATCAATTTTCTGTAACACAAGATAAAGAAGTTTGTGGTTGGTCGTTGACTGAGATTATTATGGTTTGTTTGACTGGCAGGAGTTTGATACAAAGTATGGTTCTGGATGGCAGTGTGTGGTGGGATCAAGTTTTGGGTGTTTTTTCACCCATTCCAAGGGAACTTTCGTCTACTTTACTCTGGAGACTCTCAATTTCCTCATCTTCAAAGGGGCTTCGTATCTTATCTAATCGTTATCGAGTATCCCCGGGTTATGTCTAGCTGTAAATAAAGTTCCACCAGGGGCAATGAATGAAAAACAGTGGATGAATGCTGGTATTCGTGGGAACAAAATATGAGCAGTGATTCCTGAGTCTTTATGAATTGGACCCTTTTAATGTTTTGAGAAGGGTCCTTTGCTATGTGATCGGTGCTCATTTTGATTTTGTATATATGATAAATATTTTTGGCTTACAATGTCTATGATAAAGTTCCTCTTCTTCAGTTCTTATTCTGTTTCGGATAAGGCTCCCTTAAAATTATCTGAATATTCTGGATAATATTATCTGTTTTTTCTCCAACCTCTCTAGTCTCTACCCATAGGCAGAAGAAAGAAATCATTTCATATTTTTATACCGAAAAGAAGGAAATGCACATATTGGGAAAATCAAGCTGATCCAACAAGATATTGGTCCAAAGATGAAGAGATAACAACAGCAGCTTGAAGTATTAATCAAACTGAAATCAGATTAGAAAAGAAACTCCTGGAATCGGGTCATGATATTTTGTATGAGTGGGGACAATTATCCTTTTCTTTTCATGTCTGTGGCCTGGCCTGTGGGGTCAGTCAGTGTTTTTACTTTTCCTTTTTAGATCATTTGGAAGGATATTATTTGCACAATGATATTTAGAACTTTGGATAAGAAATAAGGAAAATGGTTGGTGTGGATGGGTTAAAGGAATAGAATGATGTAGAGATTTTTTATTTATTTAAAGAAGGTAATAATTGTGATAAGTGATGTAATAAGGACAATTTCAATGCAAGATACTCTCTTACTTCAATTCAAATTAATAACCCGTGTAATAATTCAGAGGGATGGAGAGAAACTAAAAAAATAATAAGTTGCTCTACTAAGCAATTGGTGCTTTTTAATTTTTGGGTGTCACTTGTGTATGAAATGTCTCTCAGAATTAAACTGTGGGGTTAATCATTTAAAAAACTTTGTAGAATTGTTGAGTTGGAGGGAAAAAAATTGTTATGAATTTTTTTAACAATGAGAAAATAACACGAACAAGCGGAAAGGAAGCAAACTAAGAACGAACATAAACTACATCCACTGCATCTGCAAAAACAGAGGACTGCAGATTTGGAGGGCAGCCATTCCAAGTTGAAAACGGATCTGAGTTGGAAGATCCATGCTTCGCAAGCCAATCAGCGCATTGAATGAGTTGATTAAAGTAATAAGAATTTTGTCAAAAAATCTGATAAGAATAATATGATATTATAAAAAAATATTGTATGATCAAGCATTATCCTCTGTTCAACTGTTCAAGTGCACAAATAAAATAACTTGTGATGTGTTATCTAGAATGAATATTTGATGTGCAATTTGTGAACAGAAGGTCGAATGAATGGTTGAAGCGTTTTGCGAGCTCTTGTTGGATGTAACTCATGTAAGAGTGCATTGGGCAAGTCATTAGCACCCCGATTGATTCCATTCAACACAACTTCAACCACCGCAAATCAAATTGAAAAATAATTGTTAAGAAAATTACTAGCACTCCTCGTATTTTAGTTCTCAAAAGTATATTAATTAAAATATATCCACCTGATTGGATTCATTGGGTAAGTACATCATTTAGTGCTTAAATTTATAAACTATTAATATTTGGCTTCTGAATTTTTAAAAAATAAAATTATCTCTCAATTTATAAAAAAATGTCACAAATCAATCTAATTATCTATTTCTTCAGTTAATATAAATGACAGTCTAAGTGGTATTCTTTGGTTCATCCGGGCTAAAACATCTTGGCACCCGGTTCTTCCTGAACCAGCTGAGGCCGAGGCATGGGCTCTTTAGCAATCATTGAAGTGGACAAAGGACTTTAATATTTCCAATGTAATATTTGAGTCGGATTGCAAGAATGTCTTAGATGTTTTCAATAATTCCTCCAAAAGGAAATTCAGAGCTGTATTATATCATTCAATATTGTAAATAACTATTTTCTTCTTTTTTTACGAATTATATGGTGAGTTTTGTCAAGAGGCCACTAAATTATGTCACTCACTCTCTTGTAAGGATATCAAGATTTTATGCATGCTCTCATATTTTTCATCTTATTACACATTGTATATCTTCTCGTATTATTAATGAAATGACATAAGTATATTTTCCTAAAAATGTTTAAAATAAAGATAATATGTTGTTTTGGTAAAATGATTCTACGATATTGGATTGGATAATTAAAAATGGGTTAGGTCGTAGAATTATGAAAGTGAATGTAATCACAATACAATTGCAGGTCTTATGTAATTCACGAATCATGGCAAGAAGTGGAAAAAAAAAAAAAACAAATGAGGGGAGAAATAATCAATACAAATTTGGTCTATATAGGGATACAATACAGTTTTTTTTTTTAAAAAAAAAAAAACCTTCATTGACGTACCATCGAATTACAAAGGGTAAAAATACAAATATTAATTTCATTTGAAAAAAAAGTCAAAATATGTGTAAAAGGTTAAACAAGTAATTTTATTCTTAAAATTTGGTCTAAGTAGATACAACTGATACAGGGCAATTAATACATGCAACAATCCATATCCTACACAAGGCAATTACTAGTAGTCTTCTAGTCTAGTCTCCACACTCCACAGACAGATGTGGCATTGGTCTCTGACGCAATGAACTGAAGGACGCGTGGCATTTAGATTTTCACATACCCCGTCCGTGGTTGGATGAGTGAGTCATGATGGGCTCTGTTGTTGGGCCCTAAACTGGTGGGCCGCATCTTCTTCCACTTGCGTCTCCACCGCCATTTCCGTAGCTTCTTCTTCACCAATTCTGCCGCTGAACATCAATAATATCCACGCAGTCACAACAACATATAATTGAAATTTATCAGACAAAAGAAAATGAAATACCTCTTTGCTTTTCAAACCAACTATTCGGTGAATTCCACTGAAACGAAGACAAGAAAGAATCCTTCAATTCAGCCAAAAATAACAAATTAGATAGAAATATTGATTTAATTTATTTAATAAACGTACCAGCAGCTTCTTGAGATATTCATTCTCTTATTGACTATTACTGAATATTACTGAATACAACACCATCATATTTATACACTTGCATATTACTGAATGCTATGCTACAACTTCAAGCCCTCCTTAGCCTCACACAGCGAAGCAACCACAGCAACAAGTTTTTTTTTTTTAGGAGTTACGACTAAAGTCATTTTAACTAAGCCAAATAATAATTTAAGAATCGTAGACTTCAAATTTCATTATTTTACTTATCCGATAAACATCATATCATAGATTTATTATGCTGCCTTAAATGGAAAAGACTTATAAAAATAGTTTAATTGTGCTTTTTTGTCTTTTTAGTTTAAGTCGTGTATAATTTTAGTTTTTTTAGTTAATCAAGTTTCTTTGTTTCTAAAATTTAGTAAATTTAATTTTTGGTGCAGCATTTTTTCGTGTAATGCTTTAGAGGTGGCCACTTCTTGTGGTTACTCTTTTTTTTTTATGATTAATAAATTTGTTTGCCTTTTAAATTTTAGAGGTTAGAGGAGAAATGTGATTGTGTGTATCAATCGTTAAATTTGGCAAAATTGTACCTTCAATACATAAATAATTAGTAATAAATTGTTACAGTTCAATAGTTGAATTGTACTACATAAACCAAATTTTAGATAGTTTAAATATTTATAAATGTGTTATAAAAAATATTTTTTATTATATTTTAAAATATATTATGGATTAAAATGAAGTGGTATAATGGAACATGAATTAAATTTTGCATTAGATGAAAGTTTATACACTTAAGCTATTTTATGAGAAATTTTATTATTGGTTAGATTAATCAAATTTAATATTTATTCCTTCCAAAATAAATAAAAAAAAAAATGAGAGATTTCAGTTTATCAAGCTCCCAATATCGATTTATCTTGACCCATTTTTATAAAACAGCAGGTCCCCCCCACAATAATCTACTATTTATAATTGCAGATTATCGTTTCCAAAGACATGTCTACGATCATAATCCTGATCTTTGCAGCAATATATTTTATTGAAACGGTGGATCAAAGCCCTATATTAAAACTGATCAGGTCATGCTACCCCATTAGCATCCTCCCACAAATGGGATTTACATATAGAAGGAGGATCACCGAAACAATGATAACCAAGAGGTAATTAAGCTAAACTATCTGCTACAGAGTTAGCTAAACTTCCGCAATCCCTTGTCCTAAGCTAATCGAAGACCACTAATAATGCCCCAAATTTCCGCAGCTTTAATATGTACCTACCCAAGTTTCTTGCAGCAATATTTTCTAAACATGTCCGTAAGGAAGTTCGATGACACCAAAAAGAAAAATCCTTAAACAAAAAAAAAAAAAATCTTGCAAATATTTTGTTTTAACGCAAAATTGGTCTGAAAGTCCAACTAAAAACATCTATAATACATAATTGATTAGATAAATTACTTATCTTAATTTTATGGATCTTTCAATTTCATGTAACTTTAAGTATTCAATACAAAAATTCATTCTAATGATGAGATTGTTAAAACGAGTGTTTAACTTCATTTTATGATATAAATTTATTAAGTAATAGTTGTTTAAGTAAGTAACAATGATTATATTAGTAATATCATATCATCTGCTTCATAGAAAAAAAGGTTAAATAATGTTGTTTAAAATTAAACAACTCATATAAATAACAGTGCAAGGAATCTTAATTCATCTATCATTTTTGGTTAAATATTACAATATAATCTAAAAAAATATAAATGTTAGAACATGATATAAGAAATAAAAAAATAACAGTGCAAGGAACCTTAATTCATCTATCATTTTTTGTTAAATATTACAATATAATTTAAGAAAATATAAATGTTAGAACATGATATAAGAAATCAAATTTTACTTCACTGAATTTAGTGTTTTTTCTTTTTTATTTGAGACGTGGCAGATACTCTACTTACGTAATTTTAGCCCAAGTTATATCATGCTATACTAAAGAATTTGTGTAATGACAGGATAGGAAATAGCCGTATATTAATATATTATGATAATGAAATCCAATAAAAGACTCGAGATATGTGTAGGTGACAAAACAACAAAACACTAGCAAGATTTTGGAGTTCACAAGCAGGAAAACAACAATTTGATTCTTAAACAAGACAAAGGCATCGTCACGGTCGCCTGAAGGAAGAAAAGGAAGGTCGGTTATTATAAATTTGTAATTGGTTAAGCGTGCATGTCTGTCTTCCCTGATATTTAGCTATCTTTGACCTCTAAATTAGAACCTTAACCAACAACCATCCAATTTCCCCCCTCTTTGCCAAAGCCAAATTCTCCTAACATGAAAAAAAAAATGCAAATTTTGTTTATCTCACTCTTAAACCCATTACAACATGCACCCCACGTTCAAAGAACCCAGCTCAAAAAAGAAAGGGTAACAAAAAACAAAAAACCATCAAACAAACCACCTCCACCCTTTTCTCATACTCACCAACTCCAAAAAGAAAAAAAGGAAAAAAAATACAACTCCCATTTCATTCGTTACTTTGGCTTCCTCTGTGCTACTTTCCTTCTCTCCCACTCTCTCTCTGCAGGGGTCTTAAGACACCCATGTTTTGTTCTTGCTAGGTAACACCTCAAAAGTTAAACTTTCCTAGGAATAAAAAAGCAAAAAAAAAAGACAAAAACATGGTTCGAGCAGGTGAACAAGAGCCGGAAGGTTACAAGGCCAAACTGTTTAATTTCAGAGGCATATTTGAGGGCACTGGGAGGCTTACTAAGAGCCTTAGCGTTGACACTGCTACCGTATTGGAACCTACAGAAGATGGAGCAGCATCATCAAGAAGTCAAGGATCAAAGCCTCTTAATGATTTAGATAAGATGATTCCCAAAGCAAGGGTAATAAGCAAGGAGGAAATTTCAGCGAAGGAAGCCAAAGAGAAGCTATTGCAAGGTATTGCTATTTGATCTTGTGTAAAAACTAAAAACTTTTCCATGCAAAAGAGAGATTTGAAAATATCTCTAATGTTGATGACATTCGTGTCTGGGTTTAATTCAGATATGGAACAGATGAAGGAGAGATTTTCCAAACTGTTGTTGGGTGAGGACATGTCCGGTGGAGGAAAGGGTGTTTCGTCTGCTTTGGCACTGTCAAATGCTTTCACAAACCTTGCTGGTACGTTGACTTTTTTCTTTTGGAATTCTTTCCATAGTATTGATTTGTAATGAACAAATAAATATTTGCAACATATCATATTATGTTCTAATAATTCATATCTTATTGAAACCGCAGCTTCTATTTTTGGTGAACAAAAGCGCCTAGAACCAATGCCGGCAGAAAGGAAAGCAAAATGGAGAAAAGAAATTGATTGGCTTCTATCAGTCACGGATTACGTTGTTGAAATGGTTCCTTCACAACAAAAGTCTAAGGATGGTTCAAATATGGAGGTAAACCTCTTTCTATTTAAATATCTATGTTTTTCTTCCTATCATCATAATAACTGCTATGTGGTTGAACCTGATTTTTATATTGAACAGATTATGACGACACGACAACGAACGGACCTCCACATGAATGTCCCTGCCTTACGCAAGCTTGATGCAATGCTTCTTGTAAGAAAGATCATTAACCTTAATCACCCTTTGAGCTAAATGTTGATTGAATTGATTGTTAATCATCTTTAACAATTGATGATGATGAACAGGAATGTCTAGATAATTTCAAAGATCAAAATGAGTTCTATTATGTGTCAAAAAATTCAGATGATTCAGATCAAGACAGTGCAAAGACAAAAAATGATGATAAGTGGTGGTTACCTACCCCTAAGGTTCCTGCAGAAGGTCTATCTGATATGGCTAGAAAATTTCTGCAGTATCAGAAAGATTGTGTTAATCAAGTACTTAAAGCAGCCATGGCAATAAATGCCCAAATTCTAACAGAAATGGAGATCCCCGAAAGCTATATTGACTCTCTGCCCAAGGTGAGATAGAAAGAACCGATAAATGCTTAAAAGTTAGCACCTGAATCAACATTGTGACATCTTTTTACATAAAATGGTTTTTTTTTCTTCTTCATTTACAGAATGGAAGAGCAAGTCTAGGGGACTCGAACTACAGGAATATAACAGTTGAATTTTTTGATCCTGACCAGTTCCTATCAACCATGGACTTATCATCAGAACATAAAATCCTAGATCTCAAGAATAGAATTGAAGCATCAATAGTGATTTGGAAACGAAAGATGCACCAAAAAGATTCCAAATCTGCTTGGGGTTCTGCAGTGAGTTTGGAAAAAAGAGAGCTCTTTGAAGAGAGAGCAGAAACCATATTAATTCTCTTAAAGCATCGTTTCCCTGGCCTTCCTCAATCTGCATTGGATATAAGCAAAATCCAATACAACAGGGTAAGAGCCTGTCCTGTGTGAAGCTTGAGTTTTGTTGTTCACTATTTGCATACTCTAGTATTTGCATACTCTAGTTCTGGTCTTAATATCTAGACACAATTTCATATATGAATTCCTTTTCATTTGTGTTGCATGAATTAACATGATAAAGGATTTGTTGGGTTGGCAGGATGTGGGGCAAGCTGTTCTAGAAAGCTATTCAAGAATATTGGAAAGTTTGGCTTTTACAGTACTTTCAAGAATAGATGATGTACTCCAAGCAGATTATCAAATTCAATCTCAAAATCTATCAGGGAGAAGGAGAAGCTCAGTTTCAAGGCCTTCTAGAGAAGAGACAGACAAGGCACGTGCAGAAGCTGGTTCAATGACATTATTAGATTTTATGGGTTGGGGCTCTGATCAAGGTGAAGCAGACATGAAGAAGGGCCCCTTTGCAATTTCGGATGACTTATGCAAAGACGATGATGATCCAAAGCAACAAAAACTTCCAACCGTAGTGACCAACAAGAAGGTGTCATATCTTGAGACCTTGGGAGTCATGAGAAGCCCAACATCGCGTCATTAAAAGCACATTAGACTCAGAGGTGTTGGTTGGATTCTTGATCAATTCTTTCCTTTTGTACATAGGAATGAACATACAAAATCATCGGCTTTGAAGCATGGTCAGAGATGTATTATCCTTATAAGAATGATTTGTAGTAGTCCCGTAGCCACCGAGATGTGATTTTTTGACCATAGGCCTCAAGTATCATGTCTGTCCTTTCCCGTGACCTTTTAACTCACCTTTCCTTTCCGTGACAGTGTTGTGATGTAGAGATCATGCTGTATTGATTCACAGGCCAATTTGTGTAACATACAACTTGTACTAGTTTTGCTTTCCATAAATTAGGATCATGCAAGGAAATCAAGTCAACTACATTAATTAAAAGATGTTGAGTTTCATTATTAGTGGTGATCACTTACTATTAGGTTATTTTTTAACTAAAAAACTCTCTTAAAGTTGATAAAAGTAAATAATTATTACTCTATTGGACCGGAAATGAACATCATATAATAGAAGTAGGCTTTAGGCGTACTTACACATTGTATACAAATAGAGATATTCATGTTCAATTCAAAAGAAGAAGAAGGGCAGGGGAATTGAAGGAGATAAACGGATGAAATTGGGAAACTAAATTAGATCTTGCCACGGGGACCTGGCTTTGGTGGAAGTTGTGGGCCCTTCTTGATTGGTAGAATGTCACCTGACGCTGTGGCACTCAAGTATGCCAGGGTGGAACCACCTCCCAGGATCAAAAACTTTAGTAACAATCCCCTCTTTGTGAATGGAGCGGCGAATGTCTCAAAGAACTTGCTCTGCAAATCCATATCAATGAGACTGATATTATGTAAGTTTGCATTTTCAATCAAGGACTAATAAGTTGTTCAAGGGATAATCCATGACTTTACGTTCACTACCATGTGAATGCATGCACAATACAAGCTTTAAATATCACACCTGAAACTATTTCTTAGTTAAAAAGAATAAATAATATAGAGGTGCACAGAGGAAAAACAAACCTGAAGAGGGTTGTAGGGTGAAGGTGCATCGGAGCCGTACAAGTCCCACTGGCCCGTAGTGTTGCCTAGATCCTCCAAATCAAAGTACACACTCTTGTCACCATACTTTGCTACAACAGCACCACTCCTGTAATATTAAACTTTCACGTACAATTAGAACCTATAGAGACTGTTTTTGGTTTTCAGAAAACATATATATAGAACAAAAAGAAGAGGACTATGCATGCATATTGATTTAATTAAATATCCTGTAGAGTAATCTTAGTGCAATTTTCTAACCTGAAATTCTTGGGTCTGAAGCTCTGGCGAGAGGGCTTGAAAGAGAGCTTAGTTCCAGTAAGGGAAGATCCAGCAAGGCCCTTGACAGTAGATGGTTGAACAACAGCTAAGCTTGCCAGAGAAGCCATTGCTTTCTCTTTCTGTATGATCACAAAGACAAATGCTTTGGTTTTGATATGTTTCTTGAATCTCATCTTCATTGCCACGTGGCCAACTTCATTTATTCGTGCAGATTTTGTAATTCATTCGTGACATGCCACATGGTTCCAAGATGGATAAGCCTATCCACTTGGTTAAATCTCTTTGTAAAGATAACATACGGTATGAGGAGATACATTTTTTTTATACATGGGATTAGTTTATTTATACAGCTTTAGCAAATTAATTTTATATCCTGCCGGTTACAGATTTTTATACCAGGGATTAACTAATTTTAAGTTTTAGAGTTATTATTATAAAAAAACCATTTTTAATAATATAATATTTATAAATGTAGTTCAATTAAATTTATTTATTTAATCAAATAGTAAGACACCAATACGAATTATAAAAAAAATTAAATAAACATTTATATATGCATTATAAAGTAATAATATATTAATTCTTTATCTTGTTTATGCATATAAATTAAGACAATGTATTATATTTTTGTAATAAAACATTTTCTTGTATAGTATTTAATCAAAATTATCAGTATTTTTTTAAGAAGATGTTGAAATTTGTGGTATTTAATTGAAACTTTTTATAATTTATAAAAAGTTTTTTAATATTAAAAAATAAATAAATTTTAATGGATTATTTTGTATGATGAATTTTGAGTGATTTATGTGACTTTTAAGATATATAAATATTGTTATTGAGACTTGGTAGACTTTTCCTTCTTTTATTACACAATATTTTTTTTTGCATAAGATTATTTTTAGTAAGATTCTTTTGTTCAAGAATTTCTGTCCTTTTGATCAGGAGTTTTTTTATGGTGAATCAAAATGTATAATGAGTATCCTATTTCGTAGGAGGTGTGTTGTAAATACATTTTTCTTATTGCGTTGTTTTTTTAATGCAATTATATTTATGCGAATCGCCATTGTTTATGCTTTTTTTTGTTGTCCAATAGAATTAACTATTAAAATATTAAAAATTATATTAATTTTATTTTTCTTTATCCAAAGTTAGTTGATACATCATAAAAAAACACTTTTTTTAACATATAATATATATATTTTAAATATATAAGCAAATGTCATTCATATGTTTACATGTAAATATTCACCACCTAGAATATGGTCACACAGAAAAATTCTAACTCAACCAATAATCTGGAGAGACAATTGTAAGCAATACTTTCTTATTAATATACGTAATTATTTTAAAAATAATATAGGACACCAATCTAAAATATAAATCCATCAAACTTAATTTCAAATCAAGATGTGTTAATGATAGAACATAGATGATGAACAGAACAGTCTTAGTAATTTTGGTTTATATAATCAGGTAATTTTTAGGAATGACCTTCTTTAAAAAATAAAATTAGTTTAAGCACATAATTAAATAAATTAATATAGAGAAGATGGTGCAGCGTGCAGCGCAGCGGCACAGAATAAAAAGAGATAAAGATATAGAGATAGATATATATGGTAGAGTAGAGAGAGTGTGCGTGCAGTGATAGAGTTGTCCCTTTGGGGAGAAAGAGATAAGAAAATGTGGCTTGTGCAGCTCCCTCCCAAACTCTCAACCCCATTTCTGAACGGACATGGTCATTCCTCCACCCTTCTCTCGAAACCCAGTTCGGCGGTGACTAGGACCCACTGGGCCCCACCGAGTTTCCTGCCTCAAATCAATGCGATGAAGACAATGCAGGGGAAAGTGGTGTGCTCGACGAGCGACAAGACGGTGGCAGTGGAGGTGGTGCGGCTGGCCCCTCACCCAAAGTACAAGAGGCGCGTGAGGAAGAAGAAGAAGTACCAGGCCCACGACCCCGATAACCAATTCAAAGTCGGCGACATCGTCCAGCTCCAGAAGACCAGGCCCATCAGCAAGACCAAGGCCTTTCTTGCACTCCCCGTTCCTAACAGGCCCTCCAACAGGCCCGAGTCCCAGCCCGAGGAACTTTCCATTCCCTTCGAGTCCCAGCCCTAGAACACTCCAGATTCATACCTCTATTTCACTCTCTCACGCCTACTTTTTATCTGAATCCTTCTTTTGCATTCTCTTTCGTGCTTATGTGTTGTAATTTGGATGCTGCTACTATTTTCTGTTTCTGCTCTATTTTCGAGCTTCTGCAATTCTTATCATTCTAGCTGACTGCTATCATATATTATCGTGTTTTTCTTTCATTCATTATTGTTTTAGTGTTTGTGACGGTTTTCTGATTTAATTTGCTCGATGTTTATTTCCTGGATTGGCTGAATTGAGGAATTTTGCTTGTTTAATTCCACACAGAAATGAATTACGAGTGAGACTTGTTGAGAGTGGACAATTTTGTGCAAACCAAATGAATGAGTGAAATTGAGAAATGAATCTTGTTAACTCTGTTATCGTGAGAGCTTTTATTGCTTATTGCACCCTTTAAATATGTTTGATGAAATGTCTGATATGGCTTTTGATCAACCTTCAATTCAAATGGCAAGTTATGGTAATGGCTGTGTTATCTTTGTGAACTTATTGTAACCGACAAGTTTCTGATGAAATATTTGTTTAGGTTTCTGATGGCCAAGTTTCTATGATAAAAATATCTTGTCTTTCCCTGTTGAGCTCTTAATTCCTCCCCCTCCTTGTAAATTATCCAACTCGTTTTTCTATTGATTACTTTTACAACATATTGAACATAGTACTGTGGTCAATAAAATGAAAATTCCAGTAAAATTGTAGTAATAATGTGAATCTGTGGATCAAATGCAATGATCTTGATATAATCCTCGATAGAAATATAGGACTCCTGCGGCCTTGCCTTGGTTGATCAAATGGTACAAGAGGCCTCCAAGTTGGTTCTTCTTTACTTTCGTATAAGGTCATTCCTATAATTACATGTATAGTCCATGGTTTCTTTGTTTAGCACCGTCTGCAACGAGGCACTTGGTTGTAAGCTTTCTAACAGGAGCTTGAAAGGGGAAAAAATGTACATAAAGAGTGACTTGATGGTAATGGCAACCAAATTATGCAAAATGTATCGGATAAAATAGCATGGCACATGCATGAGACAAAAGAGAGATGAATACTGACCAAGAAACAAGGACCTGGTTACCCGTGTATTGCCTGCATAATTGTCCGGGATTGTAAGTTTGTACTTTGTAACCATTTTTTGTGGAAGAATTTCCCACACCTAAATTAAAGCCTAATAACTAATAACCCTGCCAAAGTGCTAAACCCGAGACTAAGACTTTGTTTGGAAGTTAGGAGGAGAAGGGAAGGAAAGAGATTCAAGGGGAAGGGAGGGGAATAAAAGGGAAGAAAATGAGGAAAGTTCATTCCTCATTGTTTGAGAGTCAAAAATATATTAAGAGAGGAAAATGGAGAGTTAATAAGATACTTTTACAATTTTACTCTTATTTCAAAAATTAATACACTCTATATTTTACAAATAAAACTTAATTTTAAATTAAAAAAATTATATAATGGTTTGGATAGTAATTTTATTACTTTTCCTTCTAAAAATTCTCAAATCGGGGGAACAACAATTTTAATGATTTAGAGGAATTCAGAGGAGTTTTAAAAATCCTCAAATTTTTTTTCTCAAAAATTAAAACTTCCAAACAAAAAGATGTTACTATCCAAACCTTTTATTTTCCTTCCTTTTCCTCTAAAATTCTTCTGCCAAACAAAATCTAAATATATTTCGTAGAGTGTAGCAAGCAAAGTCAGTTTTTTTTCTTTTCTATAACAATAATTAAGACTACTGACTACTGACCAATTTTTTGCATGCTTAGATTTCAGTTTGAAAAGCTCAAAGATATTTCTACTTTCGAGGCAACAATTTCTTCCTGGTGAAGCCTCGTTTTGACAAATGTATTTTTCTTTAGTTGGAGCTTTCTTCTTCCTTGTTTTGTTGTTCTGGTAAGTCCTGTTTTTGAAATTTGATTGGTTTTACCAACCTGATATGCACAGTTTTGGATGTTTATAATTTGGGCTACAACAATACTGTAACGTTTGTTTCCGACATAAACGTGAACTGTACAGCTTCGTGAAGATTGTGTAAAAGATGATTACATTGTTAGAGTAGAACTTGGGTGTGAAGCAATTTGTCATTACTACTTCGCTATCCTTTTTAGTCAATAATTCCAATCTGAGCCATCAAACCAACCATGTAAGGCAGGAATAATCAAAATTACTACAAAAAATACCAACTGCATAAGGAATTAACAAATGATAATTTCTATACACGCCTTACTTAATATCTTCTAAAAGCTTTTTGTCTATCTTTCCACCTACAGAACTGCAGATACAGATATACAAACTCAACCAACCCTCCTTGGTAATGGAATAATCATTAAAACTAACCCAGAAACAGAATAAGGGGACAAACGCAAGCTATTTTGGCCAAACCGAATACCATCCAAAAAGGGAAAAGAGAGCCCAAGATTATCACAGCTAATTAAAATCTATGGCTCTCTATCAAGTGATTATCTTATTTTAACTAACCATCTTCACATTGTAAACTTGTTCTGATATTTCTCAATGTACAAGATACAAGAGTGTTGACCGAGTCCACAGATTCCAATGTTAACTTGGCTGTGGGAGAAGCATTGGTAAGAATCTGGAATGCCATTGTAAACAAAGATCCTCCCTCAGTATTTTTTTCTTCCTGCCTTGAACTAATCACCAATGGCCTTGACTCAAGACCATCAGGAATAATAGAGAATCCTGAAGGCAGTATGGCAAGATTGCTAGAATCACATCCTGTCATCACAGACTGAATGCCAGTAATGTCCACTGAAGCATATACCACCACTGACTCATAAAGGTTTGTGCAGCTATCTTGCAGTATCCACACACTGTTTTCTTTCAATTTAATAGTCTGCCAAATGAGACGAATACCATATTTCACTTAGAACCATGTTTTTTTACCTGAATGCACTTCGCATTTTCATTTTGTAAGGTATTGAAATTTGAATCGAACCAAAGCAACTTACTTGAATGGCTACGGCATTGCCTCGGTCTTGTCCTTTGGCTAAATTTGCAATGGACTGTACTGTCCCACCACTTGACATGATGTCCCACTGAGATAATGTGACACATATCAGGACATTTAACCATTCAAATTATAAACCAAAATTGACAAGGGTTAAGAAGGAAAGGAGACAAGAGAGTGGTACTTCAGTTCGGCGATTTTCATCCCTCAAGAAATCAAACAGAACATTAGGTGAGACAGGCAACCATACAGAACAAACAGCGCACAATATCAACCCAAGAGGTTCACCAGGATCGTTCAAGTTCTTTCTAGAACTTATCCTTATGTCTTCTCCAGTTTTACTTGTAACTTTAGTCCATGCGTAGAAGCTTGACGCGCCAATTGCATGGCAGAAACTCCATGTCATTCTTTGTGCCAACTTCAAAATGCTTTTTCTCCCAGCCAACGTGGCAACACCTAACACATTGTCATGCAAAACTCTTTTATTTTATAGCTCCTAAGTTAAGTATTTAATAACAAAGTACTAACTTATTAGAATTTAGTATTACTCACCGGTTGAATCCTTCATGGGAACATTTGTGGCCATGAAGAAAACTAGACGTTCACATTGAAGTTGTAGAGTCGCAATCCAATGCCTGGCCCCAAAAGCTAGGCCACTGTTCACAATGGTGCGATACATTGAATGGACTGCACTCTTCTGGCATTCCAAGTGCTCCACCCATATTACCTAAAGATAAAAACAAAGATCAAAATGTAGTCTAGTCGATGCTGCATTTTTTACTTCAATAATTCTAAATCCCCTTCACCGATTCTTTTAATTACTAAACTAAAAAAAATGTTTTTTATGTTCACAAGATATTAATTATCTTCGATTATTTTATTAACACAATAATTTTATTGTTTTGCTTCTTCCGAGTGATTATTATTGATTACTAATCGTGCCTATGAAAGTTCATCCTTAACTTGCACAATGTCCACCGACAAAATTAGCTGCAATTGTCACACTCACACTAGCTAGCTTACTAGTAACACCCAGTTGCTGTACCCATCCTCTATTTTATTTTTTTTTTTATCGTAAATTAGATTGCACCGACTATAATTTTTTTATTTATTAAGACGATATTAAAAAAATTACAACACTTACACATCTCAATCAAGTTAAGCTAGACCCCTTTGGTTTTATACTTACTATATATAATGACCAAGGGCTTTTCCCAAAAAAACAAAATATTGAGTTTGGAAATTTTATGGGTCCTTTATTTAACATAAGTGTAAAGCAATTATATTTAGGACTTGATTTTGTACATACTTTGCAATGGCCATTGGACTTGTCCTCAATAATGCAACCGGAAGGGCGTTTTCTGCATTTCACGAGGGACGCGTCAATGTTGTCTTCTACTTTGTCTATGGATACATCAACGATTGCCCACTGTTCAGCACTCAACTGCTTGCAGAAACGGACAAAATAGACTTCTCTTGTGGGAACCATAGGAGTGAGCATTTGCAGCTCAGCAAACATCTGCACCCAATACAAAATTAAGGTTTAGACTTTATAGTTTTCTTGTCAAATTAAACTTTGTGCCTTTAGTACTTCCAAGGCAAAAGTTTCACTCTCCAGTGTCCACATCTTAGAACTTCCAACGAGGTCGTGCTTGTTTTCTATGTTCAAGAATTTTAGTTTATATTATGGAATACTAGAAGTAATAAAACACTGGCTTTTGTGCTTTATTGTTGGAATTTAGCCTATTGAGAGGAAAATCTTTTTTCATAAAAGAACACGTAGAGAGAGAGAGATTCCAGCTGGACACACTCATGTGGGGAAGTGAGAGGAAAATGCCAACAGTTATAAATGGTATTCGAGCTTTTGTATATTAGTATCTTTTTAAACTTTTGTGCGACTTTGTCTATACTTTGTGTGATGATATAAATAAAGGTCGTGTTTTAAAGACACGAAAATGTCATAAGCACTTACATTTCGGAACAGAAAACAAATGCATGGGTTAAGAAACCGTAATTTTTATAAGCGGAAGCGTAAATTTACACATGCAACTCAAATTGTTTACCTAAACATTTATAACTTTAGGATGACAAAATTCATATGTACGAAAACAGCTTGAAACCACCCTTTCTCTTGTTTGACATGGTTGGACCACTTAGAGAAAAGAAATTCCATGTCAATAAATCCATGTCCTTTGTGTTTTACAACTGGAAATAAATTTTATTTGAAAACACTTGGTCGAATGAAAGCGATTGAGGTTATATATAGGACACTAATTTTTCGATCTTTTGGCATTTCAATTTAGTGTATCTGCCTAAAGTTTTAAGTTTTATCAAACCTTTCATTAAGTAGGGCCCGACGAATTCAATATAGAACATAGCTGTATAAATAAATAAAATAATAATATAAGAGAACATAGTTTGCAGGCACGTGGAACGGAAGCCGTTCGAGTAGGTACGCTGTTCATCACTTTTTACATTTTTTTTTTTCTAAAGATGGTATTGGTATGGAATAATTTTTGCCAAAACAAAGACTAATCTTTCTTAGTGACATGATGACATGAATATTCTTCTTCCAACTTAATTTATTACATATTGAAGAGTTAGTTAAAATTCAAATCTTGGATCAATTGAAAAGAGAGACAGTTAACTATCAATTACGCTCAGACCACTTTTTACATTATTATTATTATTATTATTATTATTATTATTATTATTATTATTATTATTATTATTATTATCATTATCATTAATATTCCAAAAAAAATTAGTAAACGTTTGTGGTTGGTGAATTTCGTGTGTGATGCGGATAATTAATTACTGAAAGAATTAGGTAACCATGTAAAACAAAAGCTAGCAGAGTGGTAACATTTTCCCCTTACCAGTTGCACTGCACCATTCCTGCTAGGACCCTCTCCATTGCATATAACATCAACAGTTGCCGCCTTAGATATCAAACACGGAAACATTTCCTTCCACTGATTCTGCAAGAAGCATAACAAAGACCTTTTACATGTCAAAAGGAAATAATATTTCATTCTAACCCACAACTTAATCACGATCGAAGTATTTTCATATAAGAGACACTTTGTTAAAAAAGTTATTTGAGACAATCCTAATATTCATATGGTTCTTTTTTTCTTTTTGAATCACCTGTATCTTTTATGTGAGACAATTCTATTCGGATAGCAAAGCTTTGATTAAGTTTGAATAATTATATTGTAATTTATCCACTAGCTCAGTGGTTATTCAAGATTGCATTTATAATTCAAGAAGCATTCCACACACACATACAGGTATATATCTTATTCTTACCACATCTAGAAAACTTTGGACAAGCCTAGGGAGATCCACAAAAACAACTGCAGTGTCTCTTGAGGCTTCAATGGATCTCTTTGGCTTTCCACTACTGCTTGAATTTTCAACTGCAAACTCCTTAACATATTCATCGTAGTTAAGAATTTCGCGACCAGTCTCGAAGCTACGAAGCCATAATGGTTCCCCCACGGTAGCCATCTTAATGAGCTCCTCCATTGCTTGGTTTACTATGTCCATTATCCTTGACTTATCAAGTCCAAAAATTCCAGTGTAAAAATCCAAAGAGCTTCTATTCTCTTGGTCATGGCCAGAAGAACATGAAGGGGACGTTGACCCTGGTGCGTATTTCCCTAAAGCTGCTCGGAGTTTCTCTACCTACACACGCGTGTTGCTAGAGAGTGTAAATCTTCAATATTGATTTTTTTCTTGACATGCATATCAAGGAAAGTAAGTAATAATGTAAATTAAATTCAACCTCAGCTTTGAGTTTGGCATTTTCAATACGTAGTTGTTGTTCTTCAGTTGGCATGACACCATCTCTGCTTGTGGTGGGCACGCCACAGTTGGGGCAACAAGCTTTGTTTATGGTCTCTCGTAAGCTCTTATTCTTCTCCTTTAGTTTCTCTATTTCTGACTTCAACAAAGAATTTTCATGACGCTCTTGTATTGCCTGCAAAAAGCCAATTACATATATGTGTATATAGTAATGCATATATATTATTATTAAACTCAAAATAAAAAACAATTATTAAAGAAAATGAAATGGAGTTGATGGATTAACTGGATATGCGGGTAAGTTAATAAATTTAAATTAAATTACCTTGATTTGGGTTCGACGATTTTGGAACCAAAACTTGACTTGCCTTGGGGCAAGGCCTAATTGCTTGCTTAGTTGCTGCCTCTGCTTTTCATCAGGATGTGGTGACTCTTTGAAAAGCCTGCAACATTACATTCATGTCAGCTTTTCTCTTGATTTACCTTTCACTACAAGCTTCAGTTCTGATATGCACAGTGGTCCAAAAAATGGGGTTAAAACAATGCAGACATGATATAAATATGTGTAACAGTAACACAAACTAATCAAGTGGAAAGAGGGCTAAAAAAAAGTGGTTTATTTCAAACAAAGAAAAAAAGCAAAAGCAGTTCAAAAATAAAAACTTTAAGCTTTGTCTTTTAATCATCGTCCTTTTATAACCATATGATATCAATAACTTTACTCATAATCGTGGCCAGTAGTACGGTATAAACTAGGCAGCTATGCTTTAAAGTCTCCACTGGTAAAGCCGGCATGCAAATCATTAATTTGATTCATTGATGACCCCCTAAATTACTTATTTACTTAAGAACTAATAACATGTGCAAAGAAAATTACCATCCTACAGATAACAGGTTCAGCCTAATTTTATATATATATATATATAATTAAAGCTGTTTCTTAGCAGTTCTCAATAAACAAATAGTACCCGCATTCCCAGAAGACAGATAGTAACTAGATAGTAATAATGAAGACACACATAGTGATAGTAGTACTATGCAGGAGGGATGCCAGAAGCTCAAAGAAAAAGCGTAAGATAAATATAGTAATGCACAATGCTCAACCATGATTAATCAATGTCAAATTGTCAATAGTCCGTTCTCCATGAAAACTAGTGCTAGCAACAAGACACTTTGTATTATACTTTACTGGTGAAGGTTATTAAATAAAACGTGAAATTTACAAAGATTTATATATAATTTCCAATAGTAAATTTGAATATTGCTAAACATCTCTTAACTAAGCAAAGACGCTCATACATAGAAGAAAGTGTGATAAAATATTAATATACTAACGCTTCCATTTCTCTGATCTGGTCAGCAGTGTGCCTGTGATATTTCTTCCTCTTCTTCTTCTTATTCTTGTTGTCTCCATCAGCATCGTAATCATCTTCAGGTTCAGCTTCTCCTCCTTCGAAATCATCCTCTGATCTGGATTTCGTGGGACCGGAGTTCTCGCTGCTAATCTCCTCTAACCTCTCACCAGCTCCTCCACTCCCTTCTTCGCCCTCCTCCACCGAAGTGGCGGCCTCATCCGCCGCGGCCACCCCAGCATGGCGAAAAATCCCAGCCTTCAGTGCAGCACAACACGACAAGAGTGAGTGAGAGACAAAAGCACATGCATACATACATACCTACATACATAAAAAAAGAAAAAATGAAAAAAAGAAAACTGACGAGGCTGAGAGAGAGAGCTGGAGAAGCAAAGAAGTCTTTGGCGTGAGAAGTGGGAGGAGGATTGTTATTGTTGGACATGTCGGCGGCCATTGATGAAGGGAATGAAGAATGGTGTGTGTGTGTTTATGAAGGAGCAAAAATGGCTGTGTCGTCTACATAGAGAGACTAGAGAGGCAAGGGAAGCAAGGGAAGCAAGGGGAAGAGAGAAAGTGACGTAGGGAGTGGTGGATTTAAGAGTATAAAAACAAAGGAAGGAACTCGCTAAGGATTTTTTTAAATATATTTGATCTTTATTTTATTTATTTATTTGTTCCCCTTGTGTAAAATGTGGAGGCTGGTAGGATTGACTGTTAGATAAACAAGAGAAAGAGACCCAACTAACTTGGGCAGTTGAATTTATGGCTCCAACGGTATCTTTATCATTTATCTTACTACTACAATACAATACAACAATCACTTCGCTCCTCTCAGCTGCCTAAGCCCTGTTGTTATATAACTTCTTTTTTTTTTTAATCCTGTTTTTACTATACTTTTGTCTTTAAAGTACCTTTTATGCTGATTTATAATTCTTTTTAAATATAAATTACAATGATGAAAATAATTGTTACATATTCTATTTAATTCTTTAGAAATTATGATATTGGATAAAATATATATTTTTATTTCAAGTTTGATTTGAAAAATAATTATAAAAAAATACAAATTAATTAAATATACCATGACAAAAGAAAATCTCAACACCAATTCTCTCTCTTCTCTCTTACTTCTCACCCATGTTTCTATACAGAAACACAGATTGAATAATTACATTTTTGAATTCTTATTATTGGCTGGTTGTATCAATTTTATTATAATATTATTTATTTTGAATTTATATTATCTATTAGTTATAACAATTTTGTCATTATATTTTTTAATTCATATTATCTATTAGCTAGCTTACTTATATACGGTATACATTTTGAATTCACATAAATATATAATAATAATGTAAATTCAATTAAAATAATTAATATTAAAAAGGTTATTTTAGTCAAATGATATTATTTTATTTGTGTTATTCATTGTTGATTGATTATTATGTACATGATAAAAAGTTATGTAACTCAAGTATTTATTTTGTGTTATTTTTTTTATTATGTAGCGTAGTATGTATTAAATACACATATAGTATTCTTTTATGGAATTATGCTATGAACTAATTATTTATGTATATGATAAAACAATTCAATATCTCGTTGTGTATCATAGTAATTTTTTATTCGTTAAAAAATCTAGATAAGTTGAGTTTTAAAAGCTTACTATTAATTAGACGGGCTTCACAACTTGACAAAAAATTATAAAATATTTATACATATTGTATATTAACTAAAATCTTATATCAACAATTGCAGGATTCAAAAGTTTATATTTTTATAAAATATGAGGCCTATCTTTATTAACTAAACCAATTTTTATGTACGATGTATCATAGTTTAGAGTTTGCGGGCAAAAATCAATACTAGTTAAAATAAGTGGTAACAATTTATGTTTTTTTTTTATCAAATTGTTGAGAATTTGAATTCTGATTTTAAATATGAAGTATACCTTATTGAGAGGGAATGTATTTTCTTGTATGCATTTATAATTTTTGAGGGAGATTAATCATTATTACTTTTTTGTCTGTGAATGTTTTGTAATAATATTAGGATAAGAAAAAAAAAAGTTGGAAATCATTTTTTATTTATTTTTCTCAACCACTCGTACAGGTTACTGTGTATAAATAGTTATTACAACGAAAATTTTCACCTAAAAAGTACTACTATATTTTTTTTTCCAAAGCAATGAAACATGCTCATTCTAATTTGGAATTTTTTTTTTCATGCTTTCGTACAGATTGGTGGTTACTGTGTTTTGTTATGTATACTTTGTACAAACTTAATTTCCTATTCAGCTAAAAAAAATCTTAATTTCCTATGAGTCGGTGAAACTTATTTTACGTTTAGATATTAATAAAATATTATAGGGATAAAATGAAATGTGATAGATCAAAAAGAACTAAATAAAGGTTATTTAGTGCTTTAAAAAAGGTTATTTATATATATATATATATATATTCTAATTAAGGTTTTTCTTGTATTTATTTTTTCACATTTCTTTTCTTCTAAGAATTATCCTGTATTATATATAATTACTATTGTTGTTATAATTTTGTAAAACTTCACTATTGTTACTACATTTGCATTTTTACTCAAATGCTATTATAAATTCAATGTTTAACAATTTTGTGTGTGTATGAATTATAAGTATGAGAAGTTTAAGCCATCACATTAATTATATCCTTTTTAAGAAATTAGTATG
>PYAF01004180.1:108602-126024 GCA_007407185.1 Glycine tomentella | reverse complement strand
ATAATGATCTAAAGTTTAAATTTATTAGGCAATTGGGTTAAATATTCTAAAAGAGAGTTGTTTATGTTAATTTTAGTCGACTCAAATGCATGAAATATATATATATATATATATATATATATTATAGTGATATATAAAAAAGTCATTTCAATTAATTTATAAATTATTTTATTAAATTATAAGTTTATTTAATTACAATAATTATTTTTACTAGAGTAATTTATCTTACTAATTATAATATTTTTCAAATACAACATAAAGTAACATTTATATTATTTAAAACTAATTTATTTACATAACAATATATTGACTATTTTTATTTATTTTTTAAATACAAACTAATATTTTCTATTATCCTATCTATGTCCAACATGCCACAACGACCATTCTCACCAAAGTTGACTACGAAAAGAAAAACACGAAATAAGAAAAAAGTAAGAAAACTAACAAAAACAATATAAGCCGACTCAGCTTGGACATGCCGTACGGTACAGTCGTAGTGGTAAGGAAGAGGATGTGGCGAGACAATCTTAAAGGATATGAAAAGATGGACAAATTTAAATCCTCAAAGATAAGGTAGCACGAAGAGAAAACTCATGGAAGAAATTTTTAAGAACGAAAAATATTTACATTTAGGAGAGAGTATAGTTTACCACCTTTAATAATTTGCTTGAACTCAAACTCAATACCTTGGTCTTGGTGAAGGAAACCAAGAAACCAGTTCGGTCTCTGACCAATAATTTCTTGGTAATTTTTCTTTTAAATTTAAAACTATAATAATAATAATAATAATAATAATAATAATTATCCGTATTTTGAATTTCTAAATATCCTCATTTTTTAAAAGTAATAATACGCAATTCGTTAAAATTCTTTGCATTCATGAATGATTCATTAAAATAAATAGCATTCATTCATGGAATTATGGTAAAAGTGTTACAACGTGTGCACACGCAATTTGTAGGATTTACAGTAATAATCTCTTAAGAAAGGGAGTATCATAATCACAACTTTCATTATAAAAGCTGCAAGATTGTACAAGTTGTGGATTTTTGGCTTTATACCACAAATATATTTAAATTTTATTAGAGGCAATTTTCTACCAATAAAATTTGAACTTGAAAGATATTAAAAAAATACATATTTGACTTGAATAAAAAAAATCTTCTTAAGCTTCGGATTCATCAGAATAAAAATCTATAACTGATTTAAAGTAAGATCGAAAAATAAACAAAATCCGACCAAATTATTACCGTAACTTTTATTTCAACAAACTATTTATTGAAATGAAAGTTAATAATTTTTTCTAACCCTAAAAAATTTAAACCTAAAACCTTAGTTTAAAATTGTCCCACTTAAATTAATTAGACTTATTCCTTATTTAATAAATCTCGTAAAATTTATCTAATAACAAAGAGTACATTAAAAAAATTATTAATATTTCTCTTGCAACTAGCTAGTTTTTGCTAATGTTCATCAGCTGTAGATTTTCTTCTTTTTTGCCCCTGAATTTTGTATGATTGTTGATATACAATAAGATCTAAACCTTCATCGCAGAATGTTTGTGACAATGAAGGATAAAGATTATAGGCATACTTTTTGTCAGATACATCTGCCATCACATTCCATAATTAAAGTTTTGGTGTCATGTGGGTTATGATTAAGTTTATCTGCTATTCAAACCAGTTAAGCCAAAATGTCTTTTTCTTTTTAGGTTTCATGCAATTTTTTCTCCTTTATTTTGGTGGTTGGGAACGGTAGATAACTTGAAGCAATCACATGATTCGAGCACAAACCTAATAGAGAAAAACATTAATTGATTTGAGGTTACTTTCTCACCTCTCTTTACTTTATGTTGCTTTTTTTTCATCTTAAATTCCTCACACCTTTTTGATTCTCCACACCACTAAGGAAATCAAAAACAGAAACTCCAAAACTCCCACGGGAAAGAGGTATATATATCTTGCTTTCATTGTTTTGAAACCTTTGTCATTTTCTTTGATAAAATAAGTTTTGGTTCACAAAAGGTAGAAGCAGCAGGCTTAAAATATGGGAGAAACTAGAAAGGAGACAAAAATAATTAACAGGTGAAAGAAAATAATAAGAAGCTATTGGCTATCCTTGTGGGAGTACTATTCATAGTTCTTACTTATAGAAGCTAAGTAATTAATAAATTGAAAAGCAAAGTTTTGTGACTCAAAATACACCGAAATTCATGATGTCTCAGCAAAAAAAGATACAATAAGTTGCTGCTAATAAATTACATGTCCGTGCAATGCTTTCATTGCATCTAACAATAATAACTACTTGGATTCTCTACGTCAAATCTTTTGCTTATTGTCATCCATATATGGTAAACAACTAACAGACTGATTTCAGGAAAATATAAGATTGATCCCGTGTTTGGGAAAGAGTGAAGAAAGGAGGGGGAGAGGTTGCAGAGGGATCGAACTTTGAATCCTCCAACTGACATTTCTATCAAACATAACAAATTAACATTTGCTAATAAAAAAAAATATACTGATTTTCTGTTCTTCAAACCTGATTACAGATATCTTCATGTTCCTTTCATGATTTACTTTTTATTTTTTATATACAATGGCGGCAATGTTCCTTTCATTATTTGAATTCATGGTAGCTATCATATGGCAGGTATATATATGCAAAAGGAGTTGCAACTCCTACAGCAAAAAACAAGGGAGCTAGCTGAAACTTTGTTTTCTAGCACTTATATATATATATATATATATTTATATCAGGACCAATTCAACTACATAGACTTAAATGACTAGTTCTAGAACCTCAGAGACAACACCAGAATTCCTGGTATAGAGTGACAAAAAGGGTGTTTATATCCAATTCTAGCGCTCCCTTCCCCTGCATCAAACAAACTAGAGCCCACTCACACAAGTTAAACATATAATGAGCATTATCTTCCTACAGACTAACTTGCATTGCCTAAGACTGGCAACATTAATTAGAAATTTATCTAGACCAAGCTAAGTCTTTAAATTTCATCACGGCACGTAATTCAGGGAATTGACCAGCCACGTATAACACAAATTAAAATCAATAGTGGTAAAAATCTAGTTTGATGTTTCCCTTGGGTAAAAAAAAATTGTCATGATAATCAGGTTTCTGCACAGTCATATATTAAGAAAATATTTTACAATGAACACCTATAGATACAAAAAAGTTCATTCAGATGACCTTTTCATCCAACTTTGAGAGACAGTTAGCTATGAAGAGTAGATGAAATAGAAGCGAAATGAAAAGCGAACACTGAATAGTACTGTCACACAGAAACATTTTCAGGAATATTAATTGCTGAAACTGATCGAGGTCATGTAAGTACTAATTACGCGATATTAAAATACGTTCTCTCATTTTATCCATATGGCATATACTGATATTAAAATTTTGCAGACAATGCTGTATATACTATACGTGAAGAAGCAGCAGCATGGACACTTCAAAATATTGTAGTGATGTCGAATATGTATTCATGTTGAATACTACATATAGTCACTTTAAATACTTTTAGTTGCATATTTTTATAATTTTGTCAGTTTTTTTTTTTTAATTATACCGGTACAAATTAAAATATACCATAATAATTAGATAAATCTTAATTAGCATTTTTATTATGTTTACAATGACTCGCGTTCATTTTTTAAAATATTAATTCTATCTGTACACACATATAACAGAAGTTGAAGATCAAACAAGACTCGGACACGATGGACAGTAACATACAATTGACATGATTCGAGTTCAAATAAAAGGCTGCAGATTCCTACTTTTCCCCGTAAAATTTTATCTTTAATCTATTTCACATAATAGTCTGTATATGTTTCATTGAGATTAAAATAAGAAAAATACTCGTGGAAATTTCAATAATTAATTGAAATTAGCAACATCAATAAGAATAATATTTCATTCAGTGTAGGGCCGTTTACTGGACCATTCTTTAAGACTACTGAAAAGGTTGATCTACTTACAACATTGTTAATGGTTTTGTATCATCATTCAAAGTTCAAACTAACGTTAACGTAGAGAACAAAGCAACTACCACTAGGGGATTAGACACAAATAACAAGAAACAGAACATGGATACGAGGTAATACCAAATAATATAGTGGCAGGCATTTAGGATTTTAATAAATTGATTATCTTTTTTTTTTTTTGGTTTTCATTGTATCAACTTGGAACTTCTATATATTAGGGTCAGCTTAATGATAGAAGATTTGCATAATTTTTATGAGTCATTAAGTTCAAACCTTATTATTATTATCCAAAAATAAAAGTTGATACAATTTATCTTGTTCATCTATACTTTTCCCGCTTAAATTATTTCCTTATCTATTCCACAACCAGTCAACAGTTCAATTTGGAATGTGTTCTGAATCTGATTCAAACCTTGGTGACCTTTAACTCGGACTACCTAGACAATTTTACGGTTAAGCAGTTGACAAGAATATGGAAAAACAATTTACTTAAACTGCAAATGTTACACTAGACCATTATCTTACAATGTTATCCACATAACATAACAGCTACGAGAAATGCCAAGAAGTTTGAAAAAAACGAGTGGAACAGAATAGTGAGAAGAAACAACTGAACCAATACAGAACAACAATAGTAAATTAGTAATGCTATTATTAACAGAATAGTAGCGAGTCTATAGATAGTTAATACGTTTTGAGACTTTTTTTTTCTTAATTTTTTATATGCTTATAAAATAACACCATATTTTACCAACAGATAATACTTGATTTTCCTTAGAAAATATCTGGAGTTGGAATTTTGAGGAAACTAACCCTATTATGTTAAATTAACTCAAATATAATTGACTTCTATTAAAGATATATATATGTAGTTAAAAAAAAAAAAAAACACCATGCATTATAAAGAAAATGATGAAAACAGAGTCTACAGTCTCTACACAGTTGATTTTACCATTCTCCTCCAAGTAAAATAAAATAGCATTTTTACAATTATTGATAATAATAGAAATAAAACACTTTCTAAAAAATGGCCCAAAGTATTCAAATTTCTTTATAAACTCGTCAGTGGAAGTGAATATAAACGTAATACTATTAGGATTCAAATACCCATCAGTTCGCGTGCTATGCTATTATCAGTTACATTCAAGCGAGTTTGAGGTTTTTGCACCTGTTAAGTAAAACATATAAAAACAAAAACAAACCAAACAAAAAATGAAATTAAGATTCTTCGTCCTTTGTAAGTTGTAACCATTGCAATTTGCAAGCAAACAAATATGTGGCAAGCAAAGAAACATCAGAAACTCAATGTAGGTTTAAACCAAATAATAGTTTTTTGTCATATACATTGGCAGAATGCTAGAGCTATAAGATATTGAACCTTGCATAGCCCCAAACGTAAGGTTATCATTTTCAGAATCACAAATTTGCAAATACTTCCTAAACTATAGAAGCAAAAAGACAGAACTTTGATAATGAAAAAAGGAAAAGGAAAACACTCCGCAATGATAGACTGCTTTATTGACTATCATATCATTATATGACATTACGACATTTACTAAGTTCAAAATAAATTTAATAGCGAAGTATCATCAGAGACATTAAATCCTCTATGGTTGGTCCTAATTGGAGGGTTACTATCTCCCATATTTACCGTGAAGCTAACAGAGCTACTGATTTCTTGTATGTTGATTGTCGAGGATGCTAGAAGCTCCTCTTTTCCGCGCTTGATAGCGCTGTAGTCTCGTTTTTTCGTTTTCCCCTTTATCGAAAAAAAAAAAAAAAAAACCTTAATAGCGTGGATATCTAATAAAGATTAAGTTTATGTAAGAAACGATTAAATTCGTCTAAATTAAAATATTAATAAACAATGGTGCATACATGTACTTTTAATTATTTCATTTTAAATTTAAAATATAAGTAAACTATTAAGTATTAAATAACTTAATATCAGCATAAGAATGACAAATATATTACTACAAAGGAATTAAAGTATCATATTTGAGTCTAACTCAATTGATTGATTGGAAATGTGTATTAATTATTATTCTTTTAATTTTTTACAAATTTTCAAGTAGGTCCTAAACTTTTTTTTAATGGCGCCTTAACTAAAAACTATGTTTTTTTTTTTTATAACTTTTTGGTAATTTAAAACTGTCACAAATATTAAAGTTTTAGAAACCATGGGAACTCAATTAAAAAAATTACATAACCAATTATCCAATTAAAAAAAAGCTTAGGTACTTTTTTAAAAATTTACAAATACTTCAAGAATTTACTGAATAATTTTTTAAAAAAGTCAATAAAAAACTACATTTCAAGTTTATTCAACTTTATATGTGAATTAAAACACAAATTAAGGGGGTATTAATTTATCATATTGAATTCAATAAAAAATGTAACTCAAAATCCAAATTGACTCCAAGAGGAAAATGTCCATCTCAAATTCACTAGACAAGGGAGAATTCATACAAGGTAAATGTTATCTAATAGTGGAATGTTAGTACCACATTGAATGTTGCTGATTTATCCTATTATGATGCACGTGATTTGATAATAAAATGTTTTTTATGAGAGAAAATATTATGTGAATAAAAAATTGAAACAAGTTAATTCAAGCGACAATGGCACATGTTAAGATATTCAAAGAAGCTTTAAATTGTATTGTTCTACCATATTAGTCCAAAAAAAATTCTCTTCAATATAAATTTGAGCTTAATCACATATTTGCTATAAATTGGGTAAAAGACAGCTGTAAAAAGAGTTATGGACCAAAACCACTTAAGTTAAGGAGCTTGAGCCACCAATCAATTGTATGGGGACTTAAGTTTGATTCTTATCACTGCAATTGTAAAAATAAAAAATAAAAATAGTGATTCAAAAAGTATTACAATAGGAGCAAAAATTCTAACTAGATTGACACTTTGATCTTACCTATTATTTACAATATACCCAGATATTTAAAATAAGAGGAAAAAACATGTTGATATAAATGAGAGTATTAGATTCATTATTATGACTTATGAGTCTATTTTTCAACATTGCGTGTTATAATTGTGTGTTGATATAAACATGTTGATATTTTCAAGATTGAGTGTTTACAATAATGCATTTATGTTATTGTTCAACATTTAATGGCATTATTTTCTCAATTTGTTAATTTAAGGACTAATCTCTTGAAGAAAAATTAATCCGAGGACTAATCATATCCACCTCTATGGTTTCAACGATATCCAAATGTGATGTAATTATGTAGGGAGCGCCATGCACAAATGTGCTATAGAGAAATTACAAAAGGTAGATATGTTCCTGTAATTTAACAAGGCATTTGCCAAACGACTCAAAATGAATGTTGCATTTTTCTCTGAGAAATCAAATGTCTTTTTCTTCCAGCAGGAAGACACAGTTAAATTTTAATCCAAGTATAAGTAGGATGTAGTTAGAAGTTAGTTAGATCATTAGAGTGTAGTTAGTTTTGTTATATATGTTGTAACTAACTTTGAGATAAAATGTATTATATAAAAGGTGCATATATGTGTAAATGCAAGAATAAAAAATACAAGTTTTCATTGAAATTTATCCTGTTGTAGTATTGTTCATATTTGTGAATGTGTGTGCAAAGGATTTCTTCTCCAACAATTGGTACCATAGAGCTTCAAGGTCTAGGGATCCAATTAAAGGTGCTGCAATGGCTTTCGCAACAGCTAGTGGATTCATACACGCATCACATAATCTTGATAGCAACAACTGTGATCAATGGGTTGTGAGGATGGAAGTGATTCTTGGCTTTCATAAGATTCTTGACATAGTGAAGGAAGGAATTTTAGAGAAAGAGAAAGTTGATGCTGCAACTATGAAGAAGGACTTCAAGGCAAAGTGTCTTCTTCATCAATGTGTTGATCTTGTTGTATTTGAGAAGATTGCATAGGCTGTTACGGCCAATGAGGTTTGGAAAATTCAGCATAAGGCATTTGGAAACACAGGAAAGACCAAGAAGGTGAAGTTGCAATCTTTAAGGAGACAATACGAGCTATTCTCAATGAGTGATCAGGAAATAATGGCTGATTACTTCAATAGAATGCAATTGTTGATAAATTCAATGAAGACTTATGGAGAATCATTGTTAGATCAGATGGTTGTTGAAAAGATATCAAGAACTTTATCTCCTCGGTTTGATTACATTGTGGCAAAGGGAATTTGTCCTCAAATAAAGAAAAGACAAAGCTAAAGATAAACCAAGATCCTCTAATAATGGAGGGAGAGGGAACTTCAGTAATCAAAAAGGAAAGAAAGGTCAAGATAAAAGAAAGTTTCAATTATGAAGAAACATTACAGGAACAGGTTTAATGCTAGAAGAATTGAACGTTATTGAAAGAAATAACACTTGGGAAATAGTTGACTTATCAAATAAGAAGATAGCAATTGATGTAAAGTGGGTGTTCAAGCCGAAATTGAACCCCAACGACACTATTGCAAAGCACAAGGCAAGACTTGTAGCAAGAGGCTTCCTACAAAGACATGTCATAGACTATTCTGAGGTCTATGCACCAATAGCAAGGATCGAGGTTGTTAGACTGGTAGTAGCAATGGCTAACAACCACAGTTGGCCATAGTTTCACATGGATGTGAAATATGCCTTTGTGAATAGACCATTGGAGGAAATTGTTTTTGTGACTCAACCACCAAGCTTTGTGAAGGAAGAAATGGAAGACAAAGCATACATGCTTAAGAAGGCATTGTACGACCTCAAGCAAGCTCCCAGAGTTTGGAATAGAAGGATTGACACATTCCTAATTCAGAGTGGATTAAAAAAAATGTTAAGTTGAATATATGTATATGTGAAGAAGGAGACAAGTGTGATTCTGATATGCTTGTATGTAGATGATCTACTGATAACAGGTAGTGACTTAAAGGATTTTGAGTGTTTTAAGACACAAATAATGCAAGAATTTGACATGATAGACCTTGGTAGGCTAGCTTACTTCCTTGGGTTAGAACTTGTAACTACCTCAAAAGGAATTATGCTTCACCAACAAAAGTATGCTACTGAGAAGATGGTAGATTGCAATCCTACAAATACTCCAGCAGAGGTTAATATAAAATTGGAAACAATAGAAGAAGAAGAAGAAGAAGCAGTGGATCCAACAATGTATAAGCAAGTAGTTGGCTCCTTAAGGTACTTATGTAATAGTAGACCTGACCTCTCCTTTGTTGTTGGTTTAATCAGTAGGTTCATGAGAAATCCAAAGAAGTCTCATTTGATGGCTGTCAATAGAATTTTAGGGATGGCAAAACGGGCTTGGCCCGCCGGGCCGGCCCACTTAGCCTGCAAAAAAACGCGGGCTGGGTTGATAATATCAACCCGCAAATCAAAAGCGGGCCGGGCTAGCCCGCCCCGCAAAATTGCGGGCCAAACGCGGGGCAGGGCGGGCCAGCCCGCTGGGCCTATATTATTTAAATATTAAATATTAAAATTAATTAAATATATTTAACATATTTTGAAATAAGTATATTCTTTAAATTTATACTCTTTTGCACTCTCATAATTAACTTCTAAGTTTTAATATTAAAATGGTTATGATAATAATACTTTCAAATAGTCTTTCATTACTAGCATATTACACTTTTGGACAGTTTATAACCGTAAATTTCATTTGCAAATGGTATAATTTTGTTAATTATTACATGACATCATTTATTTAGCATTAATTTTAAATTATTTATTTTTATTTAACTTTGTGTTTTTTTTAATGATCATATTTGTATTTTTTATAATTTTTTTGTATTTTATTTTTTAAATTGACTTTTTTATTTTTTTTTTAAATTTTTTATGCGGGCTGGCCCGCTAGCCCGCTGGCCCGCATTAAAGCGGGGCGGGCTAGCATTTGTAGTCCGCTTTGCAAAAGCGGGCTGGGCCAGCCCGCCCCGCATTTTTCGCAGGCCGGCCCGGCCCGCCCCGTTTTTTTGTGGGCCGGCCCGTTTGCCATCCCTATAGAATTTTGAGGTATGTGAAGGGAACATTGGAATATGGTGTTTTGTTTCCTAGGAAGACAAACAAAAAAATAATGAGTCTGTTGGGATATTCTGATTCAGATTGATATGAGGATAAAATAGATAAGAGAAGCACGGTATTTCTAGGTGCTCTAAGAAACAATCTGTAGTGGCCTTGTCTTCATGTGAGGCTGAATATATAGCAGGCTCATATGCTACATGCCAAACTATTTGGCTAGATTCATTGTTAAATGAATTGAAATTTGAAACAGAGAAACCTATTAAATTGCTAATTGATAACAAATCAACCATCAATTTAGTTAAAAATCCAATCTCACATGAGAGAAGTAAGCACATTGAAACCAGATTTCATTTCCCAAGGGAGCATGTGAATAATGGTGGAAAGCTTGAAGTGACATATTACTCGACAGAAACTCAATTGGTTGATATATTAACTAAAACAATTAGGCCTGATATATTTGTGAGTTGAGAGTTGTATCTTGTAATGATTTGGATTAAGGGAGAGTGTTGAATTTTAATCCAAATATAAATAAAATATAGTTAACAGTTTGTTAGACTCTTAGATGATAGTTAATTTTTGTTATTTATGTTATAATTAACTTTGAGATAAAAAACATTATATAAGAAATGCATATATATGTAAATACAAGAGTGAAATATACACTTTTCATTCTATTCATATATGTGAGTGTGTGCAAAGGGTTTTTCTCCAACAGACGCAAGAAACCTCAAGAATTTTCTCAATACTTTCATTCTCTCAACCTCTTCTCCGTTTCCCCACCCTATTTCCGACCTCAACCTCAACCTCAACCTCAAGAAACCTCAAGAATTTTCTCAATACTTTCATTTGCCACACAACAAATCCCTCAGCACAATGTGGATTCATTCCCTTCATCACCATCCATCCAATCACTACTATTACGCTTCACTGCTCGACTCTTGTATCGCTGCAAAGGTGTTAGAGCCCGGGAAACAACTCCACGCCCGATTGTGCCAATTGGGTATTGCTTACAATCTAGATTTGGCCACTAAACTTGTCAATTTTTACAGCGTCTGCAACTCTCTGCGGAATGGCCATCACCTGTTCGACAAAATTCCCAAAGGGAATTTGTTTCTGTGGAACGTCTTGATTCGGGCTTGTGCGTGGAATGGGTCCCATGAGGCTGCCATTTCACTCTACCATCAGATGCTTGAGTGATAATTTCACTCTCCCATTTGTTCTCAAAGCATGCTCAGCGCTCTCCACAATTGAGAGGGAAGGGTCATTCACGAGCGTGTGATACGATCTGGGTGGGAGAGGGATTTGTTTGTGGGTGCAGCTCTTGTTGACATGTATGCCAAGTGTGGTTGCGTGGTGGATGCACGTTATGTGTTTGATAAAATTGTCGAGAGAGATGCTGCGTTATGGGACTCCATGCTGTCAGCTTATGCCCAAAATGGACACCCTGATGAATCGCTTTCTCTATGCCATGAGATGGTGGTGTAAAACCCACCGAGGCTACTCTAGTCACTGGTTTCATCTTCAGCTGACATTGCCTGTCTTCCTCATGGGAGGAAGATCCATGGATTTGGTTGGAGACATGGATTTCAATACAATGACAAGGTCAAAACTGCTTTGATAGACATGTATGCAAAATGGCCTGTGTCTTGTTCGAGCAGTTTAGGGAGAAAAGGGTTGTATCTTGGAATGCAATTATTACTGGCTATGCGATGCATGGTCTTGCTGTTGAAGCTTTGAACTTGTTTGAGAGAATGATGAAAGAGGCTCAGCCAGATCATATAACCTTTTTTTGGTGTTCTTGCAGCTTGCAGCCGAGGACATTTGCTCGATGAAGGGTGAGCGTTGTATAACTTGATGGTGAGGGATTACAAGATCAATCCCACTGTTCAACACTACACATGCATGGTTGATCTCCTTGGTCACTGGTCAACTTGATGAGGCATATGATCTTATAAGACTAATGGATGTAATGCCAGATTCTGGTGTATGGGTTGCTTTGCTGAATTCATGCAAAACCCATGGAAATGTGGAGTGGCAGAGGTGGCTTTAGAGAAACTAACTGAACTTGAACCCGATGACTCTGGAAATTATGTGATTTTGGCTAACATGTATGCTCAATCAGGTAAGTGGGAAGGAGTTGCTAGATTGAGGCAGTTAATGATAGATAAAGGAATAAAGAAAAACATTGCTTGTAGCTGGATTGAAGTAAAGAACAAGGTCTATGCATTTCTTTCTGGAGATGTTTTGCACCCAAATTCTGGTGCAATATATGCAGAGTTGAAGAGATTAGAAGGACTAATGCGAGAAGCTGGGTATGTCCCAGATACAGGAGTCTTCCATGATGTGGAGGAAGATGAGACACAGACATGGTATGCAGTCACAATGAAAGACTAGCTATTGCATTTGGACTCATAAGTACATTGCCAGGAACCAGGGCTTTTGATCACAAAGAATCTCCGAATTTGTGAGGATTGCCATGTTGCTATCAAGTTCATCTCAAAAATCACGGAGAGGGAGATAACTGTGACTCTGTGAGAGACCTCAATCGCTATCATCATCATTTTAGGCATGGACTGTGTTCATGTGGTGATTATTGGTGAAGAAGCTTATCTTAACTATACAAAAATATCATTTCCTCCAAGTTCTTTCACTACAAACTTTTAACTGAAGTAAATTGATGATTTTGTAAAAATTAGGGATTGAAGTAGTCGGTATTTATAATTTCAGTGGCTAGAATTTACTCCATGCGAATAGTAGAGTCTCATCTTTGAAGAGTAATTTAATTGTGCAAAATAAATTTACCAGCATAGCCAGTGTAACATTGATGATCATTATGCTTTTCTTACAAACGTTATCCTTCAGCAGGTATTTTTAAAATCATATTATATTCGTCAGGTTGTTTTGGTTTGCGTTTTTGGTTTTCATATCTATTTTTCAGGTCTCTCATTGTACTAAAAGAAGGATAAATAACACTTCCGTTTCTGTTTTAACATATTATACTACACCCAAATCCCAATCTCTTAAACAGGGTTCCTTAAAATTGGAATGAAATGTAATTTATGTTTAAGAACGAGACTCAGAATCATATTTCAAAAATATTCTCAAACGGGAATAAGTGTTTTCCATTTTTATATATTAAAACATTTAATCTAAGTTCAAAAATAGTCTTATACACATACTGTTCAATTAATTGAATTGTATTTTCTTAATCAATATTAGTATCTTAAGATATTAATCTTTGATTTTGGCCATGGTTCAGGCCAAAAATTAACCTTGCCCTGCTTAAACCAAAATAATTTCTAAAAGATAAAAAAAGAAAAGAAAGAGAAGTAGACATAAAAACGACAGCGTTGGTTTCGTCCCCAATTGAACGCGGGAGGCGAGGAAAGGAAAGCATTAGAATTAGAATCGCGTTGGAGGAGGATCCGTCATCCCTCGCATAGTATTACTTTTGCAGAGCTCATCAAACCCAACCTTCATTCCCGCTTTCACGTTTTCTTTCCTTTCATCAACAACAACTTTTGTTTCTTTTCGTTTTTATTGTGTTGGTGAAGCTTCACCATAATTTAATTATGAGCTCCACCACTTCGAAAGCCACGTCCACGATTTGATTCCTGGATCCAACGCATCCATTAAGGTTCGCGTCGCGTTGATCTCTTCCCTTCACCAACTCTGCATTCATCTTACTATTATCCGATTTCAGATTTACCTCTCATTTCCCTTTTTTTTATCTCTCCATTCGGCGATTAGATGCATAATTGTTTGTCGGTGTGGTGTGGTTCATGAATTGAACTCGACCATATTTTCTTTTTCAATTGAAACTTATCTGTTGTTGCATTGTTGATGTTTTTTTTCTGGGATCTGAAATTGAAATATATTAGGAATTGAGGGGGCGTTTTGAATTGCTAATGTGCATCACGGTTCGGCTTTGTTTTGGTTTCTAGCTTTCGCGATGGCGTGGTTTAGTGGGAAAAATACATGGGGGAACTTCCCTGATTTGGCAGGAGCCGTCAATAAGCTTCAGGAGAGTGTGAAGAATATTGAGAAGAATTTTGATTCTGCTCTTGGATTCGAAGAGAAGGGTGAATCCAGCAATGAAGGTGATTAATTCCAGTACTTCCTATTACTTCTCTTTCTTTTCTGAAAGGATTTCTCCGCCGTGTGCGATTTTACGATTTTGGGAGGTAGATGCAAAGTTCATTAACTGCTGTGAGATTTTAGTCTTTAATTGTTGGATGGGATGTGTGTTCTCTGTGTGGGCAGTTTTCAGTTTTGACACTGATTGGAGCCATGTCCTTTTTTCTTCTTCTTTTGTATTCCAGATGCCGGATCATGGCCTATACCTGCTGACAGGAAAACACTATTTAATCCCGTCATGTCTTTTATGGGGAACAAAAGTGAGGAAACTACTGAGGAAATGTCTGAAAAAGACGAATCCTCTCAACAAGACTCTGAAATGGAGAAGTCACCGGAACAGCCCGAGTCTCTGGATCATACATCTGTGGCTGAGGGAAGCGATGTCCTTGAAACTGATAACACAGTCCATATGGAAGCTGAAGAAAACACAACAAAAGAAGAAAATAAAGTTCTTAAGGAAGATGAGCATACAGAGTCAGTGGATGGAACAGTTGCACATAACTTGGATCATGGAAAGGAGGAAAACCACCTACTGAAGTTGCCTGTTGAATTGCCTGAATCCCCTGTTGAGAAGTTTGAGAGTTCAGATTCTGTGGAACATTCTCAAGAGAAAGAGATTGCCGATCCGGGAACCTCTGGGAGTCCAGTGTCAGTGCAATTTATGCCTTCTAATCTTGGGGACAATGTAGTTGAGGGTGTTACTAGGGAGTCTGGTGAGTCACGTGATATTAGTGACAGGCATGAAAATTCTCAAGTTGAGACAAAAGAGGAGAGTAAAGAAGAAGAGACGGTCCAAGCAGAAGAATGTGAAAAGAGAATTTCTTCTGTTCAACCCGAAGCATCCAGTGATATTGAGAAAAGAGATGACACTGACACTTCTGTTCTCCAATCAGTGGCTTCTGAGGAAACCAATAACACTGATCAATCAAATATTGAACATGTGTCCAGTGTTACTCTACCAAATGAATCTTCTAAGGTGGTAACTAATATGTTTTCACCTGAAAATGAAACAACTGCAAAAGAAAATGAAAAGGAGCACTTTGCCCATAATGTTGAAACTGATATGAAAGAGCATCATTTGAGTTCTGAAAGAACTATGTCTGACTCAGGTTCCATGCTTGAACTAGAGAGGGTGAAAATGGAGATAAAAATGATGGAAGCTGCACTGCAAGGTGCTGCAAAACAAGCTCAGGTATTTCATTTTAGGGCTTGTTATCATGGCAGAAACAAACTCTTTGTATTATTGTTGCAAGATCTCAAAATATAACAAGATCTAAGTGCTACATGGTCTCTAGGTAGTCTTTTTGTTGGTCTGTTGTACTTCTTGTCTTGGTTAGGGCCTAAGGGTTTGTGGAACTAAGTTTTTTTTTTTTTTTTTTCTTGGACAAAATATTATGCCAAGCTTCTCTTATGTAAAACAGAGATCATGAAGATCATTAGGTGGTGTAAAAATAGTTAAGTTTCTGATTTGCTTTGTCATAAATAATTTTTCTTGGTCCATTATGGGCTAATTGAGAAGTGTACATCACAAATTGTTTCTTTTTATTATCAGCAACAAAAGCATTTGGGATGCATTTTTTTTTCTTTCTAAATGCCCAGAATTTTTAGTATGAAAACTATTCTTTAGCTATAATCAGCTACAATCTTCCAATTTTCATTCATGGCTTAAGGTCATTTGATTTAATGTCTCAACTCAATATATTCAATAAGTTGCATATTTTTTCTAATTATGCTCCTGTTCTATATGCTTTTTTTTTTTTTTTTGTGGCCATTATATTGTTGCATATCTTATTACATTTTCTTAATCTTGGTTCTTTTTGCAGGCTAAGGCTGATGAGATTGCAAAATTGATGAATGAAAATGAACAATTGAAAGCTGTGATTGAGGATTTCAAGGTATATTATTTTATTACCTAGTAGCTTGTGTCATGTTTTGATTTAATACAGCCTTTTATTTTTACCTCTTGAACTTTTCCAGTCTTTGTGATTTTTTTTTTGTTTACACGTATTGTTTAGATGTTCTTGTGACCTTGTTATGTTGTCTACTATTCTGTAATTTTCTGGATATTTCCTGTTGTATACTATGTATGATGTATCAGTTTTCCTTTGTACATCTTTTTATGAAATTTCTTTGGTGTTTTTGTAAGCTAATTAGCACTTGTTACTGTTCCCTACTTCTGTTTTTCTTTTCTTTTCTGTGTTGCTTGTTCTTGCATCTCATTTATTTCATTGCTGATAATTGTGGAACAGAGAAAATCCAATGAGGCAGAAGTTGAGTCTTTGCGAGAGGAATACCATCAGAGAGTTGCAACTCTTGAGAGAAAGGTATCACTTTTCGTAAATCTTATTTGTTTTTTGTGCTTAATTATCAGTAATTTAACTCAGATTCATATTTCAAAAATTGTGTATATTGGTCTATACAATGAACTTCTGGTTGACTATTTCACCATAGAATCTAACCTAGGGCACAAATGACAGAGTACTATCAAGGTTCACATTTTTTCCTTTGCATGCATAGTTTGCATTTCAGATGTTCTCATGATTCTTGTCATATAAGTGCATAGCTGGCATAGATGCCATATAGGCTGCATGTGTGTCTTTCTTTTGAGGATGAAGATCCAATTTCTCTTTTCTCTTAATACTAAAGGGATTACTCATATGCTTTATTGTGAGGCGATGCATGAGTAATGATTTGATATTGCTGTTCCATTTTTTATGTGGATACCAATCAAATTCTTGCAATATTAGTGCATCAGATAAACATGAAGTTCCCATGGAAGCAAAGTGAATGTATTAGAATTTCAATATTAGAACATTAGCATCTAAAGCATTGGAGATTGGTGTTGGAAAATGGAAATTCATCTTGAATTTTGAAGAATGTGATTTATCAAAGAGGATTATTAGGCATTATGTATATGTTTTAAATTGTATGCTACCTCATTTGAGCTACAGCTGTTATGGGATTTTATGTGTATTTGGTGTTTAATTGCAGGTTTATGCTCTCACTAAGGAAAGGGATACACTCCGCCGAGAGCAGAATAAAAAAAGTGATGCAGCTGCTCTCTTGAAAGAAAAGGATGAAATAATTAATCAAGTTATGGCAGAAGGTAGTGCATTCTGAAATCAAACCTAAATTTGTATCATCCAGGCTTTGATGGATACAAAATCAATTTTATGTTATTAATGTCTCTTTGGGGTTGATTAAATTGACAGTCCTTTTAGATATATGCAACCTAAGTTTAAAGGGACAAAAACCATAGTGCTAAATC
>PYAF01004180.1:88036-108502 GCA_007407185.1 Glycine tomentella | reverse complement strand
TCAGGAAAGATATCCTTTGAGGTTCCCTTGATGGAATTGCACTTGGTTTGGTGATGGAAATTGATGGGGGTGGGGGTTTCTATTCAATGTCGTGTGTTTATAACTTAGTCCAAACATGTAGATGTCAATTGACAATTGTTATAAAATCTGGTATCTAGAGCATGTCAGATTATGTGGCTTCTGTTTTTTGGGGAATTCAGCATGTCAATTCTACTCGGGTTTGGAACACTTCTGTTGGAGGTGCTTCCATTAATGCCTAGTTTGATATAAACTTGGCTCTTCATAGCACAAAGAAGTATGAAATATATAGGCATCCATAGGCGCCATGACATAGAATGTTTTGCAAGGTTGTAACTAGATGCATCTTGCATACTGATTTTTGCCTTTCCAGTTTTTACACTTGAAGAAGGTAAAAGTATTTAATCAATGCAATTGTTGACTTGTTGTGACTTGTGACTTCTACTTTGGCGTGTTCAATATTGGAATTGAAAAGTGAGATCTTGTTGGCTGGACACTTCAGCTTGGGATCTAAGATTATAGACAAAAAGTATTTTGATTAAATGTACTTTCAAATTTATGCTTAGTGATTTTATTATTTCCCTTAAATAGACATCCAATGCACACTCCAGCACACTTGTATACCTTTATCGTTTGGCTTGGAAAGGTTTGGACAATGTCTATAGGAGAGCAAGAGGGTAAAATTGAGGAAGGCTGATGTTACATTATAAATTTTGTGTGTGAACTGTTACTGTTCATTGCTTTGGTTAGAAAATTAATAATTTCGTAAGGGCTTTTCTGTTGTAATTAAATAGTTTATCCATTGAACCATGGTAGTGGTTTAATTATTGGAGATAATAGAGGCCCTTATTAGACTGTCTCTCATCTCAGGTGAAGAGCTTTCCAAAAAACAGGCTGCTCAAGAATCCACAATTAGGAAACTAAGGGCTCAGGTATGCAGACTATTTGTTGTATTTTCCTGCTATCTTCAACCTTTTCTACACTTACATATTGTAATAAATCTCTTGATTACTTTTTTTTATGAAAGCTAGATTAGAGACTTTGAGGAGGAGAAGAAAGGTTTGACTACTAAACTTCAGGTAATGGAATTATTCTGAAAGCATTATTGGAAGTTATGATTTGCTGGCAATTGTTTTTGAATGAATTCTCTTCACTCATCATGGAATCTAGGTATACGTATACCATTATACCTTTATCTTTACTGTTTAGGTTCACTTGTTCAGGTTGTTTATCTTTATTAAAGATTTTCTTCATAATATAGTTTGATTATAAAAGTTCCATCTTAATTTTTTTAATTTAAATTTAATATTATTTTTAAGGGGAATTTATGGTTTATTGTTGTCTGCTACTGTAGAGTCGTGGACAATCCTCTATATCATTGAAAGTGTCATTCTTTTTTGGAGTAGCATGGGTTGACAATCCTCATATTTACTAGTACTTTTAATTGAAACTGCTTTGGTTAATGTCATGCAATCCAGGTAGAAGAGAATAAAGTAGAAAGTATCAAGAGGGACAAGACAGCTACAGAGAAGTTGTTGCAAGAAACAATAGAAAAACATCAAAATGAAATTGCAGCACAGAAAGAATATTATACGAATGCTTTGGCTGCTGCTAAGGAAGCTGAAACATTAGCAGAGGCTCGTGCGAACAATGAAGCAAGAACTGAACTAGAGAGTCGTCTGAGAGAAGCTGAGGAACGTGAATCTATGCTAGTCCAGGCACTTGAAGAATTGAGGCAAACATTAAGTAGAAAGGAACAACAGGTTTCTGTTGTATTTTGTGTCATTTTTTCGGAGTTGACTTTCTCAGGATGTTATTTTTCAGTTTTATTGTTTTCTTCATCCATTTTCAGGCAGTCTTCAAAGAAGACATGCTTCGCAGAGACATTGAGGATCTTCAAAAACGTTACCAGGTCTACTCTCTGCTTGTCATTCAATTGTTTTACTTTCTGAGAATGTTATAAATAAGTTTTAGTAACTTTATTTGTGTTTTTGGTAGTTTTTATAATTTGGTTGGATTTTTCTAGGCAAGTGAAAGACGGTGTGAGGAACTAATTACGCAAGTTCCAGAATCCACAAGGCCGCTTTTAAGGCAAATTGAAGCCATGCAGGTTAATACACATATGATTCAGAATCACTTTTCCTTCTGTTTTTTGTTTTGCTGCATGGGATCTGTACTAGACTAGTATTCACCTTATAACAGGAAACAAATGCCAGAAAAGCTGAAGCTTGGGCTGCTGTTGAAAGAACTCTTAATTCTCGACTTCAGGTCTCTTAAATACTTTCTGAATTCAATTTTAGAAACTTTACCACCGAATATGATTGTATTTCTTCATCTTTTCCTATGGATCCTCAGGAAGCAGAGGCTAAAGCTGCAACTGCAGAGGAGAGAGAGCGATCTGTGAATGAACGCTTATCTCAGACCTTATCTAGAATTAATGTCCTTGAGGCTCAGGTTCTGTAATTTCTCAAATGAAATCATGTCTTTAATGGAATTTTGTGTATAAATGACTTACTTTGTACTTTAACAATGAATTACAGATTTCATGTCTTAGAGCAGAACAGACCCAGTTAAGTAGGACCCTTGAAAAGGAGAGACAAAGGGCAGCTGAAAGCAGGCAGGAATATCTTGCCGCAAAGGAGGAAGCTGACACTCAAGAAGGTCGTGTGAGACAGCTTGAGGAAGAGATTAGAGATATTAGACAGAAGTACAAGCAAGAGTTACAGGAGGCATTGATGCAAAGGGAACATCTTCAGCAGGTAGAGCTTTTGATTATGGATTTCAAATAGCATTGTTAAACATGTTACATGAAGCTCTTGGTTTCACCTCCCATTAAATTTTCTTTCATTTCTCATTTCATGTGTGTAATGGAATGAACCAGCCAAAGGGAGAAATTTGGTTTCATGCTGCATGAATTTTTCTGTACAAATTTTATAAAAGAAATTCAACTTGCTTTTTATTGTGAATTTTTCAACATTATATGTTTGAGTGTGTTAAAATTGGAGAAACAAAGGGATATTGAGTGAAAACTGTGTATCAGAGTACACAATGGATGCATGTTTATATAGGATAATTACATCAATTGAACATAAATAGAGGATATTCTGTTTTCTTTAAATTAAAGATAATGTCCCTATAAACTGTAATTATTAATAGAATCAGAATATTAATTCTGGTTTTCAACAGAGTGAATTAAATTTTATAGCGAGCTGATGTAGATATTTTGGGCAAATTATGGAAAAGAAACAATGCATAAAAAAATGAGGTATAGTATTGCTTGCAAGGGTGTATTAAATTCCATCTATCTTGTTACAACCTTGGTGATTTTTTTTTTTTTTTTTTCAAGTTCCTGACTCTTCATTTTTTCCAGGAGATAGAAAAAGAAAAGGCTGCTCGATCAGAGCTGGAGAAGACTGTACGTGCTCATTCTGCACCATTATCAGATCAAACTCCTACTACAAAGCTAAATTCTGCTTTTGAGAATGGTGTGATGCTCTGCTTCTCTTTACATCACTAGCTGAGTTATCTGTGATACATTCTATAATATTCGTATGATGTAGGGAACCTGTCTCGGAAACTCTCTAGTGCAAGCTCCCTGGGAAGCTTGGAAGAAAGCCACTTTCTGCAAGCATCGTTGGACTCCTCTGATAGTATATCTGAGAGGAGAAACCCAGGAGAATTAAACATGAGTCCTTACTATGTGAAAAGCATGACACCGAGTTCTTTTGAAGCTGCACTTCGTCAGAAGGAGGGTGAACTTGCTTCATACATGTCACGCTTGGTATGATTCGTTGTCTTCATTCCCTGTAAATATTTGGTACCATACCTTCCAGTTCATTGAGAACAACATATCATAATGTTTATAATTTATATTAAGCTGTAGGATCATAGGACAGTGATCTAGATGAATCTATTATTTGGGGTACAATGATGACTTTTTTAATAATAAAAATTCCAGGCATCACTGGAATCTATTCGCGATTCTCTTGCAGATGAGTTGGTCAAAATGACAGAACAGGTGAATTTTGCTTCCTGTTTAGTACTTGCTGGTCTCATTCCTTGTCATTAATCATGACATGCATATCATATCCACACTGCAGTGTGAGAAGTTGCGTGGGGAGGCTGCTGTATTACCTGGCTTACGATCAGAGCTAGAAGCACTAAGAAGGAGGCACTCTGCTGCTTTGGAATTGATGGGTGAACGTGATGAAGAGGTAATTCTCACTTTGCCAACGTTTGCTTTCTTTCTAGGACTAATATCTTAGACATAATTTGGTTTTGGATTCCTGGCCAGTACTGGTCTGCCTATTCCCTGTAAGGAAATCACTGCAATCCTATTTCTTAGTTTGTTTGCCTTATAAATTTTCTTGTGTTTGAAATACTTTAGAGCCCAGACGAGAGTATGGCACAACTGAATTGCTCTCTTTCTTCCAGAAAATCTGAGAAATCAAAAGAAAAACACTAGACAAGCTAGGCCCTGAATACAAAAAGTAGCAAAAGAGAAAAGAAAATAATTTGTAATAGAAACGTTATCTACTTTTTTAATTTCTATCTAAAATTTTCAATGTCTTTAGCTGGAGGAACTTCGTGCGGATATTGTAGACTTGAAGGAAATGTACAGAGAACAAGTGAACTTGCTCGTTAATAAGGTATTCTAAGCAGGATCTTTTGCTACTTAGATGCCCTAGTTATCTTTTTCTCACTTTTCAAAAAATGCTTAGCCTTATTTTATTCCATGTTTTAGTTCATAACCGTGATGCACCTTTTCACAGATCCAGACAATGGTTCCATCAATGGGTAGCGACTAGTTTGGCCGAAGAAATGGCTGGCTTGGGGAAGGAAAAGTGTTGTGTTCAATAACTATTTGACATGACCATGACCATGTCTCTGGGCTGCGTGTGATGTACATTGACACAGTAATGATATATTGGAGAATAGCGCCATCAGCCTCTGAAGAATGATTTCTTCAGGTTTCCATCGGCAGATATATATTTTGTTTGCCTGGGCAACTGATACGGATAGTCACCCTTGTTAAGGGAATGTTGTACAGTGAGTCTTTTTTATACGTACTCATGCTTGGAGAGATCCAAAGAATATTCTTGCTGAGTCTGTAGCCAAGTGTGTGTAATGTAAAACGAGTTTTCTCTTGGGTGCTATTGTTTTTTTTTTATTGTTGAATGAATTTTATATGGGTTTTATTTAAAATTTTGGGTTTATTATTAAGAATTATATAAAATTTGCCTCATGATAAATTAATATTCTGATTTTATCTGAATAAGAGTTTCTTGAATTTTTTTCATATGCCTAATGCATGAGTATCATTTGACATTGTGTTAGATATTTTTTTACAAAAACAATACTAAGTGACATGTTACGAACAACACATACGTGCGCATGCAAACATATATATTATTTGATATAAACTTATTATATCAAACTAAGAAAATGTAACAAAAAAGAATCAAACTATTGATTATTTGATTATTAACATTTTCATTATTTACTTATTGGGATCTATAAATTTAATATGCTTTTAGTTAATTGCAAAATTAAATCTTAAACGTATCGATAAAACTTGATATTGTATATAACCATATAAATTTTAAAATGTATAGAATTTTTTTTTCATTTTTATTGGTAGCTGCGGTTTTTTACATATTACCCACGAATTTATTACAAACAAAATAATCCGTCGGAAATGTAAATTCAATTAAATATAAATCTGTCGGTAAATACTTGGGAGATATATCTGTCAATAATTTCCGTTGGTAAAATTAGTATACTACTGACGGAAATAATCTATCAGTAATATCGGTCGATAAATTTAAAGTTTCGTTGAATCCTAATCTGTGGGTAATTATTCATCGGTAATGTTAATTTACCAACGAATTTAAATAGTCTTTTTCTTGTTGTGATAAGTTATTTTCACCAAGAGTTTAACAAAAAAGAAAAGATGAATGATGGATCAAGTTGAAAATATATTTATAAGATTAAAGTTAATGTGAGTGATAAAATTGAGTGTGAAAATTATTTAGTAATTAAGTATGGTGAGAAGGGTTAAAAAAAATTATAAAAGAAAAATGTGAGAATGATTATATTTTAAAAAGGTAAAACATGAGGAAAGGTAACACGATACTTTTCACGCTTCAGTTATATATTAGGATAGATGCTTGTAACTATACCTAATACCTAATGAGTGACTTGAAATTAAGATATATTGGCATGCAATTCAGTTTAAGGATTGAAAGACTGATACGTCGGCAATCCGCGGGAATACCGACTTATATCAAGTACATGCAGATTCACATTATGGCTTTGAAGTTGACCCTAAAAGAGAAGGAGGCCATGCTTTAACCTTGCGGGCAACTCTTAATTGTGGCATCGAAGATCAAGAAAAATTAATCAGTCAACTAGTACATTATTTTCACAACTAAATTGTAGTACATTTTACTTTAGCAGCATACTGAGGATGTGTTGAGTTGTTATTTGACTTGACTTTTGGGGTATATCAAAATGCAAGTGCATGTACCGTACTTTGCTGTCAACCATTCCGGCTATTAGCTTCAAAATGTCTACGACGACATTCAAAGTCTACTTCCAGTTGTCCACGTCCAAGCATGAAACATGATAAGACCACTTAGAACGCAAAGACAAATTAAATTTAACACTATACTTGCATTCCTCTTCCTTTCTAATTTTTTATCAATTGGATTGGATGAAGGATACACGAAACTTCTTATTGACCAATCAAAATTGAATACACCAAATACCCACTGGCCTTACAAATTCCAATATTCTTTCCTTTGAAAATATATTATATCACCAAACCTGTAGCTTTATAAGTCTAACAGTATTTAAAAAAAAGAAGAACAAGCTGATTCTGCTATTGGTTTAATTCTAGGCTTCATTCATTGTTGGACTATTTGCCACAACTTTTCAAAAATAAAAAAGGTGAGATGCAGGGAACTGAGGATCAGAAAATTCAACAGAATGAACCCGTTGGTTTAATTGCTCCAAGTTATGAAGCTGATACGATTCCGCAAATAGGGAATCCATGGAGCACTGGACTATTTGACTGTCATGAGAATCAGACAAATGGTAATATCTACTCTAGTTTGAGATTACTTGTTTAAACTTCTGCTCAAAAGATAACAATGAAAGTTGTAGCACTTCCAATACTATGAGATACGAGTCTTTCTTTTTCTGTACAAAAATTTAGTACGGGCGGTTGTTCTTCATTCCAAGGCTAGAATATTATAGCCTCTAAAATGGCTTACAACTGTACTAAGTACTTTTTTTTACAGAAAATGTACTAAGTACGTACTATAATCTATAATATAAATATATAATATTGTTTGACATTACTATGACTCAATCTTCAGTGGATAGCACGACCTAGATGGGAGTCTTATGGGTTAGTCTTCCGTAAGCAATTTCTGTGTGAAGAACAGAGTTGAGTTGATGCTTATTCGAGCAAATTTTTAGGCTTGATACTATGAGTTTGACAGAATATATATTCACTAATAGTTCAGGTTGCATATGCAACAGCTTAAACCTTATTAAACTATACAGTTTTAAATTGCCGTCTACAGCCACAAATTTTTATGCTCGTGTGACACAATTCAGTTAAATCAACTGCATTTGTCCGTAATTTTTGTAATGTCAATTTAAAATGGTTTTTTTATACATAAAAAGCACATGGAAATCTTAATATATATTTTTTTGGAAGGCCATGGAAATCTTAATAAAATTTGAGTTATTTGCTTTAAACGTTGCTACACTTTTTGTCTTTTTTATGAACTGTCATTGTTCAGACTGGAGAACAATATTTAAGAGCAATAGCTAGTTACTGTTCAATCACAGATTTGTTTCACCGATACAGCATATAATATGCAGACAGAATGGCTGATCTAATTATATATTCCTTTAATTTTGGTTGGCAGCTGTCATGACAGCATTTTTTCCCTGTGTAACATTTGGGCAGATAGCAGAAGTACAAGATGGTGGAGAACTTAGTGAGGCCTAATCCTTAGCTCACCATGCATTCGTTTTTTATAACGATTTTCCACTACTAGATATAACTCCATGCATGTAATTCGAACATTTAAATCATTTCAGGTTGTCATCTGGGGAGCTTTATTTACCTATTAATGATGCCTGCTTTGTGCTCTCAATGGATTATGGGGTCAAAGTACCGCACAAAGTTGAGGAAGAGGTATAATTTGGTGGAAGCTCCATATACGGATATAGTCTCTCACATCTTTTGTCCATGTTGCTCCCTCTGTCAAGAATTCAGAGAGCTGAAAATTAGAGGCCTTGACCCTGCTCTTGGTAATTGAGCTCCTTCTAATCATTCATTTTTGCTTTCTTAATTAATTTTCTTATAAAGATTTCAATAGGAAGTTGAAAGCTATAACAACAATCTGGCTGATAGTTTATTTCAATTTGTTTTCAGGATGGAATGGCCTTCTTGCACAACAGCATGCAAGACAGCAAAGTGATCAAACATTGAAGAATCCTCCTTCAAACCAAGTCATGTCCAAGTGAACACAGTTCTTTCCGAGGGGAGCTGTCAAAATTTAATTGAATTGTATTTGTTTTGATTTGTTTGGTGTTTGTTTATTTTTAGGAAAATGTCTGGCGCTTGTAAGTGAATTATAAGAAAGAAAATAAAATCGAAAGTTGGCAATTTCGGTTTGATAGTATATCAATGTTGACTAGTGGAAGATTTTTGAAGTTCCTTCTTGCTATTCTGATTTCACCAATTTAACCATAGAATAGAAATTATGACATGGATGCAGTTCTAGTTCAGTTTCGCTCTCCTTAAAATTTATGCTGCAAGATGCAACTGCCTTGCACAAATATTTTATTCATGGATACAACTTCTACAACATACAGTACAGTAGCTGATTATAAAATAAAAGTTACAATTTCCAAATTGAGTCTTCCTCCCATTTTGGTAGTAATTAAAGGGTTTTATTTTACAGTCAGACCAACATGACTAATCAAGTTTAAGTGAACAATTATTTGGGCTTCAACATGTGTCCCCCACATTACATTGGCTCTTGCTGTTGATCATAAACCCTATTCCCTCTTTCCTCCTTTGAAGCTGCTTCAGCACTAGGGCCATAAGCCCAACTGCAAACCAAATAGTAGAGTATATTAACAACACTCATTAAGGCAAGAAGCCAATAGTACTTGTCATAGTGACCCTTGTTAATGTTATCTGAAACCCAGCTTTCTTTTCCCCCTCTTGAAGTAATGTCATCCACAATGCTGAGTATAAGAGAAGCCACCAAGTTTCCCACAGCAGATCCAAGGCTGAATAGAGATGCAGCAATGCTTGACATGCTGCTTGGAAACTCAGAGTAATAGAACTCTGATTGCGCTATTGCATTAAATGCTTCTGCTATACCACACAAAATATTATGTGGGATAAGCCACATTGCAGACATGGCCAACACTGCCTCAGGATTATTAATATATCCCTCCCCAATTGCTTTTCTTCTCCTTATGCTCTCAACAATAGCTGAGGCTACAAAGTCCAAAAAGGAGAAAAACAGTCCAATTCCCATTCTCTTTTTGGCACTGATAGTAACTGGTTTTCCTCTCACTTTTGATGCTAGAGGAAGGATGACACGATCATAGACACCAGCAGTTACACACACTGCCAACATTATGAATACACCGAAAGAACCTGCTGGAATTTGGAAGCTTGAAGTGATGTGTCTGTCCATTGTTTTGGCTTGGAGCAACCAAAGTGATGTTTGGCTAGTGCTGACTGACACCATGATACCGGTAGACCAAAGAGGAATAACTTTAATGATGGCTTTTAGTTCTTCCACTTGCTCTATGGTGCAAAGACTCCATTTATCTGAGGCTGATCCATCAGATGCTATGTCCTGTTCTCTATCTTTGATGATGCAAGCTTTGTTTAGAAACCTATAATAACATAAAGTATAACCTAAAGTCAATTATCATTTTGGTCTTATTGGATAAACTTCTGTGTAAGCACTTATATGAAAATACAATAAAAAGATATAATGAATTGATCTTTTTTTGCTTAAGTTAAAATCAACTTAAACTATTCAACTTTTGGAAAAGTTAAACGGTCTTCTTATTTTCTTTTCCTATAAGTAGTTGTAGACAAGTTTATCGAAACTAGGAGAAGTTCACATCAAACTCAAGATCATTAACCTTAGTTTATCAGTTGGAGCAACAAGGGTTGAGTCCTTCTTATGGTGATAGATGGCACCAGTGGAGTCCTTAGGTGGAAATGAAAGGTTTCTGTTCTTATAGGCAACGAAAATCACTTGGGCAAAGCCAGTGAGCAAGCTGCTGTGTGCTTTCTGGTTAACATAACGTGGGGAAATGAGGAAGAACATGAGAGTGGACAAGAACATAAGTGCTGCTGGAACCCCAAAACCCAGTTTCCATCCAAAATGGTCTTGGATGTAAACTATTCCGGTCAAGGAAAAAACCACAGCAATGGCTTGAGAAGCTATGTACCAACTTATAAAGCTCTCTACGACCCTCTGATTGTTGGGTTTGGATTTTTGGTTAATTAGTTGATCAGCACCAAATGCTAAGGAGCATGAGATGCCACCACCTCCAATGGATATAAGAGCAAAGCAAGAGAGTAAGATAGCCATTTGGGGTGTTGTTGCTGATTCTTCGCAGAGGCTGCATGGCCTTGCCTCTGGGATCATGGCTGTTAACCACATCACTGCCATCCCCTGTAATAACAATAGTTAGTTTCTTCCCCTCAGACTTTAAACATGAGCAACACTACTCCATGACCTAATCTAAAGATATACAGAATATATTTTTTCAGATACATTTACGTTAACTATATAGTCATACATAATGCATGGCTAATAATATTATTTTACTTAAATCTAATTTCAACCTGATGTAATGCACACTCAACACTTTACTTATAAACGAAAAAATAATAGTAAATTATCACAGCTTGGGAATATTTGGGATTGGAGCTTTCCCTAAAGGGTGTACATATGCTTGCAAATGAACACACAAATACTTAAGTTTAGCGAATTCAATGTGTATTCTGAACTAGTCTAAAGTAGTGGGAATCATTCATAGGCCAAGCCAGATCGTTCCTCAGCTTGAGATCCAACCCAGGGCACACAGCAAGTACCATGTCCATGACCGATCAAGAATATTACGAGTAATGAACTTCAAACCTCACCAAGAACAAACATCTTGCTGCAGGGATATGTTTGAGTAACACGTACCATTCAGTTAGCATTGCCTAGTTATAAGTTATAACTCACCGGCACCATAATCTTATAAGGATGCATGCTCTCAATTACGCTGGATATACATTAACTTCCATAGTGTTATTTTATTAGAATTTCACCTTAACTAGTCTTTTGCAGTGCTCACTTTTATCTCCACAGTTTGAACTATTTAAAGAGAAACAATTATCTCGAGAGTAGAAGTTCGTTAACAACTTCACCTTGACACGACATTTTTTTTTTGTATACATATACATGCACAAAGCCAACTAAATTTGATGTTCTATTAATTTATATAAATGAATGTCATATTAATGACGTGTTAATAATGTATGGTCAATTTGAATATAGTAGCTTTATACTCGAGCTGTTTTTGAATCAAATACATGATGCAACATAAACTATTAATGGAGAGTGTGAACAAGTAACTAAGAGATTCAAGAAAACCCATGCATCATTATTATGATGGAGCATGAATTGTGTTATTTTTTTTGTTTTTTTTTTAGATTTAGTTGAAATATTGTTATATGTTGTGCTAAATTTATATATATAAAGGACATATCTTATGAAAGGAAACATCTTAAATGAAAGTGAAAGTATTAAATCTAGACTATATAATCATAATGGGTGATTAAGATTTAATTTTAAAAAGTTACATAACTTTTTAAGTTATTACATGACAATAAATCTTAATTAGTTCTTATTTGATTATACAGTCCAGATTTAATCATCTTATTATCATAAAATAACTTTCTTTCATATAATATGCTCTAATAAAATGGAGAAGTGCCTGACAAATAAACATAGTACGTTTTTGGAGTGCATTCAAGTTACATTTTAAATTGACTTATCCTAATTGATGTTACATAATTATTTATTTTTTTTGTTAGAAATAGTTGAAGAAAAAACTTGAAGATGATATAATGATCATATAGATTCTTTTATGTCAAATTATTAATGAAATACACACATATATATATAAGGATTAACGTTGATATAATATAGCCAAATGCATGAAAATGTAATGAACGAATTTCGGATTATTTGATTTCCTAAATATTATAATTTATAAGCACAATTCCTTTTTTTCTTCTAATGGCGTAGGAGATGTTGAAAAAGATCATGTATAAATTACAAGATAAAGTATAATTTATCTTAAATAGAAATACTGTCAAGTGTTGTGTCACACATCCTTTCTTTTGGGTGGTCATATGTTAGAGAATTAGTATGATAATCCTGGATAAATTCAAAGAATCGTGTTCGTACACTTTCCGAACAAAGTATTTCGACCCTATTCTTGCCTGGGTTCACGAAATCCTTGTTGGGATAATTCTTTGAAGAACAATCTGCTTCTGACAATAGAGAACAGATCAGGAATGTAGAGAGAAAGTATGATTTTCGTATATATTAAATCTGAGGCCAAATGACTCCTTATATAGGAGTTTTCCAAACAATGCAACTCTTGGCGATAAACCATCGTAACCGTTGGTTATCGGAGCGGTTGGGAGTAGTTATTTCTCTAACCTTTCCCAAGAGCGGTTATAAGTAGTTACTATTTTGAATTGTTAACCGCCTCTTATTCATAACTCATAGAGTTTAAACAAAACTCGGAACCCCGCACCGTAATCGCGGTCAATTATGCGTTGGCTCAACAAGCGTGCACTCCGCACTACCCTAACTTGTTTCCAAAGCTTAACGCGTAATCGCATTGGCCTATAGTAAATCACATTACTACTAAAATCCATTGATGACACTAAAATCACCAACATCATATATATATTGACTCACGTGATTAGTACAATCAAGATCCAAAGCTGTAAATATTAATTTAGAATCTTTTTTTTTAACAAAGAATTGCTGTGTCAATACATACTGATCAAGAGTTAATAATAGAAAAAATCACAAGGATTAGGATATGAGTAGTTAAAAAATTAAGGAGAAATTAACGAAGGTACCAGGAAACTGAGAATTGAACCTAAACCAATGGCAAGGAAGCGACCCAAATAAGCATCAGCCACAAAAGCACCAACCACAGGAGCAAAATTGGTAGCGGCAAACCAATAGAACATAATTTTGGTTGCTTTCAGTACTCGGAGCCTGTAATCCCCTATCAAATACAATACCATGTTTGGCATAAGCCCAACACTGGCCAGCTTAGCTAGTGCCTCATTAGCTGCAATATTCATTTTCAGCACCCAAATTAATCAAACTATATATGTACAAAAAAAAGAAGATATTAATTGTGCTTCTGCCGCTCATAAAGAGCTAGCCGCATATGAGAAAATAATGATAATAATCTTAGTGTGCTGATAAAAAAAAATTAAAAAACTTAGTGTTTTACTTCTTACCTATAATGAAAGGCATGGTAATGAAGCCACCCTTGCGCCTTTGTACATGTGGATGGGTCGTCTCCACATGAACTAAAGCAGCCTCCATTTCCTTCTCCATGTCTAGCTTCCACTTAGTAGAATGAAAACCAGAGAAAGAATACTAGTAATGGAACACTTACAAATTAAATCTTCATAATGCACATGCCAATCCTAATCTTTTGGACAAAGACCTATTTTTGCGTTAGTGCTGCGGCACTCCATACTAGAATTGCGTGAATATATATAGATATATCACAAGAGTGGACTATGACCAATAATTTCTAAAAGAAAATTCGCAAATCCATGCAAATTAAGTATTAGCATTGGTACTTTTTATAACAAACATAAACGAGTGTATCTTCTTGATCCTAATTATAAAAACATTACTTGTTTTTAAATATAATAACCCTCCTCCGTCTTAAAATAATTATTTTCCTAAGATATTTTATTAGACTAAGAAAAAGTAATAAATAGATGCAAGAGAATAATAATTTTATAAAATTATTATATTAAAAAAATTAAAATGAGAATTATTTTAAAAAAATTCTTACACGACACTAATAATGTAACGACAAAGGAAGTATTATTTTTTATATTCTCAATTTATTGAAGTCATGAGAAATATTCACTCATTTTTTTCTATTCATAAATAGATACATTGATCTATTAATAATATAAGTCACGCTTATTTATAAGAAAAAATATTCCTTAAATAACTAATAATATTATTTACTACCACTATCACTTAGATTTATGGTATTATTAATTAAAATTTATGATCTTGATTATTTTCATTCATCTTAATAAATAAAATATTTATTTTTACATAATAAAAAAAAACGATGTGGCATTTAAAATATTAAGGACATCTCAAGTGGCGCAATGCTTTCTTCGTGGTATTACAAAGTGGACTATGCAAGTGCTGTGCCGATTAAGTGTGATCACCCAATAGTTGGATAAAGCTATGATTCATTCAGGGATTTCCCTAATTGTTGATTGAAAAAGATGTCAAAGAAGGCCGTATACTGGGTAAGAGCTGGAACATGTGCCATTTTAGTATTAATAATAAGATTGATATGAATAGAATTTAATGTGAATGTACTTATACCATTATTCAATTATACATAATAGTTTAAATTATTTTAATATAATTATTTAAAAATTAATAAATTTATTATATATAATAAGTTGTGATTGATAATTTTATAAAATAAATTATGATATCAATGCATAATCTTTTTTCTCTATCATATATATATATATATATGTGTGTGTTTTTTTTCTTCATATCATTAGTGTAGAATTTATTAATTATACAAATGACTAATATGTGTTGCAGAATTTGAATGGTTACCTATATTAAAAATAAATACATCATCTAATTTTTTTTCTATAAAATTTGAATTTAAGACTTCAATTAAAAAAAATTAACTTAATTTTACTCAGATTAATGTAATGTTATAGTGACTGACAGGTTTTTAAAATTTTCTTATTTATTCCCTTTGGCCGCTAGTACATAAATTTCAATAGCTTCATTCATATCAATTATACATATTTTTTATTTCATTACTCAAATCTTATATTTTTTTTTTACTTATGATCAAATCAATCAAATGCATGTGACAAAAGCACTGTCTATTATAAAAAACAATTGGGTATTCTATTAATTTCAATAGTACTAAAAGCGAAAAATGAATCATAATGTTGTTTGTGAGCCATCGGATCAATGGACAAATCAATTGAGTTGCAGTTGGACCTTGGACACGTAGAAGAAATTAACATATTTTTTTATAGGTGAGCGTGATTATTTCGTGTGACAATTAATGTATCTGTCGCTAAAATGATCAATTAACTAGTTTATTTTTGTTTATAATATTCTTGGTGACCTGGTGTCAAATTATTACAACATGTTACTATTTTTTTTTTTTAAAAAAAAAAGGAAAGAAAGAAAAAGAAGAGGTTGCAGGAACAACTTTGACACTTTGAGGTACACGTGGGTTGTATTCGTCGTTCATGATGAACAGCTCCCTAAAAAAAGAAACTAATGTATAACAAATAGGGTATTCATTTGGAAAATATGGATGGACATAGACTCCGTATTTTAAGGAATAAAACAGTATATGAAATTATAATTACATATTATACCATATAAATTACTCAATTAGATCAAAGGAATACTTGGCGCATCCAAATCGAGTATCCCCTCAATGCTTCCACATATTTTGTATAGGTCATTTTGACCATCAACATACACAAATGGCGAGTATTATTAGGCCATGATTATCACCAATAAATTCGTTTAAGGATAATTACTTAATTAGAAGTGTCTAAACATGATTAAGAGATGTACTACTCAATTGGTAATTAGGATGTGTAGCTCATAGACCCCTGGCCCAGTAAGTTCAGTATAAAAAGGGTGAATCACTGTTTATCCCCTCTCGATTCATGAACACGAACTCCGCAGGTGGAGTGGCATCCGACTAAAAGGTGCAAAGGTTGATTGAACACAACTCTTGATCAGTTATTGTACTAATTAGCAACCAACTTAAGAGGTTCACTTCGAGAAAAGTAGGTACCTACCTTTCCATCTACCCACATGTACCCCAGAAGCGTGCTCAAAGGAGGCAAGCGCTTCTTCTGCACTTCTTAGGCCAAGATGCAGCTCCCTGGGAAGTCCACGTCTTGGCTACAGCGACCACCATCAGAGCCACAACATTCTCACCCACCTTTTCATCCAAATTTGTCGACAATGGAACTAGAAAAATTTGACCCCGAGAGTGAGAGTGAAATGACACTTCAAAACTTCGTCTCCATACACACGAACCTCAAACCCATCTCCAACCGACTCCCTTGACGACAAACCTTCGATCAATGCCATTATTACGTACCTCAAAAAGAATTGACTTGTTATACTATTCGGCTGAGAGCAAAGAATAAGATATTAGAGGTGAAAAGTAAAGAGGGGTCCTCCCCCTATTTATAGGAGTTGGGCCTACGTGGGAAGCTGAACAGACAACGATTAAGATCACGCGACGTTCTGATACTCAACGTGGGAGCTGAACAGACATGAAAAATAGTCGTTACATCCACAATATAAATGTTACATTGCGTCAATTAAGACGTCTAACCGTTGAAAGAATTAATAAAAACATTTTGTCAAAATATAATAATAATAATAATAACATAATAAAGACCATTATAAGTCGGCTTTAGTTACACCCCTAAGACGTAGAGAAGCAATCTCATTCTGCAAGGGTTGCACGGTAGTCCATTTATCTTCAATGATTTTTTGTTTTTTCTGCCACAATATCGTTCTTTGTTGAGGACTTTTATCATAAATGAATCTACAACCAGGATGTAATAAACCTTACTCCAAAATGACTTAATCTTATTAGCAACGGTCTTGGCTTAATTAGCTAATCAATACATGTTTGCATACTAACCAAAAGTTGCCCACTTCTTTTTTTTTTCTTTTCTGAATAGCAGCCCACTTACTTAACATAAACAAAGGCAACATAAATGAGAAAATAGTACCAATTCGAATAAAACAAATATCCTTAAACTCTAGGGCTCTCCCTATAAATTAGGGTATCTATAATCTATAATTATATGTATTATAATTATATAAAAAGAAAATAGAGTATTTTGATACACACATTTTTATATCCATTTTATCCTTATTACTACATTCATAAATAAGTTTCTTATAAGAAAAATATTGAAGTACAATAACATTTTTTTATCCTAAATCAGAGACAGATGTCTTTCAACTGGATCAAAGATTAATCATTCACAATGTAGGATTTACTTCATTACAAAATTTCATTTGGAAAACTAAGAAAATAGACTTCCTAATTCCTAATTTGAAGGATTAAAAAAAGAATTAGACTCAAATAATTTTCTCTTCTCAACAGAACTAAAATCGTACGTTGAGTGGATTTTCAGAACAAATTTATGGTCTATAGCATTTTATAGTATTATTCGCATCTTCAAACACAAACCGATTATAATTTGTTTTGACAGTCAAAACATGAAAAAAAAAATGTAATTATTTGAGAGTGAATCAGTGGACATTAAGTGTATTTGCCCGATCAACAATCTGCCTAGAGGAACAATTCAACATACCACCTAGTTAACTCTTGTTGTTTGAGCCATATTCTTTACTAATATGGAATTCTTTGTCAACCTGACTCCCATTCCTAAATTCAATTGAAGGTTCTAATTCCCTTGAGCCATTTTCTTCACCTAACTTACCTACTTGTACTTGATCAACGGTAGGTCCATAAGCCCAACTGCATATTAGATAATACACTATATTAAGAGCACTGAGTCCAGAAATAACCCAGTAATACTTGTCATAACGACCCTTGTTAATATTATCCAAAACCCAACCTTCTTTTCCCCCTCTTGAAGTAGCGTTTTGTATGACGCCGAAGACAAAACTAGACACCAAGTTTCCTACGGCCATTGCCAGTCCAGAAAGGGAAGCAGCAACGCTGGACATGGTCCTAGGAAACTCTGTATAATAGAACTCATTTTGGCCTATTGCATTGAATGCTTCAGCTATGCCACCCAAGCAAAGTTGTGGGAAAAGCCACATTGCAGACATATGCAACACACCATTGGCATTGTTAAGATATCCCTCCTTGATTGCTCTCCTTCGCCTTATGGATTCGACAATTGCCGAAGTTACCAGGTGGATAAAAGAGAAAAACAAGCCAAGTCCCATTCTTCTCTTTGCACTGATCCTAACCGGTTTGCCTCTTATCTTTGATGCTAAAGGAAGAATGGCTCGGTCATAGAGAGCTATCCATAAAAATATTGTAACTACCATGATTACACTAAAAGAGCCAGGTGGCACTTGGAAGTGTGAGGTGATGTGTCTGTCCAGAGACTTAGCTTGCAGCAATCCAAATGAGCCTCCAATGTTAACTGACATCATGATCCCTGTAGACCACAAGGGAATCACTTTAATAATGGCTTTTAGTTCCTCTACTTGATCCACTGTGCAGAGTCTCCATGGATTTGATGCTGAACCATCCGAGGCTATATCTTGTTCCCGATCTTTGATAACACAGGCTCTATTCAGGAAACTGGATATAATAAAACATAAGCTCAAGTTAAGTGTTTCATCCACAATAAGTAAATACATATATTGATAATGTATACAAGTTTTTTACACTGTCATTCTATCATAAATCGTCACGTATCGTAAGTTTATAATAATAATTACTTTCAAAATCATACCGTATATAATTTTTGATTGATTGACAGTGTAAAACTTTTTACACTCATACCAATTAAACTAAAAGATAAAAGGATGGCAATTTGATTCTACCTTAGTTTATCAGTAGGAACGACGAGATCTGAGTCCTTCTTATGATGGTAATGTTCAGGGGATTTGTTAGGTGGTAATAAAAGTTTTCTGTTCTTGTAGGCAACAACAATGACTTGTACAAATCCAGTGAACAAGCTGGATTCTACTTTATTCTTTACATAAAGTGGAGAGGCAAGGAGGAAGGAGACAGTGGATAAAAGCATAAGGGCTGCTGGAACTCCATAACCCACTTTCCATCCAAGATGGTCTTGGATATATACTATTCCTGTGAGAGCAATTATGACAGAAATAGCAGCAGAAGCATAATACCAGCTGAAGAATATTTCCAAGACCCTTCTGTTGTTGGGGTTATCTTTTCTGTTCACCTGGTCTGCACCGAATGCTAAGGAGCATGAAAGGCCTCCATTTCCAATAGACATGAGAGCAAGGGCAGAGATTAAGATTGTCATTTGCCCTGCTGTTGCTGATTTACAGCCTCCAGTATTGTTGCTGCAAGTGGGAGGCCGTGCCTGTGGGATCATAGCTGTTAACCACAGCAGTGCCATTCCCTGTTGCCAAGGAAAAAAAATGTTAAGGACTTTTCTGATTACAGCACTTCGTCAAAACAACATCAAATCTTCTACTAATCCTATTGGAAGACTACATCATTGATAATTCTAATAACCAAAGAGTGTTCACAAGATTGGCAAAGGTAGTTAAAAAAATAGATGTGCAATAGAATCATCAGAAAGTTGACATAAAAATATTCTCTTCTGTTGTGCTTGTACCTATCTAATATTCACCAAAACATTAAACTTTGACGACACTTTTCCCTTGTATAAGGGAATTTGTTGTCGTCATCCAATTATGAATAACGGAAAGGGATTTGAACAGAATCAGAGGGATTAGCAATCCAATTGATCTCACCGGATGCAATCATATATAATATTCATTAACAACTAAGTTTATTCCCATCATAAAAGTGACCACCTTTACCTTTTCTTTCAGAAAATTCCCAACACCCCACCCCAAAAAACAAATCATTTGAAGAAAAACAATACCAGAAAAGTGATGGCCGAACCCAAGCCAACAGCGAGGAATCGACCCAGATAAGAATCAGCAATGAAAGCAGCCACCACAGGTGTGAAATTGCTGGTAGCATGGGACCAGAGAAGTATCTGGGTTGCTTGGGCAAGGTGAAGCTTGTAGGTCCCCATCAAATAGAGTATCATGTTGGGCAAAAGGCCCAAACTAGCCACCATCGCAAGTGCCTCATTTGCTGCCATATCAATCACCAGTGGGTCAAAGCCAAGTTGTGTTGTGTGAATGAGCAAGTAATGTAATAGTATACTCACCAATGATGAAAGGCATGGTTGCAAGACCACCCTTGCGCCTCTGTGAAATGTGTTGGGTGCTCATTTCTCCTTCAAGGGAACCAAGCTCCACTTCCTTGTCCATTCTCGTTAATCACTCAGTACTAAGGAAAAGTATGAATAATGTTCAT
>PYAF01004180.1:45527-78974 GCA_007407185.1 Glycine tomentella | reverse complement strand
TTTTTGTTTTTAGTATTATATAGTTATGATATTATACTTTTTAAATATTATTTTATTTATTATTCAATTATGATTTTTACTTTATTAATACCAATTTGATAAAGATTCGATTACATTTACACCATTAATTAACCTCCAATTAGTATCTTGACAAGTTGAATAACTGATCCAAATTTAAATATATCACTACTTAATTTAACTTCGAATTATATTGACACTCAATATGATTTTTGTATATCGTCTTAAAAAATGATTTTTGTATATGGACGGTTATTAATTAAGTTCTTTAATAAGAAAAATAAATAAATTTATATGTATAATTACTTTTAATTTATTTTTCATTGTTTATTATTTTTATGATACCTTCGTGCATTAGTGCAATAACACGATAATGAAATAGAATGATCGAATTGAAAAAAATCAAATTAGTTTTTAGCCCTCCAAGATAAATTATTCGATCTTTGCCCGGTTGAGTTCTCTATTGAGCTTATTGCTTTAGCTTCATGATTAATCATAGCATATTTGCTTTATATCTAACCAGGGGCCTACCATACCGAGATCAGGATTACTGTTGAGTAGGGTACGTCTTGGTAGTGACTATGAACTCACACAAATGCGTTATTAATATATATTCCGAACATGTTTAGGATTTTAATGAATTATTAATAATTACAATACATGTAAATATAAAAGTTTTTACCAGAAACCTGCTCGAATTTTGTCGTTGTTATTAAATAGGGAAAAACAAACGAAAAGACTAAGTGGGAGGAAAGTGTATCAAGTTATTATCCAATCAAATTCAGATATATATTCGTAACATAATAAAGAAAATATAACTTTTCTTCATAAGATAATACAAATATTTGCATATGCTAGCACAACAAGTATTAGAAATCATATTTTAAATTTCTATCAAATTCTCACTTGGTATCATGTCGCTCAGGTTTACGGGCAGCTTAGGTGCTATAGGTACTAATTAAAATATCGTAAATCTAGCTAGCACCAAGCTTGACAAATATTAGAAGATGCCAGTATTTGAATAATCGTAAAAGAAACCACCACTATATACTAACACGATGATGAGTAGTCATTTATTACTATTTAAATTTGAGACTAAGTCTTGTCAATTCCAGAATACGAATCTTACGATTATGAAGTTATTGTGTGCATGGAAAACTAACTTTGTCCAAAAGATTAAATTAAGAAGGTAGTGATTTGAAATTTCCCAGGAATTTAGTTTTCTCACGAGTCACCAATGTACTGTGTTAATTCTTTCTTTTTAAGATATCTACTTGGTCTTAATTTTTTTTAACAGGCTTATCTTGGGGCATTAAAAATGCAGCAGCACGAGAGCCAAAATTCCCTGTTATCTCGTGGTCAAGACCCGGTTTTCTTCCCATAACTGTGGGTCGGAATAAGTATGATTGTTCATGCGCAATAACTTTTTGGTCATCGTCAAGAGCCTTTTGAAAAATGACTTTCATGTGTAGTAAATTTTTAAAGTGTCGCAAAAAGTTTGGAACGAAAACAATAAGAAAAATTGCTAGCAACACACTTTTGAATATATTTTTTTTGTTGGTTGAAATTTCTTTGAAATTATAAAAAAATAATAGATCACAAATCATATTTAATGATATTCTTTTATAATTTTGTAATTTTTAATAAATTTTAACCATTGATAAAAAATTTATTACTAGCATTCCTCATAAAATAATCAGTCGCCTTCCATTCTTCCAAGTCCCAACCCTAAAACGAAAAGCACGTAAAAAAATTAATAAAGTAGAAGAAAAAAGTAAAAAATATAAATATAAATAAAAATGGAGGGTGTATTCCACAATTTACGGTACTCTATCAATTTGAATTTTAATTCTTGAAAATTCAAATCTTATTTAAATTACTAAAGAAGCTTTGATTGATTCTAGTTTTCAAAAACTATGTATTTCAGTTTTTAAAAGTAACAGAAAAAAAATAAACGCGTTTGAGTAATTATATTTTCCCTTCCCAATGAGTTTTGAGACTGTCACCAAAATTATTGTCATAAAAACCAGAAGATAGCTAGAGACAGTAATTTATTATCCTAATTTTGAAATTGTCTAATATATATTGAGTGCAAATACCTTATTTTATATATTTAAGCACATTTATGAAAATCGGGTTGTCCAAGGACTCACAAGATTAATCGGTCCAATTTTGTTATTGAATCATTTATGAAGTTGACCCTGTCAAATTCGACTGGGTTGAATTGGTCGGATTCGCTTTTTTTTTGTTCTTATTTAAAATTTTGAATTATTATCAATTGTTATTTTAAACTTTGAAGTATAAATGAGTTTTTTTTACTTATTTATATTTATATATAATTTTTAATATATACCAGATCAATTAATGATCCATCGATCAAATCATTGACGCACTGACCTAGTAACTCGATCGAATCAATGACCAAATCAATTTTGATAACATTGTATTTCAGGATTTACGTACATGCACGCACGAACTATATATCCGAAGAAACTAAAAAGATATTATAAAACAAATCCAGAATTGTGTGTGTTTTAATTTAAGGCTTGCATTTAGTAGCAGCGAGTGTAGATGTTAAAGCCATCACAAGTAGTGAGGAACAATGAGAATCCCTTTTCAGTGAAAGGGATTGCTTTGCTTATCAGGTTAGCATTACAACTTTTGTTTACTATTGTAGCAATAGGGCGCAACAAACGGGTCCCACGAATTTTTCACTTTCATATACGTGTGATAGAAAAACAAGTGGGCAAAGTAAGTCAATCACATATTGTGAAAGGTGGGAGGAAGATTAATTAAAACATTCAGTGAATCTTTCACTGCAATAACCCCCCACTTTCTAGTACAGTAGGAATTCATATATATATATATATATATATATATATATATATATATATATATATATATATATATATATATATATTCCTTCATTTGGTTGCCCCTTGGACCACTACAATAGATTACATAGTCAAACAAAACACCCAGCTAGACATGTCTTAGATAAATTTTCCTTTTTTAGCTTCATTTTCTTGACAGATGTGAGATTGTTGGTAGTAAAAAGGAATTTCAATAAAATGTAATATTATTTAAAATTATTAATAAATTTTTTCATGTGTATTTATTTATAAGGATAGATAAATATATTGCCAAAGCAATGTTTACATTATAAGAAACATTTTACTGATACATATAACATTAAATTAATATCTCGCACACAGGAAAAAAAAACATTAGTCTTTATATTTGACACATAAAAATAATCATTTTGATATAATTTTTTTTAAAATTGTCAAATATGTCATAAATTTCAAATCATGTTTGTAGGACTTAAACATGATCGAATGACTTGTAAAACGATGTTTTAGACATGCTCTAACTGATTGGAGTTAGCAAGAAAATTACAATTTTAAATCATAATTACAATTCTACTTCTTTAAAAGTAAAAAGATTGAAGATGACAATTTCAAAAATAATTCTTTAAATATGTTTTTAGTTTTATAAATAATTTTAATTTAATTTTAAAAATATTTTTTAATTCATATAAATTTAAAAATTAATTTCTATCATTTAATAATGATGTGATATATATCTAATCAAACCACATTAGTAATTATTATGATGTAACATGCAATTTAATATGCTTATATATATATATCATCTTAAAAATAAATGGTAATAAGAAGAATTTTAAAATTTACGAGGAGTATAATTAATTTAAAACATATTTACAAAAATTAAAAATACATTCTATCTTAAAAAGAATTTAAATAATGTTTACTTAAATGATGGAATATGCATTGATAGTAAGGAGTCAAATGTAGTAATTTATGAAAGTTTCAACTTTGTTGTAATCACCCGTAGCAAATTATATACAGAACTTTTTATGGTGGCTAAGATGTAGTATTTGTAGGGAAAAAAAAGTAAAATATCAATTTAATCCTTAATAGTATGGAAAAATAGGTTTTAATTTTAATAATCATCAATCCATTTTTTTAAAAAATAAATTAAATGATAATTATTAAATTTAATGACTAAATATTGTCTTTTGATAATGTTAGAGAGCAAATAATTTTTTTTATATAAATCACATACATTTTTTATTATTAAAAATTAAAGATAATTATGCTCATCAAATCAGATAAAGTTATTGTGATCGATAAAAAAATTTATTTGAATATTTAACATAGCTACAAATTCAAATTCAATATTATTGAAATAACTTCAGTTGAGTTATGCATGTCAAATCATTTGATGATTTATTTTTTTGAGAAGCAAAAGATTTCATTTCATAAAAGAGTCAAATGTGTTTGGTTTAACCTTTTCTCACTTTTCAATGCACCTTCAACAACACAACTTTCTTGAGAGTAAGCTTTAGATTGTTTCTAGTTTACAGTTTGAATAAATGAACACACATTCTAAGACACCATTTTGTGAAAAACAACATTTTTTTACTTATGATAGAATATTTATTTAGGGAGTGTAGGACGATAAATCAAACACACTTAATATTAAACGTGTACAAGACATAAAAACATAGCTTAAGTAAAAAATAAAGGAGTATAGTTACAAAAGTACAACAGTAACGCAACAAGCTTGCAAAGAAATTCGCTTGATGAATTGATTTCAATTCTAAGATCTAAATTAACTGAAACACAGCCTTTTGTCGTCATTTTGCTCTAGTTATTCAGGTTAATACGTTTATTGGGAATGAAATTGACATTTCACTCATTTATAAATGATTGTTTGCTAAAATAGTTATACATCTTAGGACATAAGAAAATGGCAACTTTTGGGATAAACGTTAACACATCAGAAGGTGACAACTTTGGTGATCGATAACGTGTTTGGGGTGCAACGTTAACACACAGTTCAACCCGAAAAAAAATAATTGCACGCTAAAATATTTGCTAATGAGAATCATCTCCACTGTGACGAGGGTCCTCTAGAGTTCAAAATCTAACTGCACACTATGAAGTTCTCCATCTCACCGTGTATTTTTTATCAAACATATTTATGATTTGTTAAGTATATATATAAATAAGTATTTTGTATGGATGAGATCATTTACGGTTTTTTTTTTTATAAGCTGTAGAGGATCCTCCAATTGATATCTCCCAGCTGGATATTGTTTAAACTTTAATTTTTATAGTACAAGTTTTCACTTTCACTCGCACAAGTATATATATAGTTGGATCGATCAATATTGGAACTTGTAGGTGTCGATCGAAATTAATTAATTGTAGCCATGGATAAGAAAAATATATAAGAATTGAAGATTCTAAAAACTATATAACGACTTTAAGGAGAAAGCCCAATGATTTTTTCTTTTCTGATTTATATATATATTTGATTAGTAGTAATATATACTAGTAGATGGATACGGATGTGATAATTTAGGATAAAAGTCCTAGTGATGAAGAAGTGGTATAAGATAAGAGGTATTGAAATTGTGATTTTGTAGCAAAATTTGATTCATTGAATGAGGAAGAAGTGGTTTAGAGGCAACAACACTAGTTATCCATTGAGGTAGTTGTTGTACCAATGAATTAAAGCGCGCCAGCGCAGTCCTAAGAAGCTTTAAACAACTCGTGGGGAGCATCTGGGACACCATGGTCATGGTCATGTTAAAGTCATTGTCATCATAATCTTTCCCCCAAATCCATCATATCATTCCAGCAAAACACAAATGCTCATTCAAGATTCCTAAACTACTTTTATTGGAAACCAGCAAGCATGGGCCAAAATTATTATGAGAAGACTAATCACCCTTTTTTCATATGTTCTTTTGTAAATTCTGATGTTGATCTATCACACCTTTCGGGAAAAAAAGGAGAAAAAACACAAACTATTTATAAAAAGATTTCGTTTTTTTTTTCCAGCTTCCTTTCTGTACGTAAATACAGATTCATCTATTTAAGCATAGGAGACTTCTTGCAGGAAATTTATCATTCCCCCCCTCCTTTGCAAGTGTTCGTTCCTAGTAGAAAGCAGTCAAGAACATCTCCACTTTCCTTTCATTTTTTAGAGAGAAATTGTATATAATATATATAACGTACTTTTTTAATAACAAGATGAGAGACACAAAGAGAAGAATGAAAAAGTAATACAAGATAGTATAGAAAAATGTGTTGTAGAAATTAAAAAGTAATCAATATATTCTTTTATATTATTTAATTTTCTAATATAATTTTTATTATCATTTTTCACTAAATGTGTATATATATATATATATATATATAATTTTTAAGTTTTGTTTTTTGTTTTGTTTTGCAAAGCACAGTGTGCACAAGCTACAAAGTTGATTTTCAGTATGTTTGGTTTTGAGTCACATTATTCCATATCCACGTTCAACTTAACATAATTGGACGTGAAAAAAAATGGACACCCACTTGAATGTCACTAATTTAAAAGGTCCTATTTAACTTATGTAAAAAGTTCTTCTGCTAGCTGTAGTAGTATAAAAATCCATTCAATTTCTCCCTTATTTTTATCTATTATATTCCTCTTACTTAATATACTATAAAGTAAGTACTCAAATTTATAATTTTAAAATAAATTGTATTCAAATCTTTCTATTTAATTTCTAATGAAGCTTCTATCCTTGAAAATGTAAACTATTCTCATCAATGTGTTGTTAAACAAAATTAAAAAGAAAAAAAAGTATTTTCTTTAGTAGGAGTATACAATTAATTAACAGTTTTGATACTATGTGATTAAAAGAGTAGAGATATCAAAGTGACTATTCAGAAAGAAAAAAAAAAACTAAGTGACTGCAATCCTATTTTTCTTACATCTTGATGTTCTCTCATTAATGATAGTGCTTAACATTTTTAGCATCAATAAATACTTTTTTTCTTTAAAAATGCATATAAGTTCAACTTTTTTTCTTTCTCGGAGTGCATATTGCAACATGTTTGTAATACTGCTTAGATTAAATTACAATATTGTTTCCTCTAATTTTTCAAAACCATAATTTTAATCTTCTTAATTTTTAATTATAACATTTGATTTCCTAATTTTATATATTTATGATTTTGGTCTCCCCTAATAAATTAATAGCTAATAATTATGATTATTAGATTATTAAATTAAAATTATTAATTATTAGAAAACTTTAATAAAAAAATTATTAACTCTAATGTGATGTTAACGCTGGTGGAGTCACATGCAGTAGAAAAATTAGAAAAATTATTTGTGAGTAAGAGAAAGAACACAATGTTGTAAAAGTTAGGACTAATATTTTTTATTTTTTAATAGTTTTGATTAATTTATAATTAACTTAATAATTCAATTAATTATAATTATAATTATTTGTTAATAATATATTAGAAGGATCAAAATCACCAATTTATAAAATTAGGAAGATTAAATATCACAATTAAAATTCAAACAAACCAAAATTATAGATTTAAAAAATTAGAAAAACTAAATATTACATTTTAACCTATTACTTAAAACTTGAATCATGTCAGACATCTATGATAAGAGATGAGGTTTCAAAGCTCAACAACAACGGGAATACGGCATTGATGAGCAGCCCCATTTACTAAAAGGAAGGAAAGACATGTACAACTATACGAAGTACCAACAATTCATTATATTACTACTACATATATTGATATGTGGGGGCACAATCGATGTCGATGCAATGTACCTAGTCCTCAATTCAATTAATTTAAGGAAGAAAAAAGAAACATAAAGAAATGACTTCCAGTCGTGGAAACTAATAATTGTTGGAAAATATATGTTTATAACAGCTGCCTCTTTCTCCTTTGCCAACCTCAGTTGGCACAAGCAACTTGTTAGGTTTCTAAAATTAAAACTTGTGTTAGGTCTGGAGGTCAGTCTCAATTTTAGACAAGATTAGATACTTCTTGCTTTTTAAGCTAACGAATTCTTGAATGATGGCTATACTACTACTTTTTAAGTTCTTTGTATTTTTCCTAAACTATACAAATATAATAAAAATTACCTGAGAGATGAAAAGGGTCGAAGTGTCATTATATATATACAACAAATAGATTTTAAAAAAATGTCATTTTCAACGTTGTCCAATAAATTATTTTGATCGTAAATAAATTTAAATAGAATGTATTAAGAATATACAGACTTTTTATTATTATTCAATTGCATATTATATACATGAAAATAATGTTCATTTTTATAATATTACCCCATCTCATTGCATTTGTTTGATGTTTTTTCATGTATTTTTTATTCATAAAAATTAAAGGCGGATATAGAAAAAATGATAATAATTTATAAGCCTTAGCCAAACAAGTAAATTAAACTCATTAGTATTATTCTTCAATTTGTTTAAAATGAATAAGAAAAGTACAATTTGACTTGAGAAATTGGGTCCGTTTTGGTGAAACGAAAAGAGGAATGTTAGAAAAGAAGTTGGGTAAAGAAACCTTAGGCTAAGGATAGTGTAGAGTCTGTAGTGGTGAATGAAGTAGAAGTAAAAGATAGTATATATTGAAAAAAATTCAATTTCTATATTGATAAAAAATAATGTCAAGATAAAGTATATAAGTGAGAAATAATTTTTATCTTATAAATTAATTTTTAGAATTGAATAAAGTTTAAATTTATATTTTAAAATGATATTAGATTTTTATAATTTAATTTTTAAGATTGTAATATCCAAACTCATATTTTAAGAGTATAATAATAGTGTTCTAGTTAGAATTACGAGAGAAGAGGGAATGAAGTGAGGTAGACATGGGATGAGGATGAGAGGAGAGGACGACAGACAAGACATTTTATTAATATATGAAATGATGAGTGTCAAAGTCGACGCCAACAACTGAACGCCGTTTTGTCCCCTAACCACTCTATACACCGTCCGATCCCATCTTCGGATCGGATCTTAGCACAATTATTACGGTTGGATACGGGCGTGGATGAATGAATATGCACCGCCACAGTTATTATTCTCTGTTTCACTTTAACCTCGCATAATAATAATAATTCCATTCCATACTTTGCAACTTGGAACCTTTCTATTTTATTCTACTCATCATAAAAACAAAGGTTGCCGGGGAATACTCAGCCACCTGTCGGTGCAAATGCTTATACTAATACTAATGCTCCTAAATTAATGCAACCAGTCCAATAATAATATATTAATCTTCAATATACTCATAAAAAATAATATCTTTATACACACTAGACATTGTTATCATATCTTTTATTATTATATTATTATACCAATAAAAAAAATTCAATGGTTATATGATGTGAAGCTGTTAAATATATTTGATCAAATTCTTTAAATTACATTTAAAAGCAGATATTTTTTTTTTATGTTTTTAACATAAAAACATTTTGTTTTATAACTTATCATCTATTTATAAACACATAATGAATTTTTTCTTAAAAAAATATGTTTTGTTAAATCTTTTTTAGTAAATACAATGTTTTGTTATATATATATATAATTTTACTTAATTCACATAAAATTAATGTGGACAAAAGATAATTATATTCAAGTTGAATAAAATTATTATGTTAAATAATAATAAAAAATTCAAATATTTAATACAATTATGTATGTGGGACTTAAACTCAAAATTATCAGTAGACCTAAAGTAATATCATATCAACTGATTTGTGTATTTGATGATTAAAAATATAACAAAACTTAAATCCAATATTATGAGCCTTCCCAAAAAAAATCCAATATTATGAGTTTTTTGTTGTTGTTCAATATTAATAATTGAAATTTCACCTCAATACAAAAATTTTGCTCCTGATTTATATTAGGTAGGTTAATAAGTGAACTTTTAATTTTAGTTTAAGAAAATAGCCTTAAAAATGTAAAATAAAATGTTTAGTTTTTCCTTTTATTCTGGCATTAGAGAGGGAAAAAGTTTACTAGAAAGGGCGGTTTGTGCATCAACAAAACCAGCTCCTGGACTTGCTGTCCTATCTGACTTGCTTGCATACTTTCTCTGTTCTTTCTATTCAAAGATCTGTGAATTTATATATTATCTTTTTTATCATATATAGAACTATATACTATATAGTATTAGTATAGTCCACTTGTTTGAACCAACTGTGTTGCATATTCTGGATCCTATCATCTTGTGGCTTTGATGTCTAGAGCATTGGAACATGATTACATAGGGTTGGCAGAGAATCCGTCAATGGATGGTAAAACTTCATCATCACTGAACTTGAAGGAGACAGAGCTGAGGCTTGGCCTCCCTGGTTGCGAGTCTCCAGAGAGAAAATCAGGTTCTGCACTCTGTCTTTTTGGCCAAGAGTTGCAGAACAACAATAACAATGTTTGTTCTTTGAAGGCTGGGGCCAAGAGGGGCTTCTCTGATGCCATTGACACCTCTTCTGTCACTGAGGGATCTCAAGGAGCTGCTGCTTTGTTCTCTCCAAGAGGGGGCAATGTTGGGAAGCCTCTTATTGGTTTAGACACTCAAACTAACACCACCATCAAAGAGGTTCGTGCAGTTCCTCAATCAGCCAAACCGGTTCAGCAAAATAATGATGAGGTTGCTGCAACAAATGCCCATGCAAGTGCTCCTGCTGCTAAGTATGTTTGTTTGTTAAAGCTCGTGTAAACAAATTGTGTGACTAAAAATTGATAGTCATATTTTTAATCCTGGTTTTTCAGTTAGATATTGATTCTATTGCAAAAAAGTGAAGTAGCTGATGATTTTTTTCCCTTTATGGGAAAGTTTTCGTCTTCTGATATTACTCTAATATAGAATTCATTTTCGGACAGGGCACAAGTTGTGGGATGGCCACCAATTCGATCTTTCCGAAAGAACACGATGGCCTCTAATTTGACAAAGAACAATGATGAAGCTGAGGGAAAATCAGGATTTGGTTGTCTCTATGTGAAAGTCAGTATGGATGGTGCCCCTTATCTTAGAAAGGTTGATCTCAAAACCTATAACAACTACATGGAACTTTCCTCAGCTCTTGAGAAGATGTTCAGCTGCTTTACCATTGGTACTACCTATACCTTCTTCAAAATTCATGTGTATTTGCTTTTTTCACAAGTTTCTTTTACATGCCCTTTCAAAGGCTAATAGTATTTTTCATTAGTTTCTTTAGCTTGACTTTCAAAGGCTAATAGTTGTTTTACCAATCGATTAACATTGAAACTTGTATTTGCTAAATCTAAAAATTTGGAATTTGACATCTGTGTAGTTTCACTTGGCAAGAAAGAGCCTAAGCTGCTTCTTTTTTAGCCACTATTTCCCTTTTGAAACTCTGCATAACCATAACCACTTTGCACCGTAACGTTTTCCTATTCATAAAATTAGGTCAATGCAATTCTCCTGGACTTCCTGGGAAAGATGGACTAAGTGAGAGCTCTTTGAGGGATCTTCTCCATGGATCTGAATATGTTCTTACATATGAAGATAAAGATGGAGACTGGATGCTTGTGGGTGATGTTCCTTGGGAGTAAGTTATTTCTCCTATTGTCATGATTATAATTATAATTTATAAATTTTAAGATAATGTTGTTTTTCAATTATGATAGCTCTGGTTGAACTTGTTAAATCCTTTGTTAATGCAGCATGTTCACTGATTCATGTCGGAGACTAAGGATCATGAAGGGCTCTGAAGCAATTGGGCTAGGTATGTCTTATTCTTACTTTCAGTTTTAGCATGCATTTACTGATTTACATGCGCTGCACGTTCTGGATTAAAGGCTCTTCTAAGTAAGTTGTAAGGCTATTCTTGCATGGATTCTTGCTTATTAGGCAACTGATTGAAAATGTTGATTTAATGTAGTTTTTTTTTTATTGTAATGTTGTATTAGAATCACTCCATTGTAAATGTCATCTTTCATCATAATCTTTGATATGGATCACCGGTTTTATATTGGGATGCAAGATTTCTTAAAAATATGTTCTCAATTGTCTTTGTTGCAGCTCCAAGGGCCATGGAAAAATCTAGGAGCCAAAACTAATGCAGAAAAAACCCCATTAGACCAAAGCGGGGTATTCACTGAAGCATATAAAGATTTCCAAGGGTGTTTGAGTTTATGATTGTGTTCAAAATCAAAAACATATGTTATTCAGTGTCTCAGTTTTTGTGCATTAATATATATAGTCTGACAAGTTTTATCAGTAGAATTCAACTGGAGACATCCAGACAATATATACACATATTTCGTTTGTTTCTCTATTTTGTGTATCCTTGGATTCTAGTTGCTGTATAAAAGAATTGCTTGTTGTGCTTTTCCCTATTTCCCTCTATAACTATTCTGAATTTTCTTCATGTATTTTATTTTCATTATCCATACTGAACATTTGTATTTTGTTATAAATGGTAATAACCTTGGTCTTATAATGTTAGTCTCCAGAATAAAGAGAAAATTTGCCGGTTGTGCTGTTTGTGATATGTTTAAATTCTGTCATTACTATATTCTAAGGTTGCTCTCAATTCAAGGAAGATACCTGTTTAAAAGAACAGAATGCCGGAACACTGAAATGCTTAATTTAGAATTAAGCATGATATTTTAATTGGAAAACTCGAACAGAAATTCAATTCTAATGAACGGGAAGATTAGCATTAAGGTTGAGAGTTGAATATAATTTTTTTTAGGAAATGCTAATTGTTACGTAAAACATTTTCGTAAAATGATACACGAAAGAAGGTGATTGGTTATTTTTATTATAACATACGGTGTCTAGCTTGTATTTCGTCACACATCAAATGACACGTAATGATTCGTGTCATTCGTGCGACAACGGCTTCGTACGAAATAACAATACTCTTTTTTTAATAAAGAAGACATTTTAAGTTTTGGGTATTTGGATTTGTTCATTATAAAATAAAGTTTGTTTTTTTTTTTTTCACAGCTTGGTGAAATAATTTATAAAACAATTATTCTGTTTAGTTCTCCCAAATATACTCACTTTTTAAAACTTTTGAATGAAAAGCGCACAAGAGTTTGGCTTCTCCACAGTAAAACTGCAATAATTGATTTGTAGAATCATTTATTTATTCACATAAATAAATAAATATGCATTTTATCATACTAATTTTTTTAACGATTATATCATACTAAATCTAACTTTTTTTAAAGTTACTATATCATACCGGATATTATATAATCGAATTTAGTGCGATAGGATGCATGATTTTTTTTTTTTTTTGAAAGGCAATAGAATGCATGATTTGCTTATATGGATTAATAAATAATTTATCACACTTAAATAGTACACGATTCTATTACAAAGAAATCAAACTCGCAGCTGGAAATGCAGGAAATTATGGTCGTGTCCCAAAAATAAATTATAGTCAAATAGTCCATCATTCAAGATAAGATAACCATTCCATACTATCACAAAAATTGGGCTCAAAATACCAGTGGGCTAAAGTCTCCCATTGAGGCAGCTCTAGATATAGATAGGGCTATTGCTTGCTGCACTCCCATTTTGCCTTCTGGAATGGTCAATCTGAAATCTAGAATGCACTCCTTTTTTTGACTTCCGGAATGACCAATTTGAAAGATTAAAAAAAAAAAAAAAGCAATATGGAAAGAGTGTAGGAAGCAACTTGGGAAGTGCAGGAAGCAACAACCTCTAGATAGTCATCCCGATACAGCTCTTGGTTGCACCCAGGCTTCATGATTATCTCACCTCACCTCACCAATAGTATCAATGGCAGTTAGGAAAAGGGTCAAGGGAAATGACACTAATTCAACACTGACATTATTCAATACTCCCAGTAAAGTTGTAACAAATTCAACAAAATCACACGCACATATGTATATTCAAAATTTGACACTAGCTAAGATAGCATTTAATATGAACCAAGAGTAGGGAAATGAAACAAGGATTTCGAAGGCAAAAGAGGCAGAGACGAAATGAATGCAGTGTTTATAGAATTAGCGTTAATGGTCAGTGTGGTGCTGCAGGAGTGTTGCACCCGGACCCTACAACTGCAAGTATAAATGAAGGCTGAAGACGACACGAAAGTCTAGTTTACCAGCAAACAATTCCTGAAATTTGCAACAGCCATTTCCAAACTAGATAAATTTAGGTGTGCTATTGTGATTTTGAACTGTTACAGAGGATGATGCAGATTTATAATACCAATCTTTTGAGACGATTATATAGAAAGATTACCGACACATTGACATAGTTAAGTGAATAAGGAACAAAACCATATTAGAAAGAATTCAGCATTGACTAAAGATAACTTGGCTTGAATTTCAAAAGGAAACGGCCAAGAAGAATAAAAAAACATCATCTTAAGCCAAATCAGGCAGAAGAAACGATGCATACATAATACAGGTACAAAACTTCCTTCTACTACATCATACTCTTGTCTAAGAAACTCTTAATTATTGTTTAGATATCTGTAAATATGCCATCTGAGTGTATCCATTAAATACAGAATTGTCAAGGTTGGCCAAACCCAGCCTTCGGAACAAGCCATACCGTCCATCTTCAACAATAGGACTGGGTGCACGAGCAGGATCATATCTGGTTTGATGGGTGAGGGAAGGACCAGCAACCGGAGGGAGTTCCCAGTAAACATCAAGAATAGATTCAATATACCGGCTATTCTGGAAATGTTGAGCATAAGATATTGGCTCATTACTATGATTAAAGTTATCCCGCATATAGCCTCTAACTCCCCACCATGCTTCATTTGGCCCACAAAGTTCTTCAATATCAACTGCTTTCTCCCAGAATTTCTTCCTCCTTGACCTGATCCTAGCTTCATCACTGTCTTTAAAGCAACTGTGCCCCCCACCTTTGATCAACAAGAGAATGGAATAGAAATGAATTTCCTTATCGGGAACAAGTTATTGCTTACCAGATACCCCTAATAGCCTAATAGAATATATATTAAAAAATTTAAATAGAGAAAATTAATTCCACACCCCTGTAAGGATTATCAAAAGTTGTCTGAAACCAACCAAATATATTTTCCAACTGGATGCTACACTTACTATGGCAACAACATATAATAATTCTAGAAAGTGATTTTACATACCTCTAATATAAGATTGATCACATATCTGCCTTAATGAATAATGATCACCAGTTCCAGTGTCATAGTTATCCTCAAAGACAAGATGTCGGAACCCAGCTTTCAAAGCTTGTTCAATTCTGCTCATTTTGACATATATAAAATAATAATAGTGATAATCAACAACTGTTTCATCAGAAGCACTCAACTATTGAACCTTGCATCTCAAAGATCTAGTAAGTCACCTTTTCAATTCATTCTGGTGGTCATCAAAAAATATAAGAACCCGATTAAGGTCTGAAATCCCATGTTTCTTCATCACGTTGGGCCAGTCAATGCTCCCAAAATCCACAAAGTCCTTCCCAGCATAATACGTGCAGTTACCGTCAACATAAGCAGGTCCCTTTTTCAGGTACTTTTCTGGATGCCTAGGTGAAAGAGAAATAATTGGTGTATCTGGCATAGCCTGCCGCAAAACCCAAGTGGAATGTCCTTTGAAAGCACCACTCTCGATCATCAGATCTGGCTTCAGCCAGCGGGCAATAAACCAAAGCCCAAAGCTGTGGTCAAAGCCCATCCCATACATGTTGTTCTTGATTGGCCGGGTTTCATATATAGGAACAAACTCTTCTAACCCCTTGAGTAAATCTTTTGATGTCCATTCCACAGATTTACCATGTTTCGATCTGCCTTTACCAAGAATAAGATTATAAGTATCCCACAACAATTCAACAGCACGACTTAATGATTTCAAAATTAAAAGTAAGGATGTGAAACAAGAGTGTTAAAATTAAAAATCATCATTTTACTCCCAATTCCATAGTGCTTAAAATGACAAGTCCGTTCACAAAATATTAGTTTGGCCACAAACACTTCATACATTTCTGTTACCTAACACTAACAGAATAATTATACACCCCCCTGCGCCCAACATCATCATCCTACCAACTTCCTCCTCGCTTTGTATGATAAGTATTGAATTTTTTTATATTTCCAATCCCAAGACATTAAATGCATTTACTCTTTCATTGAATACATTATTCATAAAGTATTAAGAAAATCTATAGAAAGATTTGTAGGAAGATAGTTGGTGATACCACATTGACTAATGAGATGGTTATACATTCTAAGACTGTATTAAAGCTTATCCTAGTGGTTGATGTTGGACCTATTGGGGCACAATCTTACAGGCCATAATCGGAGCACCTACAGATATCCGGTCTTCATCGTGAGCGGGTGTTGAAAATCCACATTGATTAGTAATATAGTCAAAACAGTGAAGTGCTTCTGTGTTGAGTTTGGCTCAAATGCAAACAAATTCTAAAAAGATATAATGTCACTCACTTAAAACAAAAACTGAGAGTTTTATTGGAAATTGTAGCATTTATTTCTATGAAATAAAATTCCGCTTATTGATTTCTTAATCGTTACCGTAAGGGAAATAAAATGGTTAGCAGAATTGATAAATGCACAAAGCCAAATTGCTACCTTTGAACAGCTGGCTAGTTTAACATACACAGGGACTTTCATCAGCACTCAAATAACCGCTCAGGAACAACACATGCAATTAAAGGATCAGGAAATAGTAAAATGAATGTAGTAGAAGCATTTAATTTAATTATTTTTTATCTTGCACATCTCCGAACCAAGCATTAGATCCGAAAGAAAAGCGAAAATGGCTGAGGAAGAGATCAGATCAGAACAAAGAGACTTACAGCAGGGCACGCCGAGAGATCCGAAATCGGAGTCGAGGCCATCGAAGCCGAAGAAGCCGGCGCGGGAGACGGGGGTGTAGGAAGAGGAGATGCAGACGAAGCCGCGAGATGTGAAGAGGAATGAGAAGGCGAAGAAGACGAAGACGAAGATGGTGACGCAGGGGAGGTAGAAGGAGCCTGAACCGGCGATTCGGGAGATGTAATTGGAGGCTCTGGTGGTGATGCGGAAGAGAATGTGTTGGTTCTTCTTGGTCTTGGATTCGTCGGCGTCTCCATCGGCGTCGCCGTCGGCGTAGGAGTTGACGCGGCGGGAGGAGAGTGACCGCTCCAACATGGAGGGCGCGGAGAGATTGGGATGGCGGTGAGTAGGGGTGCTGCTGCTGCTCTGTGTCTGTGGAGATGATGACATTCTTAGTCTTCCATTCTTTTCTTTATTCCTAATTTAACTAAGTGCTGTGCCACACACCCACTGTCTCTATGTAAAACGAAGTCATTTATTAGTTATTACTATTATTATTTTTTTAAAATGAATAATATTACTGCCATGATCAAATTTATAAAATAAAAATGTTATATAATTGTTCAGCACTCATCATCGTTAGGATTAATTAGTAATATTTATGAAAGATTTTTTTTTTACTCAAAAATTTATATGAAAAATTCTTATTAAGTGGGAGATTTTGTTCAATAGATGTTGCTGCTTTGAAAAATCTTAATTGATGAGTTGTGGATATAGGAATGGAAATATAGTAATATCGAATAAGGTTTTGGTTAAATAAGCGTATTTTATTTGAAAACTTAGATTGATTTGTTAATCTATTTAAAGATTTATTTTATATAATGGTTTATATATAAATTTATCTTTTTTTACAATGGATAATAGACTTATAACTTATTGGAAAAAATTATGTAAACAAATTTATAATCTACAAAAATCAAAATAATCATTACTTAAATATGAGACAAAAATAAAAGTAGACAAATTAATTTTATAAAAGTCAAGTATAATAAGTTAATATGATATAAGTTTATCAGTTTTAAGATAATTCAGTTAAAAAAACATATTTTATAATAAATCTTCTAATTAAAACATTAAATTTATCAGTTAATACACTTATATGTCTTTTTATGTAGGTTAATATTCATAATTTTTTAAAAGATAAATAAATATATGATTTTGATACCAAAGACATCCGATTCCCCTAAAAAAATAAAAAAGCATCCTATTAGATAAGAAAGAAAATGCATGTTAGAATTGTCTTATCTCTTAAGAAATTGTAATAATATATGGAGATATATATGTTTTGTTTATACCAAAAAACAATATGGAGGAGTTTCTACGAATACGAATACGGAATACCTTAAAGCGAGTACTGAGTTATTCCTTATTTGATAAAGAAGGGACGAAAACAATGGTGAGCAAAGGCAAGAATAGAGCAAAAGGAAGGAACCCAAACACAAGCTATATATATATATATATATATATATATATATATATATTCCAAACTCCAATCATGCGTACTCTGCCAATGCCATGGTGTGTCTAGGAGCTCTGTTTGGATGCAAGCGTTCCAATTCCATCGCAGCCTTTCTTCTGTCAGTTTTGGTCTCCATATCAATACTTTGTGTTTTGCGTTTGCTGTGTTACGGTCTTTGCTGGTTACTAAAGAGGTGGAGAGGTCATAATCCAAACGGTACCTTAGAAACGCAATCACAGAATACAACGCATGGCCAATAGATTCTTACACCAAGAGCTACTCTAACTCTTTTTCTTTCTTTCTTTTTTAATGTGTAGGAAAGGAGACATATATATTTGTTTTATTGTTTCTAACAAAGATGATTGAGCCAGCTGAGCTGACAGAATGCATTTCTAAATTATCTTGTATCTCTTGCATCAAAGTTGAAACTATGATTGTTGTTTGGTTTAGCAGAGTTATGGAAAGGTACGTCGTTTAGTGAGGCGATAATAACCAGAACTACAAGTTTAATAACCAAGTAACCAACACAGTTTTATACTTTTCTGCAACATAATTTTTAAAGAAAACATGGATTATGCAGTAAAAGTGTAAATTTATTTTACACTGCATCCAATTCTAATTCATAATTTACAATAAATTTATTGAATTTTATAATAATTACTTTAAAATTATATTAATAATTATAATTAAACTACGATACAAAATATTTTACATAATCAACAAATATCATTAAATTCATTTTTAAAACATGTTTTTCTTTTATAAAGGTGTAGCTTTTTTCTTAAAGAAAAACTGTCCATATCATTCTCTATGCTAGTTTTAACTATTTGATTCACATTTATGCTTATTATGTCATAAAACCTAACACATTCTTCTATTTTTTTTTTTTCAATCTCTCATAAATAGAGAAACACTGACACACGGCACCAACGAAATAAATTAAAATAATTTAAGGAATGTGATTGTTATTAAGACACTTCTTCCTCTCTCAAAAAAAAAAAAAGACACTTCTTCCAAGATTATATAATAAGATACAAAAACAATTATTACTTTTTTTTGGATGATAAAAAAATAATTTAAATACTTAATATTATGATCATTTTATTGATTTTATTTTTCAATTAATGTCAAGGATAAAATTATAAATTATTTAATGTTTCATTAATTTTTTAAAATAATATTAACGGATATAAATAAATATATTCTTTTGTAAAGACTTAAAAACTGAACTCAAGGAATATGTATTTTAAAAAAATAAGGATCAGTTTGGAGTGGTGTAGAGTTTTTAATTTTTGAATGTAATTTTTAAAATAAAATATGTTTAATAAAAATGAAGTTGAAATGATTTTTCAAAACATTTTTACATCCATTTTCAAAATCATGAAAAACTGTTTTGTGAAATTAACTTTTAATTTTCAAAAAATACATTCATGTTTGATAATGACATTTTTGTTTTTATCATTATCATTTTCATTGTCACCACTAATATTACTTCCATTATTGTCATTTCCGTTACTACCACTACAATCACGATTAATGTTGCCACAATTATCATCACTACTACACTAACACTATTTGGTGTCACTACCAACACCATCGTCATTATCACTATTGTCGCCATTAACATAATCATACCATTGATATTGTCACCACCATCACCATCATCAATACCATCTCATTGTCATTATCACCACTACCACACTTTAATGATTATACAAAACTTTCAAACTAACAAATATGATTATATTTTTAATTTAAAAATATTCAAATACCTTAATAACTGTACAAAAATTCCAAACCAACAATTTATGTTAAAAGAGACTGATGACTAATTATTCTTTTATTTTAGATAAAAAAATTAATTTAGCTTTTATAATATATGGTTATGGGTAGTAAAAAAACTTTGCACAAATAGAAATCAAAGAGGAACCTTACCCTATTGCGGTTACTCCTCTCAGCAGTGAAGAGTGCAAATTGCAAAGAAAAACTATATAAATAAAAATAGTGGTAATTAATCATGGTAGTCCCTTGTAGAGATCAAAGTACTTGGCCCCAGCCCCAGGTGGGGATGAGCAGTGATTATTAAGATTGTTATGAGTGACACGCCAAACCTTGAAGACCCCATCAAGGCTACCAGTGCAAATGGTGCAGCAACTATCTTCATTATCTTCCAGCAATCTCCCTCCTACGAATGCTGTCACACACCTAATTGGCCCTCTATGGCCCACTAGAACTGCCAGACACGTGTGTTGGCCATCCTGTTCTCTAGCCCAAACCCTGCTCGTTGAGTCAGCCGAGCCACTCACTACGTATTTGGCCACACTTGCCAGACACAACACTGCATGCGTGTGCCCTTGGATTGAGCCACCGTATTGTAACTGCCCCGCAAACCAACCCTTGAGCCAGTAATGTATGTAGCCATCAGTGCTGCCACCGTATAGAATTCCAGCGTCTGGGGTTAGGGTTAAGGCCTTCACTGGGGAGTACTTGGCGTGTAAGGTTACTGTGAGAGAATGAGGCTGGTCATGGCTGCAAAAATTTCTACGCCAAACTCTCACCGTGGCATCATCTGAGGCTGTGTAGAGGACCCCATCATCAGCCACGATTATGGCGTTGATTGGCTCAGTGTGTGCCTTGATGGTCTCTATGCACTTCAGGTCTGAGATTCTCCACACTTTCACCGTTTTGTCGAGTGAAGCTGTGTATAGAATGTCCTCTGCTGTGTTGATTGCCATTGACGTTATTAGCCCCTTGTGCATCTGTCAAACAATCATAAGAAATTCTTAAGTGGTATTTCGTTATGTGGGTTACGATTGTTTCTTACATTAAATATTTTCTTGTTACAGGCCACATTGAAACAACATTTTTAGTAGATACTTACTGTCTTGTCTTTGCCGGCGATGTAGCTGCGGACATAGCCGAGTGTCTTTGGGATGGTAGCCAACCGAACATGCTTCAACACCTTATCCCAAGTTCTTCTCCACACCCTTATTTTGCCATCACCATATGCTGCATAAACCGTGTCATTGGACACTTGGAGAGCCACCACCCTGCAAGCCTTGGTCCTGAGTTGTCCACATTCAGTGAACTCAGGGAGCTTCCACACCCTCACAAGGTTGGAGTCAGAGCCAGTGTAGACCAAGCCATTTGATGAGAGGGAAATGGAGAGGATCTGGCCATCGTTTCTGAGGACAGAAGAGGCACAGTGGTAAGTGGTTTGAGGGTCAGAATCAGAGAGTTTTGTGGGAGAAGGAGGAGAGAACTGACAACGGTGGTGAAGAGGAGAGGAAACAGGAGAGTTTTGGAGGCTGCGAGAAAGAGTGGGACAAGAGAGGCGTGGTGGGGAGTGAATCAAGTTTGTGAAAGGGGTTTCTTTAGTAGAATGGCTTCTCAAGAAGTTGCTCTGAGGTGTTGTGCTTGTGGATCTAAAAGCAAAGGATGCGGTGGCATCAGGTGACTTGGCGGAGTCGTCCATTGGTCAGGTAGACCATTGATCTTCTCTTCCTCAACACCAAAAGAAAGATCAGTGGGTGTTTCTTGGTGGTTATGACTTGTCAATGAAGTTGGTGTGATGGGGTTATGAATTGGAGGGGTGGTAGATGCTGGCTATTACTTCGTTTATTGCAATGGTTCAAAATTAATAGTATATTTTCTGCACATTTATGCATTAAAGAAATGAGGAGCATTGGTACATTGGCAGGCCATGGACATATATTTGGTTAGATGCAGCATTAGTTGAGTCAATTGTGTTTTCCAAATATTGTAACTGCAATTTCAGTATCTTCATTACTCTTTCATCAATTTTTTAATTGATTTTATTGATATGATACTGAATGTGAAATATCAATAATGTGTTATTTAACATGGGCTGACGTTGGCTTAATTGTAATTTACATTTTTTTACTATTGCCATATGGTTATACCTAAGAAATAAAAAGTGTACTTAAATCATACTAGCTCAACATAAAAAATATATATATATATTTATAAAGATAACCGACAGAGGACCAAAATCACATAATTATAATACTTGAATTACTCAATTGCACATTAGAATCTTAGTGACTAAAATTATACAATTATAGTAATACACAGAGACCAAACAAAAAAAAAATCCAATTAAGCATTTGTTTTAAGATGTCGGTGTGGAAGAGTTGACGTGAGCTTTTTACTACAGGAAAAGAAGATAGCAAATCAATATTGCGAAGTCTTTAAAGGTTTTAACATGTTTAAGAGCACTGGAAAGTGATGCTGGGATGTTCATAAAAAGATTCTTTTCTTGGGTTCAAATTTTAGATATAAACATGTGAATATCATAAATGAAAGGATTTGGCACCTATATTATATGGTAGGTTTTGAGAGATAATCAATTGCATAAAGTGGGTCATTTGAGGGAAATGCGAATTTTATGTGAATTAACTGATGATGAGGACATATGCTTTTTCTAAAATTAGATCATGGTAAATGAGATGGGTCTCAACTTTTTTCCCGAGCCACCTATGGCATTAATTGCAAGTTCTATTCCTTAAAGTTCCAGTCATAAAATTGCTCACCAAACCGTCTGGAATTTGACATCATAATTTTCACTTAAATTTGGTTAGGAAATTGCTGAGGAAGAATGCTTAAATGTGTAGAAACGCAAATAAATGGTAGTGGTTGCGGAAGTCCATATTTTCGGGAAATTCGAAAACCCACTGACTTTTACATGAAAATTCACCCACTGCTACTGACATGAAATTCACTACAACACTGTATCAACATTAGCTTGAAACTTGAACCTGTTCATTGGGGACGTGTATTAATCATGAAGTTGGAAATTGTTAAAAAAAAGTATTACTAAGGTGAGATTCTTATATGAATTAGGACTAAATATTTAAACTAATTCACTCGATAATTAATTCTCATTGTCCTTCATCTAAATCACTACATATACAAATATATTCAATGTTTTATACTAAAATTTAATCCTAGTCCTTTATTTATAAAAAAAAAAAAAAGCAAGAGAAACGTTTATATACACTAAGTTTCAAGTTGGTCAAGTAATCAAGAGAAAACAAAGCCTAGTAGTAGTAGTCCCTGAATGAAGGCCTTGCCACACCAAGTGAAATATAGAGAATTGTCAAATTCGAAAGATTGGAATTCATGCTTGTCATTTGATACTCCCTGGATTTCTGTTCCAAGACAGGTAGGACGGGTCCCCAAGAGGTCTGCATGAAGAGCAATATATTAAGCAATTAATGTCAGAAGTTTGTATGGTATAATTGGAAACTGGCAGTGCAAAATCATGATCGTTTACCTTGGCTTGATGACATAATAGAGAAGTATGAATCCTATGGCACAGAACAAGGATAGGCCACCAACGAAAATATATGCTGTCCCCAAGAAGGGATTTTTTCCTCCCATGCATGAAAGTTGTGGTTGAGAGAACCAGTTTTTTTTTTCCCTCCAAACTCTACGTGTTATAATTGTTTTCTATTGCTATTTCTACCTCATCATTCACTTCAAGGTCAACCTCTATCTTCCCATATAGTTTTCTGGATGTAGGTAGTGTTGCCGTTCGCATCCAAACTATCAGATCCTCTTGTTGACTCAACTGGTGTATGCCATAATACAACACAAGTTATTTCCTTTTACTTAAGAAAACAAAAATGCAAAAAAGGGTAATAATAAAAGGAAGAAATTAAATATAATATATATATATATATGTGTATATATTTACAGGTATACTCTCATTGAGTTTTGCACCCCCAATCAAATCTCCGCGCTGAAAATTTTTAGGATAAACATCAGAGCCAAATCTGGACCTTTGGTCACTCCCCCATGCAATGTTCTTTCTGTTGACCGTCAAGTCCTTGTTGGTTGAAAATTTGTATGTTTCGTTGAACAGACTCCATGCAATGAGACCACAGGGAACAATAGGCTGGTTATCTTTTGTCTTGTCTTCGGGAAAACAATTCGTTGTTTCCCCCTCTGCTGCCTTATTCCGCAGTTGCTTGTCGTTTCTACTCTTAACATATCTGCAAGAATCAGCCAAAATCATGTCAACACAACCTAAAGTTTTGAACACTATCACTGCAATAATGGAGAAGAACTGTATGCTAAAAATGCATTTGGAGATACATATAAGTTGGGTTGGATGATTAGGAGAAAAACTTAGCGGATTCAATTTTCTTTGTTAACAAAAATTAACATGCTAACAATTAATATTTGTTGTTATAACAAAAACACTTCCTTCAATTGGTTGAAATTATTAGAAATCACAAAATTTTGTGGATCTCACATATTATTAATGAATTTTTCTATTAATTTTGTAGTTTTCTATAAATTTTAATAAATAAGAAAAAATTTGTTATAAAAAATGTGTTGGAGAGTGAGTTTGCTAATTTGAACATTATCACTATAATGGAAATTTTATCATAGAAGGGGTACTCTTTTTTTGCTTATTATCGTTTGAGATGAATTTTAATTTATTAACTAAAATGAGGTAAATCGTGTAGACTTTTGACTTTGAAATAATAACACCATTTACTATTTCTATATTTTATATTTCTTAATTTTTTTAACTGAAATTGTTTCTTTTTCATACACGACTTTAGAGTAGTAAAAGAAATTGATAAAATTTGTTTTTTTTTAAATGGTAAAAATTATTTTTCTTTGGTAAAATTTGTTTTTTTTTAAATTGTAAATAATTTTTGTTTAATTATTTAATAAATAAATGTAGAAAAATATTAAAATATATTAAATAAAATAATATATTAAAAATTAGATATTCCAAAAATTAAGAAAATATTAAATGAAATCATATAAAAAATTTAAAAAATATTTAGTTGTTTGTTTCGTAAATTTTGTTGAAAAAATTCTAATTTTTTAATTTAAAATTAACACATTAATATATTTTTAATTTTTAATTTGATTTACTATTTTGTATATATTTTTTATATGTTTTTATATGTCATAACAAAGACATGACAAGTTTAATTAAAGTAACAAATGGTTTTTATTTTTTCCTGGAATTAACTATTGTTTCATGCTCTGCCCCGTGAAAAATACATAGACAAATGGTAAATGAAACAGGATATTTATCTAACCAAGTGAAGAACACACATATGGGTTTCTTGGAAGTTTTCTTTGAAGTGGGAGGAGCGTCTTTGTCAACCGGCATATCCATGGTTGATAAAACAATGGGAGATAGAGAGAATAAGCGTAACTTAACGTAGTAGTTGTGCTGTGGTTAATGTTTCAACTTTGAAGAGAATGCACTTGTCATTTGTCAAGGCATTTCACCAGCGGAACTACCGCTCTCCCCGCTTAATACGTGAAAATCAAATAGTATCTCCCACATTCATCGTACCAAAAATCACCGCATAATATTATATCTTAATATTAATTTTATTCTTTTTTATGTCCTTAAGTAACGTTTAATTAAAATATGGGGAATACGAAATTAGTAGTTAGAGTAAAGTATACTTGCATTCATTATGTTTTTTTTTTAAAATTGTATCGGATACTCTTCCCTTCTTTGTATGTTACTTTTATTCGATGATGTCAGTATATAGGAAACTAGACGTAGTAGTGATGGTGGAAGTGGATATGTCAGTGGCGACGACGGCTACGATGACTATGGTGTTGGTGATTGCTTTGACGGGAGTGGGTACGCCCAAACGTGTTAGTGGGCGAGGATTACAATGAGAAGGAAGAAATGTTGCTCATCTGGGAGAGGGAAGAGGAGGAGAAGGAGGTAGTGGTGGTAAGTGAAGAGAGATTGTTGAAGAAGATGAGGATTTGTAAAATCTAAGATGTAATTTTGAGGAAGAAGATAAGAGTATTTTAGATAAAAATTTTCATTAAAAGTCATATAATTGACATGTGTCTATTTTTTTAAAATTATTAAACTGTGTTTACAAGGGAGAGAATCTAAATGTAATGTGAACTAAACAATGATGAGACTTTTTGTAGGATGTAAAAAGAGAAATATATATATGTACAATTTGAAAAAAAAAAAAAAAAACAGAAAAATTGTGAGTGTAATTTACTCTATAATATATTAATAATAAATAATATTAATTTGTCAAACAACTTCAAGTTTGATCGATGACTAGTTTTCACTAAAAAAATTCAACTCGACAATTTTAGTGAGTCTTTCCTTCCAAACATCACTTATTTCATCAATCAATCAATAAATTTCATTTTCTCTTATTTTATCATATTCCATTCCTTCAATTCTCAAATTTTACCAATAATCTAATAAAGAGATACTTTTATTGAGTATATAGTTTTTTTAGATTTTTTTACTCTTCAACTGATATTGCAAACTATCTCAACCTCGTGCGCGATATAAATTTCTCAATATATAAAAATTATGGGAAGAATTGAAGAACCAATACCTTATGAATGAAAAATACAAGGACTTGTTTCTGACAGAATAAACAAAATCTAAATTGGTAAACAAAATGAATAAAATGTTAAAATCCAAATAAAGCAAAACTTTAAACACGGAAATCTTGTTCAAACCTAATACTATTACATAAATTTAATATACAAGATTTTCAAATATTAGTTTAAACTACAACCGTTTGTGTAAGAAATTTGATGGGATAAATTTTTATTGCCAACTCAAAAAGAATGTATTAGAAAAAAAAAAAAAAGTCATTAAATACAATGCTAAATTAACTTCAACAAATAATTTTGTCTTCGGCACATGCTTCAACAAATGATTCGAAGGCAGTCAGAACGTACTCCATAAACAAAATGAAGTTGGGGGAACTGCATGGGCAATCCAACGACAAATGCTACCATATTCTACAGCCTGACATAGAGGTATAATCATAATTTAATAAATAAAAATCAATAATACAATGAAGGGCTCATTTTGTCAAGAAGCTGAAGTCACAGCTTCTACTACATCATCTGACTCGTCAACCATCATTTCATTTCTGAAAAGCAATTTCAAATATGGAAGAACCTTGGGAAGCACGGACAAATCAGCTACATTGACACTCATCATGTCAAATGCAATACATGTTTTATGCATGTGTGTTCCATCGAATACAGGAATTTTAGGATATCTTTGGCTGAAATGAGTCAGTATGGTTCGATATGCATTGGCAGACTGTCCCACTTCTATGGCTTCGTTTGTGGTGCTGTGATTTCTTGCTATAGCCTCCTCTACCATAGCATCCTCGAAAGTTGCCTGCATCAATTACAAGTCAGAAGTTAACAGCACTCAATAGTGATGGCATTAAGCAACGAACAATGCTCTATTGAGTTAGAGTTAGTTCACACAGAAAATGTTGAAGGACATACATTAACAAGGACAATAATATATATTGTTGGAATTAAAGCATTCATTGCAAAAGGAATTGAAGTAAAAAGATCATAAATAAGACTATCCTTTTAAATATAAATCAAAGAAACATGTATTTTTTTCAACAAAAATAATTACGTAATTTACGGCAAAGGAATCATCAAAGATATAAACTCTATTGTAAGAAAGTATCCAAGCTTGCGAAACAGAGTGAGGTAAAATAAGTTTGAACTACAGGGCAGAAGTTAATTAACGTAAGAGAAGGTTAGTTTTGCCAAAGATTTACCAACTGGAGAACCAAGAACTTCTAGATTTAAGGCTTTGTTTATCCTTGTTGGATCTGAAATAAGACTAGGATTGCTAATGTTTGAAATCAATTCCAACCACCACACCCTCAAAAAGTTAAGACTAGAATACTCGCATACTTCTGCAGTAGTAGCCTAAATACAGTACCAAATACTGATCTCATTCCACATCCTTTTAAGATGTTACCAGCAAATGCTAAATTGTTAAAAGCTCAAACAACATCAAGTAATTACTTGCCTCATGTATAAGAACTGTTGCACCACGAGATGCTTCTATTAGTTCTGGGCAGGGCCTTGTGTCACCAGAATATACAATCTTCCAACCAGGTATCACTTTTCCGACACTATTAGTCCTCTCTTCTGCTTTTAAAACAACACCAAATGCTTGAGGGCAATGTACAACGGGGAAACTAATCAAGGCCTTCAGACCAGCTTCCTGGATTACCTCCTTAAATTTCTTTAGAATAGGAGAAACTACATCTTTGTCAACAGGACTACCTGGTCTTTTAAAATAGCTTTGCATGTGAGATCCTCTAGCAAATAAAGTAGAATCAACTTTTGATGCAATTAAATCCCCATTATTATTGTTCAGATTCTGAGAATTAACTGAATTTCCTGGGAAATCATCCTCAAAAGCTTCCAATGAAGCTGCTGTCGTGTGCTTGCAATCGAGAAACAGCATATCTAAATCTTCCAATCTTTGGTATGCATCTAAATATCTCTTAAGCTGCCTTGGTCCTACAACAAGCAGTGGTTCATGAGGCACCCCACTCAGCAAATCACGGCGCAGAGCAAGGATCCGGGCCAAGCCTGTATGGTGATCAGCATGAATATGTGAAATCCAAATGCACCTTAAAGTTCTCACAGCATCATCAGCACCAGTAACACCATATCTGTTTCCAGAGGATACATCAACCAACAGTTCATATTAAAGGAGAAATTAAGTGTGGTAATATATAAACATGAATGAATGTTAGGGATATGGATAGACTTGCCTTCTTTTAAGTTGTCCCAAGGTTCCTTCACCACAATCCAAGAGCAAACCTCCTCTTGAAAAAAGATTTATATATATTGAGCTCACATTTCGGTATTTTGATGGCTGGGATGAACCAGTTCCAAGAAGAACTATCTCCAAATCATCTCTCCTTATATTTTCCAAACAAGCAGGAATACCATTAGCACATAGCCATGGTTCCTCAATCATCATCCCATGATCTGCCACAGGAGTTAAATCCTCTTTTGTCTGACTACATTCTTGCCAGAGCTGACTTACATGCTTAACTGCTTCCAAAACCTCTGGAATCTCTGACAGCAACTCATCAATGATTTCTGAGGAAGCCGCCGTAGTAGGAATACAAGATCTATCCAACCCAAGATGAGCATAAGGACGCAAAGTAAACTGTATAGCAGAAAGTAATATATCTATCAAGCAAAAGCAAGAGATAGAGATCAAGTAAGCAAAACTACAGTCCTAAGGTGACTACTGACAAATGTATCAGGGAGATGATTGGAGAAGCATTACAAGGAACAGATGATAAAAACTCTCCTACAGTGATTTGATCATGTCAGAAGATTAAAAGAACCTCAAGTTAGACAAGTTGATTAAATGGAAGATAATCTGATTTAAAAGGATAGATGAGAGCCAATGAACAAGCTCTAATGGTTTTACAGAAAAAATTTGGGTCTTAAATATTTGCTTCAATACATTTCTTATATAATTTTGTGACAACATTCCATGAAGAACCACTCTCCAAGGACTTGACAAGAAGAATGCCATTCTCATGTTTTTTATTAGCGATGCATCCAAAAAAAATTGAATTGTTCAAAGAGAAAGTTAGACCACCGGAAATGTTCATTTAAAAATCAGATGAATGGTATTTAAGCTTGTACATTATTAGTTATAAGCATTGTGCTTTAAGTTGTCAACTACAATAGGCTCTTATTAAAATGTGTCATAAAAAATCTTGTGATTATCTATAAGGAGCCCAAAAAAGGCATCCATTGTCACAATTAGAACAAATAAGTTAACGGCTAGGCCACATCAATCTTTCATACCTTAAGAAGATTTTCAGCAGAAATGACTTCAGAAAGTTCTGAAAATGAACCCTGCAAAGGAATCAAATCAAACAATTTAATTAGACTCATTTATGTTTTAATTACCTTTGTCCAGTAAAACAAATTTCATCTTCAATCATGTGACAAACCTCACTTGAAGCACGACAGCCAAATTTTGAGCTATTGTGATTAGGAAGAGACCATAATCCTGGAGCTGGAAAGAACTGAGGACACAAGTAATTAAGTCGTGTAGCAATTCTTGCACTAGCTTTCAAAATAGGAATCTCTACATTCTTCCTGCAAACAGAATGAGCAACCAGGTGTAATCACTAATAAAGCAGGTAAGAGAACCAGAAAAAGGACTCTCCAGAAAGAAAAACATCTTACTTTTCATGTCCAGCCATGATATGTTGAGCAGAACGAAATTTCTTCATCCATTTTTGGTAATTTGAACAACTCACAACAGATGCAGGAGTTAGGTGAATTACACAAGTGACACTCTTCCCAGCCTGTGGTTGGTTGTCTGTTTGATCACAATAACTAGCAAGTGATTGTACAGACAATAATGCTTCCAAATGGGATTCTGTTGGGCAATCAACAAGGAGTACAATGGGACCAGGAACAGAAGGACCCAAGACATCACTTGGATGAACCTATTTTAGTAGACAAACAGTTACTTTACAATGTATGGAAGCCCAACATCAAATTAAAATAAACTAAAACATGTGTAATTGAGATTGAAATCCATCAGGCTCAAATTCTGTTTCCTTTCTAATTCTACTCTGCTTTGGGCAAATAATATAGAGTTTTGAGACTGACCATGATATTCTGGCGATCAGATTTCACTGAGTTTCCAAGTTGCAGTTCACGATACTTAGGCCCAGGTCTGAGACCCAGAGCCTTAGCTTTCTCTGGATCAAATTTTCCCTTGATTTCAGGCAGTTCACAAACATATACAACAGACATATCACCAGGTTTTGCAGCAGGTAGCTTTTTGCCATTTGGAGAGTCAAGGGTTTCTAAATTATGATCCATCCTCTCCCGTGAAGAGCTTTCTGAAGGTGTCAGTACCTGACTTTCAATGCAATTTGGTTGTAGGATAATGGCTGATATTTTGACCACCTCATCATCAATAAGAACAATGGGGTCCAAAAGCTTGCTTTGACATGGCACAATGGGTCCATCAGTGTTGGAGATGGGCCCAAAGCTCTTTGTGTGAACCATGGCAGCATTGGGAATAAAAGATCTCATGGCATCTACCAAATACTTAAGATCTGACGGCCCCCATATATTAACCTACAAATTAAAAGAAACTATCATTTATAATAGATAAATATAAATATATACGATGAAAAAGGAAGATTAAATGCTACTTACAGACATCCCTTCTTCTCCCATGCCAGCCAAAGTAAGAAGTAAACCTGCGAGTTGAAGAAAAAATATTTAAAGGCCCTTGTACATGAATCACCAATCTAACCAGTAATAGTAAAGAAGAAACAATTAAACAAGACAAGTTATACAGACCAGGAAGGCCACCGGCAGTCTCAGAACAGACACGAGAAAGAAAAATGTGATCTATCTGAAGAAAGATGAACAATTTCATGAGAGATGATAATAGTAATAGGAAATTAAATTAACATTAGGAGATAAAAGGAATGAAGTTGAAGATATAGCATACCTTTGATAACTTAATCTTATGCTCAGTGCAAAACCTTTGCAATCCCTGAATGGAAGACGAATATAAATCATAATGCTCCACAGAGAGAGAGGAAGGCAGATAATAATGAGGGAATATAGAGTTACCTCCCCAGCATTGAATATAAATCTTTGATTGTCGAAGAAAAGAAGGACTGAAGGAGACGTATCTTGAGTATCCATCCCAGTGCCCAATATCTGAACAAAAGAGATGGTATTGATTGGGTTGAGCTTGCGAACTTTGAGTAGGAGGTTCTTCTTGGAGATGTCGTTTTTGTCTCTGCCCTCAGCCCTTCTCTTGTTGAAGCTAGAAGACTCCTCCTTCACTTCCATTGGCTTTGGCTTTGGCGTCGTGCTTTTTCTGCGGAGAGGAGGGATGCTACGGTGTCGTTTGGAGGACGAGGACGAGGCGAGAACTGTTAGTAGAGAACGGAACTGGATGTTGGAGGGTTTGGGGAGAGAAGAATGAAGAAGGAAGTGCCCAAACTTTGAAACTTGGGCCATCGCCTCGGCCTTTATCCGTAGAAGAGGGTTTTAGCCGTGGTCGCTGCCACGCACGATAAAAACCCCCCACACCACCTCACCGCACCTCACTTTACCTCGTCACTAGTCTCCTCTCATTAATTTTTTTCTTTTCTCTATCTTTTATATTTTTTTTTTTTATGTCAATAATGGATTTGCTTCTTCTTGTAATTTAGAGTAACAACAATCATTCACTCAATAAATTGTAAAGATATTAATTTTTTAATCAGTATTTTAATTAAAAGTTATTATTTTCTATTTTATTCACTAAAATTCATGGGTAACCTTTTTATTTAGAAATGACAACGGATAACGCGGGCATAGGTAATGTCTAAGTGTTATTTACTTCATAAGTTAAAATAAAGGCTCGTGCATGTCCCATGAATCCACATATGTAATTACTAACGGATATTTATGTGAATATTAAAAAACAAAAAAAATCATTTTTTTTGTTTAACAAAAGAAAAAAATATATAATGTTCAACAACTCTAACTCTAAGAGAATTATACTTTTTAAAATATTTTATTGCATAACTTTAAAACATAAATTCAAATAACATTAATTTCTTTAAAACATAAGTTCAAATTCTAACTTATGTTTATATGAGAGTATTTTGGTTATTTTATGAGTAACAGGTATTCATGGATGTACTACTATTTTCACCATTGTCCTACTAATTATTGGATAACTAAATTATATCTACTGTTAGAAATCAAACTCAATTTGCATCTCTAGATTAGTCCATAATCTACAAGGATATGGAAGCTTGAAGTAATTTCTAGAAGCTTATAGAAGCATGTAGAAACTTCTAGAAATATATGGAAGCTTGTAGAAGCTTATGGGAACTTCTGGAAGCTTATGGAAGACTGTAGAATCTTGTGAAAGCTTCTGGAAACATAAGGAAGATTGAAGAAACCTATAGAAGAATCTAGAGACATAGTGAAGCAAAGAGTAATGAAGAAGATAGGAGAAGAATCTAGAAACCTCACAAAGCAAGTACAAATAGGGGTAGAGGCTCTTGGCTAGATGTAAGTGTCTTGGTTGAAAGCAAGTGTGTAGATGTGAGTGTGGGTGTGGAAGAAGCAAATAAGTGTAGAGTGAAAGTGAGTGAGTGAAACTCAAAGTAGTCCTTGTAAAGTTCAAGTGTGTGAAAGTATTTGTAACTTGAGTTTCTCTAAATAAAAGTGTATACTTTCATTTTCAACAAGTGGTACCAGAGCTGGTTGTCCAGGACTGAGTAATTCTCAAGGAGGCTAGTGATCAAGGATCACCATAACGAAATTCTGCATTGCACAATCTGGGATTGTGTAGCTATTTGATCTGGGATCAGGCTTGCTTGGTAGAGTGCGAGGCATCACCAAGTCACAATGGCAGATATTTCCAACTCAGCCAG
>PYAF01004180.1:21233-45427 GCA_007407185.1 Glycine tomentella | reverse complement strand
GCTTATGGAAGACTGTAGAATCTTGTGGAAGCTTCTGGAAACATAAGGAAGATTGAAGAAACCTATAGAAGAATCTAGAGACATAGTGAAGCAAAGAGTAATGAAGAAGATAGGAGAAGAATCTAGAAACCTCACAAAGCAAGTATAAATAGGGGTAGAGGCTCTTGGCTAGATGTAAGTGTCTTGGTTGAAAGCAAGTATGTAGATGTGAGTGTGGGTGTGGAAGAAGCAAATAAGTGTAGAGTGAAAGTGAGTTTGAGAAAATAAGTAGTAAAAGTGAGTGAGTGAAACTCAAAGTAGTCCTTGTAAAGTTCAAGTGTGTGAAAGTATTTGTAACTTGAGTTTCTCTAAATAAAAGTGTATACTTTCATTTTCAACATGTACGAGTAATGGATATTCATTTACGTTACATATTTTATATTCATTATGAATTTTATCTGAAAACACAGATTTTTTGTTATCCCTATTTGTAATAAGTAGTAACGGCAAGCACTTGCAAACTTAAGGGTCCTCCCTCTAAGGAAAAACAAATGTTTTAAATATCAAGTTTTAATTGGTTGAAAGGTGTGAAGTAGAAACCACTCTATACAAACTGTTTTGTCTTTAACTAAACGTCAAACACTTGAATTTAGAGCGCAAAATATAAAATTACTGTTTTTTTTTTTGTTGCAAAATTTCAACCGTGTCAAACGAATTCCTTATAGCATAAGTTGGTATATGTCTTATCAACAAAAATTGCCAAAATCAAATAGACAATTAAATTCTTAAGCATGTGTTGATCAAGATTTAATTTTGTAACCATGTTTCTTATTAACGCATACACATGAAACCATTACAGAAAAGACGAATAATATAAAATATTTATTTATTAACAAAGCTGGAATAGCTCAGTTGGTTAGAGCGTGTGCCTGTTAACCACAAGGTCGAAGGTTCAAGCCCTTCTTCTAGCGTTTATTTTCTTATTTTCCTTTTAAAATGGCTCCCCACACGGCCACACGTAGTCCAAAAACACATGGTTGCCCAACTCAACGTGAAGAGTCCAACCAAGTTAGTTATATTTAGTCCACTTGGCCCAACTCAACCTCCCATTACTTACTTTATCCGTTTATAAATTCATATATTTTTTCTCAATAAGATATAAGTATAATATAAATCCATTGTTGTTGTTGTTGTAAGTTGTAGCTATGCAAACCGTAGCAGATAGATAAGATGATCAAAAGAACAACCACATGATTGTACTAAGCTCAAATTCAGTGCAAAATATCCTCATCAGCTCAACATATAACACTTAGCAAGCAGGAACTTTGAAATAGCATCACACAGATGAGATGTCACTCCTCCAACTCCAACTCACTTCTCATGCATTACGCTCTATCTCTTCCCATAACTTCAGACCCCTCTATTCCTCTAAGCGTGTCAGCTCTGTAAGAACCAAAATTAGAGCTGTTGGCACAGTCCCTGATGAGAAGGACTCTGACTCAGACACCACCACTGACCCCGATGAGCCACCTTATGTCGGCCTCGTATTTGTTAGTGTAAGTCCAACAATTAATTAATAAATATGATTCTACATTAATTGGTTTTACATTTTTTTATGTCTCTTTATGATTTTGGTTGTCTCTTGTGGCCGGGTTTGGTTAGTCTGTATTGCTACCAGATGGAACACCAGATATGCACTTTCGTTCTGCTTGTGGAGGCCAGAGGCTTAGGAAGATAATGCTCGATTCCAATGTTGACCTCTATGGACCCTATGTAATTACCTTAGCAACCTTATTGTTTGCTCTATTTTATTGTGTGAATTAAGCAGTTCATATGCTTAATTTGTTACTTTTTCCAGGCCAGACCTTTGTTAAATTGTGGAGGGGGTGGAACTTGTGGCACATGTATGGTGGAGGTGAGCTATATGTATATTAATAACCTTTTAAGGGGTGTTTCATGGGGGGAATACTTTTGAAGTCTTGCACTTTTATGTTTGGTATAATTATTTTAAAAAATTAACTATATTTCCTAATTAATAATATATTCTTGTGGAAAATGTGAGGATCTAAATTCCTATAATTGATGAAAAAGTTTTAGTCACACTCATGATTCTTAAGAACTATAAATCCTAACAATGAACATGATTCTTCGTAACAAACGTACATTTGTTAAAAATGTATAACAATAAAAACCACCTTTTATTCGACGACAGATTAAATAAAGTACGCTATTTTACAATTGTTGTTAGGTTCTTGAAGGCAAGGAGCTTCTAAACCCTCGCACTGATAAAGAGAAAGAAATACTAAAGAAGGTAATAGACCGAATGCAAACTTGATCCTCAGATTGAAAAATTTTGCATGCCATTTTTTACTTTGAACTATATATGATTGTGGCTAAGAAGAGAATGACGGTTTTGCTATCTGCACTTTTTCTTTTTCAAGAAACCAAAGAATTGGAGATTAGCATGTCAAACAACTGTTGGTAAACCAGATTCCAGAGGAGCGGTTCGTGATTCTTCACTCTTCAACTTTAGTAATCCTTGTCTTTGGTTGATAAATTAGAAATTGTTTTAAAGCATTGTTACTTAACTATTCTTACTTTGTGTTGTACTATATAGAATTCAATTTAAATATATTATTGTCAATTAATTATAAATTATTAACTTTTATAATATTTACTTTAAAAACCATGCTTAAAATATAATTTTTAGTTAGTTTATAGTGTAACATTCTTTACACTCAAGTATTGGTTTGTGATTTGATGCAGGTTGTGATTCAACAACTACCAGAGTGGAAAGGGCACGAATGGAAATATGCAAAGCCTGGAGAGTCGGACTGGGAGTCGGAGTAAAGGAAATGATATATATATATATATAAAACGAATTTCTTCCTATGACATTTTTGTTTACGAAGAGAGCCTTGGATACCTGCAATTCTAACATAGGAGATATATTCTGTTTTTATAGACTTCAGAGACACTTCAAGAACAAGAAAAATATGAAAAATATTGTAAAGCTCGTTTGCCTTTTTATGTTCCTTAATTTTTAGTGGGATCCACTAATTATAAATTATTTAGATAAGTTAATACTGTGTTAATAGAAAGAGAAAAGAAATCAAAACACGAAAGAATCATAATAGGAAAATGTTTTATAACCTCATTTTGTTTGCTCAACATAGTTGTCTGTTCATACATATTCTTGATAAAGAGATAGTACAAGCTAACTTGAGTCTCGCTAATGTTCTATGGTTATAGCTAGGAAAATGTGTTATAACCTTACATTTAATTTGTTAAAAGATTGCAGTAGGTTGAGATATTGAATGGAGAAAAATCATTAAATTTGCTAAGATGTTGTCTTAGTATCACCAAGGCTCCAACACTTCCATTAAATTGCTTAAATACACCAATAAGTGAGTTCAAGTGATATTGGATTCAGTTCTCTTAAATAAGGTTTTGAGTTTGAGTCTTATGAATGAAAAAAATATATGATTAAGATGGGAAAACCTCATTGAAGATGATCAATCATATTTTTCGAGATTAATCATCAATAAAATAAGTAGATATTTCATACCAAAAAATTGCTTAAATCCATTTTCTGCGCACCAACTGTTTGCTACTTTTTTCCTCTGTTTTTGTTCATATAATTTCTTAATTTTAGTATCGACAACAAGTGGGAAAGGAAAAGGCATGTGTGGTTAAGTAAACTTGATAGGAGTTAAAATATTTCAGCAGCCAAACTCGGTGAGATGGTCTTAGAGCTCCACAACAACTGGTCCAAATAGGCAAAATAGTAGTATGCTTTTTTCTAGTTATTTGAGGTATTCTTATAGAAAAGTTGTCATTGATTACAGTAGATTATTTCTTTGATGTTTTTTGTTGTCTGATCCGTAAAAATCAAAGACTTCTGAACAAAGGATTTAAAATAATCGTGCACCCTTTTTAATCAATTAAGCTAAATTCCTTGATGTTTAAGAACTAGTAATAAATATGATTTGTCAATGGCCTGTTTGGTCAGTATTAGATCTCTGATCAGCCAAAAACCTAGCACAGTCCAATATTATGTAACTGGACAAGATAATTGTCTATAATAATTCTATGTAACTGAACAAGAATAAAAAAAATAGTCTCTATGTAACTGAACAAGATTACTTCCATTAAAAAAAAAATGCTTGTGGTCTCATCATAAAACAAGTACAGGGACCTACTGCATATTGCAATTACAGCTTGTAGGAGTGGAATGGTGGAACTCTTCAACAATAGTACTTAACAGTAGCCCAACATTTTGCATTCCCATGGGCCCTCTCTACCTAAATGTTTTGCTTGGTGTGACCCTATGCTTGTTCTTACTGCCTTGTATTCTATTGCTTGGATTCAATCCACCCTAACTTTTTAAAATTAATAATTCCCACTTGTTGGTCCCCATTGACACTAACATAACACCTATTGGGCATACCCATATCATATGCACTTCATGAAGACGTGAAGGCACGTTATTCAATGTCCGTCCTAAGCACTTCAGTAGATTTTCATTAAGCAAGAGGTAATTTCAGTTTCATTTGCTTAAATTTTTATCTTGTAGTTCTATATAGCTAATCATTTACATCCTCTGTGTTTTTACCCTACATAATGAAAAGCCTAAAGGCAAAACTCATATCGCACCTACTTTTTGGGTACATAATAAGTCAACGACAAATTATACCTATTGATCATTCCAACAGTATACAATCAAACGCATCTTTCAGGCTTTGAATCGCTTTAATCGGTAAAATTACATCGATATCCATGGACACCAAAGCCTTCCTAGTACGTAACTTATTTTTCTTTTGCATCTGCTTTATGGCTTTCCCATTTTCATTTCCTAATTTAACCTCATAAGTAACCTGTGAGTGCTCTAAAATGTACTGCATGTTTGGATATTAATCAGGGGAGTTCAAAAGTATTTATACTATCTTAACATGCAGGGTAATATCCAGACATGTAGACAAAAGTAGAGAATGATTATCTAAAAACAGCTGTAAGCTTCTCCTCATTTGATAGATGTTAATCAATGCAACACATGCAACACTATAATAGGGAAAGCCATAAATGTGAAAAATGTAATTTTTAAGAAAAAGAAAAACTAGATTAGCAACCTCACGAATTCTTACAAGCTAGAAAACATTGACGTACTCCAACTTTATTAAGAATCAGAAATTAACACAAGGAAACAATGTGGACCATGAAATCAAAATTCAGCAGCGAGAGGTGCATGGTTGGTGGGGATGAAGGCATAGGTATAGATAAGACCAGCCAAACCACCACCAATAAGAGGGCCAACCCAGTAGATCCAGTTGTCATGAAAGTCACCACTGACAACAGCAGGGCCGAAGGAGCGTGCAGGGTTCATGGACCCGCCAGAGAATGGCCCTGCTGCTAAGATGTTGGCGCCAACAATGAAACCAATGGCAATGGGTGCAATTGTGCCCAATGAACCCTTCTTAGGGTCTGCTGCTGTGGCATACACTGTGTACACTAATCCAAATGTGATTATGATCTCTGTAACTACTCCTTCACCAGCTCCAACACCCGCAGCAACACTGTGGATAGGAGTATCCTGCACACAACAAATCATTAATTAATTGGCAATTAACAGAAAAAACCAGTGACAAACTTGAGGAGTAAGGATGTGTTAAGTTTGGACTTACATAGCCAGTGACAAACTTGAGGAGTAAGGATGCCACTATGGAGCCAAGAAGCTGTGCAATCCAGTAGAAGAGACCAGTGAGGATGGTGATGTGGCCCCCAAGAGCCAACCCAAAGGTCACAGCAGGGTTCACATGCCCACCAGAAATGTTGGCTCCAACAGAAACAGCAACGAAGAGAGCAAAACCATGGCAAATAGCAACAGCTACCAACCCAGTTGGATCAAGAGCTGCATCTGATGTCAACTTAGCTGCATAAGAATTATAACAAGTCAGACTCGTGTTCAAATTAAGCAAACACAACGTTTTTAAAGTATTTGGTTTGCAAACTTCTGCATGTATGTACATAATTCAGAAAACTTTGTAACAAGGACCCTCACACTTTTATTTTACTATTACTTTTCGTTTACTTGAATTAAAAAAAAAAAAATGTTGTGCATGTGCTACTTGAATTAATATAACTCTAGTGATAAAGAAGTGGCATTGACAAGTATAAGTCAGAGGTCAAACAGAAAAAAAATAACTAACCGTAGGCTATGGCTGAACCAACACCGGCAAAAACAAAGAGAAGGGTTGAGATGAACTCAGCAATGTAGGCCTTGATGGAGGCAAAACTGACAGAATCATTGAAGCTTCCGAATGCTATGCCAGCCATCTTCAGAAGTTTCTGTGAGAATCTCTAAGATGGAGGAGGTGAAGATAAGATAAGGAAGTGTTGGGGGAGTTAGAAATATAGCACAAAAGGCTTCTATAGGGAGCTATATAAATAGTAGAAAATTATCAAGGACAGTATCAAGGCTTATTAAATAAGTTCACGACACCAATTTTGATTGGTTGGGTTGCTTTTTATATTCGATTTTATTAATAATTAATTTTTATTATTAGATTTGGCAGGTCACTTTTAATAAAATCTCGTTTCATTTGTATAATTTGAATCTAAAATCTTTATTTAAATGATCTAAATCCAATTTCACTTAAATTAACATAATACATAATGTTGATGCTAAATTATTTTGTTTGTTATTATTATTATTAAGAAAAGGTTACTTTAAGACTTTTTGGTATAGACTACGTATATTTTCTACTAACAGTTGAGGTAATTATGTTCAAGAATAAAAAAAATTATGTAAAACAAATAAATTAGGATATATTTATGTTAAAATTTGAATAGACTAATTAAAGTTAGGGTACAGTTATAATTTGGACTTTTGGAGGGTGGATAGTACGTACGTTATGTTTGATAGATAAAAAGGGAATGTGGTTAATGTGCTGCATAATATCAATGCATATCCAATCGGGTCTTTCTCTGGCAAGCTTAGCTGTCAGTGGCGTGAATCGTGATTCATTAGAAATGTCCAGAAGCTGAAAAATGATTCCTTCATGTGAGTAGAGAGGGGAATAGAGGTGGTGTTTGGTGGGGTAGAATGTGAAGGAAATAATCACAATAGAAAAGGGAGAAAACAGAGAAGTGGAGTGGAGGGCATGAATGAAATTTGGGCCACAAATAGCACCGCCCATTCTCTAACAATCGGCAGGGGTGTGGAATTTAAAATGCATCAACAGAATTTGTGGACGTTAGTAATTAATTAGTCACATAATGGTCGATCATTACAAAAAAAGTGAAGTTGGAAGTGTCTACTGCCACTCTTTATTGGTTAAAAAAACACACACTTGACTAAAGTAAAGTTGGAAGTGTCTACTACCACTGTTTATTGGTTATTGTCACTTTTTTTAACTACTCTTATCATTTTCTTCTCAAAAAATACACTTGACTAAAATGTTGTTTTATAGATTTATTTTTTCCCGGTGTTAATTGTTGTACCCTCTTTTTTAAAATATTAGACTTTTTTTGTTAAAAAAAAATCGTGTGACTTTTTTTTTTCATTTGTCTTCTTCTTAATCATCCAACCAAATCAATCTTATATGTTTATGTTTATTCTTTTGTGTGACTCATACACCTTAAAACTGTAGTTAACAATTACGGCAATAAGAAAATAAGGGGGGGAAAAGAGTGAATGTAAAATTGAAAAGAGACTTGAAAAAATCAAAATTAAAAAAAAAAAAAAAAAACAATGATTTTGCCTTTTGAATGTCCCATTCCGGCATGTGAATCTTTTGTCCTCTCCAGCCAAATGCCAAACTTGATCATGAAATATCTAGTTAGTGATGGGAGCTCCGTTACTTTTTTGAAACAGAGCTTAAAATTGCTCATTTGAAAGCAGCCAAAAAACAATTGGGTGATAGGAACCCTTCTTTGTATACTGATAAATTTTCCAGAAAGGATCAGTCACGCTAGCTAATCAAACAACTTTTGAAGCAGCAATGAAGCTACTTGCAGTTATGGCTGACAAAACCCTTTCCTCCGATTTTTATTTTTTCTTATTTTATATGTAATATTTATTAAAAAATTAATGTGCATTTGTTGCAGTTTATTCTAGAGAAATAATTACATTTTTTTATCATCTTTATGGAGCTTTAAACACAGTTGTTCTTGTTTTAAAATAAAATTAAAATTATGATATAAGTGCTTAATAGTTTTTTTATTTTACAAAGGAAGGCTCAAATGATTTCATTCATAATATTAGTGTAAATATAAGTTTTTTTTTTAATTTAATCACTTCTTCAGTGATATTTTATGATTTTAACTATATGAGTATTAAGACTATTTTATTTTGTTGTTAAGGTCATGTTTAACAAAAATTAGTTGAATATAAAAAAATTATTCGAAAAATTTAGCTAAAAAAAATTAGCTAGAAACTAAAAAAACTAATTGAAATATGAAAAATTAACTTATTAGATTAGAAATGTTGGATAAAAATAATTGTTAAAGAAGTAATTGAAAAATGTAAAAAAAATCATAATTTATTTTAAAAAAATAACAAAGAAAATGAATCATCATTATTCAACTAATAAAAAAATTAAAAACTAAGTAAAATACTTTTTCCCGATCATAACTTAATTATCAGATTCAGATAGGTAAAATTTTAGCCTATACTGCCATTGCAGCAGCACATGTTTTGTCTCAGTTGCTGGTTGTAATTAATAGGAATCCTTATCTGCCAACTATTCAATAAGATAGAGCCATGCATCAAGCTACAAAATAAGCATCATGCTAGCAACGACTAGTTGTTTAATTTATAATGCTATCTACATTAATAGTTTTGTTATCCTTTCATAATCCAGATAGACTAAGTTCAATTAAAGAATTTAAAATTGAACCAAGCATAATGTCAAACTTGGAGTTCTCTCTCGCACTGCCATATTTTATTTTATTATTTAATATATATAATTTAATTTTAATGGGTAGAATTTTATTGAATCACTTTTGTGAGATGAAGGAGGTCAAGGCCGAAATAATCAATTTAAAGGAGATGAACTGTCTCATATAAAAACATCATTGTGACATCATAAGTCATGTAATTTGATTTTCATTAATTTTATGGGACTACAAGTCGTGAAATCTGGCTTGAACATTTTTGAGTGTCATTGCCAGCGCAATTATGGGCCTTAATAGCAGACAACTAAACATGCATACAAGTAGGAAACAAAATGAACAATGACAACAAAGGTTCATGTAATCCGTGGCGACCAATATTGTGGTTTATTCCGACTAGTAACTAACCTATGACTAGGGACAATGGCCACTCTAGTTTTGGACCAAAAGTGATTCTATTAGATGCTTCATGTTCAAAACTATAGATCAACTTGTAAAGCACGGGGTGTGTTGTGTTGTGCCATTATAAAAACTTATGTTTTTGTCTTACGCTTTTAGTAACTATAACTTATATTTATTATTGTTATTATTCTTTTTAGTTGATCGTATTTGTACTCTTATTATATACTTTAAGTGTGTCAAATAGAATTCAAATTTCTATATGAAAAAGAAAATATAAAATAATTTAAGCTATACAGAAGTCGGATAAAATATTTTACGGAGATTTTAGAACTCATTCAATATCTTGATAATTCTTAAATTCTCTAATATTTTATAATAAAAAAAGTATCGAATGAAAAAATATTTAATATTTTGAAAGCATTTTATATTTGTTGTAACGAGCTTCAAGTATGTATCGGTATAGGTATTGCATGGGGTTTTGATACAACAGTAGTATATGAACATCTTAATAGTATAAATACTTATTTAACATCTTTTAATTTTTTTTTTTTTATTTCTTTCTTCTTTTCATATTGTATCACTCATCACATTATCAATCATCTCTTTCTTTTTTTAATTTTTTTCCCTCTCAAAAATATAAAATAACATTAGATGACCACAAAACATTTTTTTTATATGGGGGATGGTTCGTATCTGGCATTGTGTATGGTTCAAAGAGCATGGCAGGTTGTTATCTTATCTTTTGCTTTGGAGGGGTCCATGTTATCAATTGATCTTTGGTCCAGGGTCATTGGTTCTATTGGGTGGGCCATTGCTATATATGTGCTTGGGCCGAAGGCCTTTTTTCTCTTTGTTTCGTTGCTTTCCTGATTATAGGAATAAAACAAAAATTGAGCCTTGGTCAACATTTCATTTATGAACTTTTAAACCAAATAGATGTGAAAGTCGTTTATTCCTTAAACAATCAGCGATAAACAACCAATTAGGAAGTTGAAGTCTACAAGATTAAGGAAAACACTAACTAAAAATTGATCTAATAATCCCAGGCATTTTCTTTTGCTGGTAGATAAGTTTAATATATTTGGTGAAGCTACCATTCCATACAAAAGAAAGTGAGGCAACAATCAACAAGACACCAGTCATTCTGCCTGCATATTTTCAGGAAAAGGAATTGAAGCACAACAATGATAGTATCCATTTTCGTCGAAAGAAAATCTCTGCGAAAGATGAGCTTCAAGAATAAGATACGGCCCCCAGTCCTCTGATCCATACTGCTTGAATATGCCCCGTGCATCAAAAGAATCAACCTTTCTTGTCCACTTGTTCTTGTTCCTGAACACCGGCAGCACTTATCAGCAATTTAAACTGAAATTATCTAAAGTTTTACTAAGCAAGGGAGATTGTTGAGCTGCAAAAATAAGGGGGGATGGAGTAGCACCTTTTCCTATGACTTGTATTCATCACAGTGGCGTGTAGCTGTAAAACAAGAGAAAAATCTAGATGATCACCGAAAACGGTCAAAACTACAAACAAAATTGCACTTTTCTATTACTATTACAAACAAAAAGCACATAAATCTATATTCCATAACACTACTCATAATGTAAGGAATAATTTTCCCACCAATGAGTATGGTAATAGACTTCATAGTACGCATAAGGGTATAAAAGAAATTTAACAATTAATATATTTGAAAATAAGTTAATGTATTTATATAATGGACTAGAGGCAGTATTACTTATCCAAAAGCAATAAATGAATCTGACAAATTTAATTTACCTTCAATTTCTTTTTAGCATCATTCCCCAAGACAAGTCCAGCTTCAACTCTTTCCATTTTCCATTTTTCAATACAAAGTGACGAAGACGGGTATAACTTGTATAAATCTTTCCATTTTCCAACTCAAAGGAAGGCTCAGAAGAAGAAGAATCCTCATTAGTAGCAGCAGCCTTGGAATGAGTTTCAGCTCGCTAGACCGCCGACAAATGAATAATAGGTAGCCCCACACCCCAGGCAGAGTTAGTGAGCCATGTAATAGCCGACCATTTCGTGACTTCTAAAAAAGCTTAGAAAACTCAAACAATTCTTTGAGGGCAATATATGATCAAAATCAGGTACCAAGACTGATTCATAATTATTTGAAATGTCTTAGTTACCGCCCCAGCCCCCCCCCCCCCCCCCCCCCCCCCCCCCAAAAAAGAAAGAAATATATATATATATATATATATATATATATATATATATACATGTATGGATATGACAGGCACATAAAAGACGACTGCCAATCTCTTCCACAGAAGCATACGGAACACGGGTTTCATGCATTCCTACAAGATTAAGCGTACGTTTCCCTCATTAAATATATTAAACAAATTAAACACAGAATTTTAATGGTAAAAGTTTCTAGCAGACACAAAGTGCTACGAGAAATCTTTCAATGAAGGGTGAGGTTACATGAGGATTAGGATTAACATCTCATGATGCAATGCTATAAATAATGAATATCTTACCAACAAGGTTTCAAACATAAAACTTTCAGATTGTTAATAACAAACAAAAAACTTACAGATATCAACTTTTTAACTTGTATATTGTTCAGTTACTTCATTCCATAGGTTTAGTGAATGTACTAATAGGAATGTCATTGTATATCTTGTAAACAGATAAGCAGCAAGTAGGAATTCATATGAATAATGTATCAGAAAAATGGAGCACAAAGTAGATACATACCAGTCCCTTTAATCTTATAGAGAGAGGCTGATTATCCAAGGCTTCCATAACTTTTGAGGAGATACTCTACACAGCTATAAACGTAAATACAAAATTCTAATTCTCAAAATAAATTATCATGTTGAATTTAATAAAACTTACCTGCAAGACCTCAGAGGCTGTCTTAATTCGCTCTTTATTCCATAGCTTAAGCATGAGTACTGTAAGGTGGAATGTTTTAGGCTTGATGAATATGGATTTGTCAATACCCAGGTCTGCAAAAGTGCAACATAAATCAGCAAAATTTCATATTGAAGATGAATCATGGGGGAAGAAAGAAGAATAACAGAACAAGTTTTTGGCTGTTCAATGCAATGCATAATCAGAAAAGAGAACCAAATGGAAGTATAGTTCTTTATTAAAACAAAACAAGACAAACTAGAGATCAAAATCAAGGATGCAGAAAGATAGTACAATCAAAATTTTCTGAAAAAGCAACAAGTGATAACATTACTTTCCACTGTAAATTAGTGACAAAAAAACAAGAAGAAAAATATCAAACAAAAAACAATAAACACTATGGTTGGATTCAACGAAAAACAAGGAGAAAACACATCAGTAGCGTAGCCTTGCATGCAAGTCTTCTAATGAAATCCTTCCATATTTTAATGAAGTCCTGCCATCTGATAACTGAAAACAAACTGATTAATTCTAGCATTATGGTAACATTTAATGTAGATAGAACAACCAACACTACATGAAACCAAATCGTAATGAAAAAGGACCAACTAAAAGATATATGGTAATCGCTAGCATGTAACAGACGAAATGAACAAATATTGGTTGGCATCATCATAAAATGTAAACTACCAATTCAAAAAAATAAAAGGAAGTGGAAAATTATAATCTTGCCTGCACAGAAATCGAATACTTTTCGGTGGAGACAGAAATAGTGCTGGATTTGCTACAGCCAGTTTCTTGAACTTTGCCTCCATCTACTGACTCAACAAGTGCATCCTTCATCAAGCTTTCTGCAAAACCACATCATTTTATATGAATAACCCCCCTCCCCGGTCTCTCCTAAGAGTAAAAACTAAAAAGTATCATGCTTTTTGAAAATCACGCTACTGGAAGCCCCGGTGAACGACGGCCGTAACTATAATGGTCCTCAGGTAGCAAAATTCCTTGTCGGGTAAGTTCCGACCCGCACGAAAGGCGTAACAGGGCATCAAGTGCTTGCCAAGTACTTTTGGGTAGCAGAAAACACATAAAATACAATAATACTTATTTTTGGTCTACGAACTACTACCATACGCAAACATCGGATAAAAGTAACGAGTTCATATGTTAAAGTATTATATTTCCCAAAATGTCACGTCATGCAAAAGAAATCATAAAAATCATAACCATAACGCAAAGTTGTCGGTACAACTGAAGTTGAATATCAGTATGTCCTGGGACAAAATAGAAAAACCTTTATAAGAAATGGTATTGGTGGCAATTGGTCCCCAGACAGAATTCATTTTCTTCTGTTTCATGCTATGGTCTGAAAGACATTTTTCCTTCTTTCTACCACTCATCATAAAATTGCAGCTTAAGCAATGATAAGCGCTCTGCCCCTGTTGCAAAAAATGAAATAACTTTAAGCTGAGAAGGGAGTTCAAAACTAGAGAAAATTTGATACAATTGCAACTCAACATTGAATGTAGTATAAGTGTAAAAACAATTTTTTTGTGAGTGTAAGAGTGAGTCCCAGACTCCCCCAGTAGTAGAAGCTGGGAACCTGAAAGCAATAACGTGTAGACCTTGCTGCCACATAATATTGGTAAAGTTGAGAACTCGCTCCACTTTGCGAACCAAAAGAACATCAAACTTATAATTTTGCGAGGCAAAATGAATAGAGTGGAATCAAAAGATAATTTATTTTGTGAGGAAATAGCTTTTTCAACGAACATGATGAGAGACCTGCAAGCTATCATTACCAACGAATGAATGAAAATGACTGTAGCGTGCGCCGCAAGGCCCGTTTGCTAGGTTAATTTCTTTTTATAAAAAAAAAAAAAGCATGATTTTCGTTACGGAGTTTAATTGATTTGTTCCCAGAATCCAAACACGGCGCTACGGTTAGCTGCTAACGTGCGCGAGGAGCGCAGAATGAAGTTTCGACTCGGCCTGGGTGAGTCAGCAATTGACGTGGCAAGTCCTCGCTCAAATTCGGTTTTTCGTGGCAAAAAGCGCCTCCTTTTCTCTCTGATCAAAATTCTCAGCTCTCAAATCAAACTCCAAGTATTGCTTGCCTGAGAACATCGTTATACAAATTCCAAGGAATAGAGCAGAGTTGTGAATTGTAATACAAACAAATCAATTAAATATTGTAAAAAAGAAGAGAATGGAATCGAGTCGAAGAGCGGTGGAATCATACTGGAGGTGGCGCTTGATCGATTCAGCTACCTCCGATGAAGACAAAGTCATACCTGTCTACAAACTCGAAGAAATCTGCCAACTCCTACGCTCTTCCCACGCTACTATCGTCAAGGAGCTCTCAGAATTCATCCTTAAACGCCTCGACCATAAAAACCCCATCGTCAAACACAAGGTACATACCCATGCACTGCACCTTCTCAATTATCGTCATCGTTATTATTATTTCCTTCCTGAAATAGAAACCTACAATGTATTGAAATCGGATTCAGATTATTGTGTTGTGTTCCACTTGACAGGCTTTAAGATTGATCAAATACGCGGTTGGAAAGTGTGGTGTGGAGTTTAGAAGGGAAATGCAGAGACATTCGGTGGCAATTCGTCAATTGTTATACTACAAGGGTCAATCGGATCCTCTCAAAGGCGATGCACTCAACAAGGCTGTGAGAGACACTGCTCAAGAGGCCATCTCTGCTATTTTTTCTGCAGATGATAACAATAACCCACCTCCTTCAGCTCCTCCTCCTGCTGCTGATCTCAATAGACGGATAGAAGGGTTTGGGAACACGAACTTCCAAGCGCCTTCTCAGGATAAGAAATCGTTTCTCAGTGAGGTGGTTGATATTGGAAGTGCAACCATTAAGCAAGGACTCCGTGCCTTCACACAGGGCCATTCTTCTCTTATCAAGAATGAGGCTGGGACTGGAACCTACAAGGGCCCCAATAATCTTCATGCCTCATTTACAGCAGAAACAGAACGTGGCGACAGATATGAACCCGTTGCGTATCGCGGTGGAATGCAAGGTGCTTCTGGACTTTCAAGGAATCATTCTGGTGACACTTGGAATCAGGATACTAGTGTAACTACGATCGAAATGTCGATTGCGAAAAGTGATGCTAGTTATGCAGAGAGCAAGACACAAGAGGATAGATTGCTGGAGACAGTTGCAAGTTCTGGTGGCGTGCGCCTGCAGCCCACTCGAGATGGCATTCAAGTTTTCCTAAGAGAGGCTGCAAAGTTGGATGCCATGGCTTTATGTCATGCCATTGAACAAAAGCTCCAGTCTCCGATGTGGCAGGCATGTCTGTTGTGTTGACGTTTCTGCAAAAGTACCAAATTCAATCACACATGCATGCCCATATGAATTGCACAAAGCTTCACTTGATATTTTTTGCATATTATTGATGTATTTATCATCCCATTTTTCCTTCTTTGGGAACAATATTTTCAGGTTCGTGTGAAAGCCGTTTGTGTCCTTGAGTCCATCATCAGAAAGAAAGACGATGACGATCATTTTTCACGTATGGCGTCTTACTTTGCTGAAAATAATGATCTGGTGTTGAGATGTTCAGAATCCCCCCAAGCATCTTTGAGGGAAAAGGCAAACAAGGTACCCTATTTCAACTTCTCGTTCATCTCGTATTTTCTTCTTATATCAATTCATATCTTCTTTTTTGAATTACTTTTATTTCTTTTGACTTGAGCATTATTCTGAGCATAAAGTAATTTTTAACTAGAGTTATTGAACCATAATTACATAAAATTGGAGTATTGGTGATAGGCATGTAGTTGGAAGTCCTATAATGAGTTATAGATTCATCTTTACATTCTCTTAACATGATGTTAACATTTGCGTCTGAGGCACGCGTGGGAAATGACATGGACATAGTTAGACAGAATAACGTAATAACTAATGAATAAAGAGATGTAATATGTGATGTTTGATGTGTGTAAAATACAAAAGACTTTCTCGGTGCTAACAAATAGGTCAAGTACTAGTGTACTGCAATTGGTGTAAACCCAAGCCCACTAATACAATAAGACTTCTCACCCTAATTAAATAATGAAATAACTCCCAAGATTTTTTCCTCAGTTTGAGTACTAATTAATTTTACAATATATTTTGAGATATTGTAACAAATGTTTGGTGGAATATGTGCCTAAAGATCCAAGTTGAGGATTGAATTTCTTTCCCTTTTAATAAATCTGATAATCCAGCTTGTATTCATTCCCCCTTCTTCTATCCACTCAATTATGTGTGCCACTCATTAGATCTGCGCAATAACATGCTAGTTACTATGAGAGTATAGATACTGGCAGAGAATTAAGTTATATCTCGGAACACTGCAAAATATTGTGCAGTTCTTTCTGTTTTTTGGTCAAATTACACAGACAAAAGGAATCACTCTATACCAAATAGCTAAGTAGGAACTAGGAAGCAGATAAATTTTAGAGCAATCAAAATAAGAGCAACCTTTTGATTGCAAGATTAATATTTTCTAATTAAATTCAGCACTTGGCCCTTTGATGGACAGGTTCTTGGTCTTTTAGGTGGAAACCAACTAAACAGTGCTATTAACTCAGAGAAGGCTGTGAAGACGGATAGTGCTGCTGTTGCTGAGTTACCTGACTTGATAGACACTGGTGATTTGAATGACTATCATGGAACATATGATACTACAAAGAGTAAGAATGATCAAAATATAGCACATTTGACACCATCCACACCTCCAGCTCTGGCTGATGATTTATTTGGAAATTTTATGTTCTCTGGAGTAGCTAGTAATGAACTAAAAAATGATGATGATCCCTTTGCTGATGTGTCATTTCATTCTAATGACAACAAAGAGCCTGCAGATATCTTTTCAAGCATGACTGTTGGTGATGATAAATTGGGTCATCGTGTGAGTCATGGTCTGGGGAATAGAACTGAACCTGAAAATGATGATTTATTGGCTGGCTTGTCCGTCAATGAAAATACCTCTAGTACTACACAGAAAGTAACATCTCCTGCCATGCAATCTGAATCTTTATTTTCTGGTTTAAACAATCATGTTAGCCATCTGGGACCTGACAATGGTTTAGGTAGCATGTTGGGCACACAAGCAGTTGGGTTCAATGTAAATTCCATATTTCCTTCTGGTCATCCGCCTTGTACTGTGCAGCCTGGTATTATGTTGAACCAGCCATATTCTTCTCGGCCACTTAATTATGGTGTCATGGGAAATCTCTTTGCTCAGCAGCAACTTCTAGCAACAATGGCTAAGTTCCAACACCTTAATAATGTCAACAAGAATGATGGTGGTACTGCTCAAAATGCTGGATCCAATGGAAAAACACCTCTTCCGGACATATTCCAATCAAAATTTTCAACTCAAGCTCCTAGCTCAATGATCAACAGTTCAAAGAAGGAAGAAACTAAAGCATTTGATTTTATATCGGTAAGTCTGGGAGTAAATCATTTCTTTACCATCCAACGATTTACTTTAAGGATTGTAATGATCTGCAATGATTTGTCTGCTTTGTAGAATCCAAACTTGTTTAGCTTCAGTGGAATTCAATCATTTGAATGTGATTTATCTTAAGAAACAAGTCGTTTCATTTGCTTTATTGTACAAGCCCTTTTTGTGGAATTGTAGATGTCATTAGAAGTTCATAATTGAACACCTTGAATACCAAATAGTAGCTGCCAGGATGAACAATTTATCGTGTCAGGTCATGGTTTCTGCTTTATGGAAACTATAGCTTGAGTTTGATAAACTGGGTTGTTCCTTATTGGTGTCGTAGATCATAATTAGATTTACTTCTTCATTATTTGTTCTTAGGGCTGATTTCCTTATTTGTAGTAATCAGACAATATTTTCTGCCCATAATTATAGGCTAGCATTTAGTATCCAAGTGGTATATATTGTAACCCTCATTTTACAGTTTTCAGTTATCAAAAATAATATTCATTTTTCCTCATATTTCAAGTTATAGTTTTAAGAATACTTTGTCTAGTTTTTGGTTGACTCACTTGATCATGTTGTTTAATGCATGTAGGACCATCTTACTACTGCGTGCGATTCAAGGAGAGTAATTTGAAATTTCAATATTTTGCTATTGTGGAGAAAGACTTATGGTGCTGTATGATGCTGTAGTGGATTTCACACGAATAGATTAAACTGGTTTATAATTTCCAATGAAAAAAGTTGATTTTCTTTACCATGATGGAGCATTGTCAATGTTATTTGATTCGTCCATGTCGTCAACAAAATATGAGCAAATATTTTGCACTTGGAAGAAGAGGAAATGGTTACTACTGGTTCTCTTATTTTGAATGTAAATGAGCATTAGAATGTTGCTTCTTTTTTTTTTTCCTTTAATTCTTTTTGTACGTAGTTGAGATTTGTTATCTGTATTCCAGGCACTATCAGCAATATCATATGAGTGAATTCGGCGTAATGTCTTGCTTTTTCCTGCTGCAATGTTTATGAGTTCTATTTGGCCCTTTCTTTACAATTTTTTTCTCAATAGAAAATGGTCCCTCCCATCTCCTTAATGTCCAGTATAAATCTAGCACCCCTTAGAAACAAATTTCATACTTGGTTCAATTGTTCGATCGGATTCAGCTTTATTGGAGTGTTTTAAATTCTTAATTTCCTTTGCCTTTTGAAAATGACCAAATAATGTGCAGAATAGAAAAGGAAGGATTTAATGGGGATCTGGCATAACTCGAGAAAAGTAAATTGACAAGAAGGTCCTTCAAGAGCCCAACCCAAGTTCTTGTAAGATTTTATTCATCAAATCAAAGAAGTTTTTAAAGATTTTGTTTTAGATCTTTGAACAAATTGAAAAGGCATTGTTTATGGTCATTTTAATCTTTTATAAAAGTTACTTAATGAAAAAAATTGAAAATAAAATATAAAAATAATATGATGATCTTTTAAATTGAATTTTTTGATAATTGAAAGATCAAATTGAATTTTTTAATAATTAAAAGATTAAATTGAATATTAAAATATAATTAAGGGATGAATTATATAATTAAGTTTTTAAATGTTTTTAAAATATACTTGTTAGTAAACAAAAATTTAAAAGACAGAAGTAATAATGTATATTTTTCTTGAGTTTAAGAATAAATGGTAATGTATTAATAGTGTAAAATAGTTATACACTTTTATTCAATAAAATAAATTTGTTAGTATGACTTTTAAATTAGTTTTGTGAAAGTCAACAAATTTTTTAAACATGATAGTTTATGATTAAATGTTAATACAAATTTATTTTATACCATTATATAGTTTTTTTTTTCTTTTTGTCTTTTAGTTATTTAGCTCATAACCAAATATAACAATGGACTATTAAAAAAAAAACCACTTCTATACCACAAAAAAAGATGGTGGAAGAATTGCATTAAAGGACCAGGCACCAATGCCACTATTTTCGTTTTAAACTTTAAAGTAATAATGTATACCAACCAAAATTACAGCTTGAAATTTAAACATTGCTTAATCAATTAGCTACAGTTTTTTTTCCTGGTAAATATATGGGATCCTTTAAAAAAAAGTAAATATGTAGGATCAAGCACAATTTTGTTTTTCATAGGCTCCTTCAGTTATCATTGGCTCATACACAACTATAACTCTTATTTGGGGGAAAATAATAAATACATCCAAGGTACAGACGTATAATACCTTAAGTAGTTAAAGATTTCAGTATGTCTGTTATGTGTACACCAATGTTTAAGGTTACAATGAAGATATGTAGTGAATGTATGTTTGATAGAGCGAAAAGAAAAGAGATAAATATAAAAAAGATAAAAATTTTAAATTAAAGTAGAAAGTGAAAATGTAAATCTTACAAAATTTTACTGTTTATTTTTAAAAAAAAATCATTCTCTTTTGTCTCTAGCAAATGAATCTATGAGTGTGACTATGTATGCAGTCACATATTGCATATTACACGTTTGTCTAATATTAAACCGATTCCCTAGGTTGCGTTCTTTGAGTTTATACATAAAAATCACAACACTCCAATTGGGCAATTAGTTGTATTGAAATGAATTTGAGGGGTAAAGAAGAAACCCAATTGGCTGGAAACTGACATACTTTGTGTGTAAAGTAATAGTTGAAGCTTTTTTTAATTACTCAGATAAATATTTAGGTGAAAAAAGTTTGTGTATCTCATTACTTTTCAACGTGGGAGCGATTAAATACTAATACTAAATAGTATCAATAAAAAGAAAATACTAAACAGTAATGCCCCCAATTATAATCCCATTTTGAAGTGTCACATCTTGGTAACTTGGATAAGGATAGCTTCTAAATAATCCATACCATAAGCTATACCTCCCTCTAGAACATTGGAAATTCGGAATCCGCGGGAAGGAAGGAATGCTTTTGAATCAGCAGTGCGCACAGCACAACGATATAGCAAAGTAACCTAGGATGGAGATATATGTTTCTTTCTATTGTTATCTTTACATAGGATAGGATGATTATGACCTTAATGGAATAATAGACTCCCTAACTCCTAATGTCCTCATTGGCAGAGATTATTGATCTTCTTTTCTTACAAAGGATGCTTAACTTTCTTCCATACGAATTAACGTCACGAGTCCTTATCCAAAAAAAAATTGAAAATAATAAAAAAAGAAGGGAAATTTTAAGGAAGGAAAACAAGAACAAAGGCTAGTGGCGTCTGTAGACACCACCAATTGCTTTGTGCGGAAGACACCGCCAATTGGTTGTGAATTTCTTTAAACAAATGGAGAATCAATGGGAATTGCACAAAGCAAAGCAACGTTGAGACATTTCGACCCCAACGGGCACAAGAAAGGTGCGATGTTGACACATGAGACTTGGCCAGAAATGTAATGTTACACAATAAAACTAAAACGTATCTAGAACAAAAATACGATACCTGGGTGGGACCAATGTACCCGAGTGAGTGCGTTCATCCTTTCTTTCTTCCACACATTCCTACACAACCTTATACTTGACCAAATTAATATATCTTTGTAAAGAAAAGGAAAAATCCAATCCTCTCCGAGTCTCTTTATGCATTTCTATTTTTTAACCGCGTTAGTTTTATTACTCATAAAGTCCTCTCTCTTTTTCTTCTTTCCCATTGTACTAGTAAACCTAAACTTAGCACACTGTGCATTGTCACGAAATATATTATTGGTAGGTTAACTGTCGCTATATCTATAATCTATCCTTCACTACAAAAAAGCCAACCCATAAGCTCTGTTTCTCCTCTGCTCTACACCTCTCCTATGTTACCTCCCCCTACATCCTAGTACTCACACTCACTCCTCTATCATGCGCAACCCGTATTCTGCTACACAAACATTCTCATTCTCAATAACAATGACTGAAACAACAAGGTGTCATGAAACTCCAAGCAGCAGCGCCAGCAACTCCTCCACCTCAAAACCCATGAAAACAGAGACCCCGAAACAGAGCAAGGCAAAGCGAAACAGAGACCCCACCAAGCATCCCGATTACCACGGCGTGCGAATGCGCAATTGGGGCAAATGGGTATCCGAAATTCGCGAGCCTCGCAAGAAATCACGCATCTGGCTCGGAACTTTCGCCACCCCTGAAATGGCGGCACGTGCGCACGATGTTGCGGCTTTGAGCATTAAGGGCCACACGGCGGTTCTCAACTTTCCAAACATAGTAAACATGCTTCCCAGACCCGTCACGTGTGCCCCACGTGACATTCAAGCCGCGGCCGCCGAAGCCGCGGCGATGGTGGAGTTCGACCGGGAGAGCTCTGAGGCGGAGTCGTCGGAGCTGAGCGAGATTGTGGAGCTTCCGAACATTGAAGAGAGCTTCGACTCGGTTGAGTCGAGTGAGTTCACATTGATCGACTCGGTGGATAGTTGGGTGTATCCTTATCCAATGGCAGTGGGGAGCATCTGTGACATGATGATGCTTGGGGAACATGAGTGTGGATTGTTCCAATTTGGAACCGATCACCAAAATACATGTTCTGTTTAGTTTAAACAGTTTCGGTTTTTCAGAGGCTATAAAACTAAACGTGTCCATCGTACACTCTGTTCTTCTGTTGTTATCAAATGTATGATCATCAAATCAAATGCTGTTTCGCTATTTTTTATCTCGCCGGTCGGCGGTTGATGGTTTGGTTAGTTCCGTCACTTTTAATTAATATGTGATATATATATATATATATATATATATATATATATATTTCACACATTACTTTCAGTTTCAGGTCCTCTTCTCTTCTCTTCTACTCCTTGCTACCTTCACTTCGTTATTGAACTTTAAGAATGTGTCAGTGGAGTGTGTGTTTTATTATTTAGAATAGTTTGTTTCTAATTATTATAGATAAAAATAAAACCGGATTTAATGGAAAAAATGAAATGAGTGCTTTCTCTCCAATCCGTCATGGACGGTGGTGGGATAGAATTTGTATCACTTTCTGTGACTACAAAAGGTAAGGATATTTTATATTGCTAAGGGCTTTGATAGTATCTGCTTTATTTGGGGGAGGGCCGGATGGATTCGTGGGCTGTGAGGGTAGCAAACGTGTGGCACAAAGGGTAAATTTGGAATAAAAATATTTTTTTTCATTATTAAAAAAATTGACCAATGTCATTTTATAATGAAAAGATGGGTCATGCACCTATATCTAAAAAAAATCTACATAATCATTCAATCATATATATATATATATATATATATATATATATATATTGAATTTGTTTATTTTTTAAAATAATTTAAATAATAATTTATTATTAAATGATCATATAAAATTATTTTATATCGTAAATACATAAAATTTAAAATCTTTTATAATTGGATTAATTGTTTTGATGGAGGAAGATAATTGAACTCTTGAGCATTTCTCTATTTAAATTAAAAGAGAAATAAAAATAATAATATTACATAAATTATTCTTTATTTTAAATATTTGATCAACACATTTCATTTTTCTTTATTTTTCTTCTTATCACATCATAAATTATATTTTCTTTTTTTCTTTTTTTCTTTTTTATTTAGGTGTTGGATAACATGTTTATCAAACATTTTTCAAATGAAAAAATAAAATAAAAAACTATTTTTTTTCTCTAAAATAAATAATAAAAAACTAGTCTTTTGCCATATTTCTTTCTTTACATTTACTTCCAATTCTCACTAATTCATCTTTAAATAAGTAATGGATTGAGGTGATAGTCATATGGCATACAGTACTTTAATCACTCGTTGCTAAATAAGTTGAATTTGCATAAATAATTTATCATTGTTGTATTTTAGTGGTGATCCATTCTTAATTTTTTTATTTGTTATGTTATTGCACCAAATTGTTTTGATAGGAAGTTATGTCAAACATGATGGCAATTCGTGTATCATGAATTTGAATTCATTCTTAAATGTGAAGAGAATTTTTATTAATTTTTTTATGACAAGTGACTTTATTGTTCACTTTATTGGTATATAATTTTTGTATTTAAAAAATACCAAAATATTATTTAAGAAAATTTAAATTATACTAGCATATTAAAGAATATAATTTAATTGATTTAATATAATAAGTAAATTATTATTGTAAAACTCTTTATATACATAACTTTGATTCTTATAAATTAAAAAACTCACACTTAAATATCTTATATTAATTATAACATTATTAATGAAATTATGTGAAATGTGTTTTTTTTATTTATCTAACTGTTAAATTATCACAATGTAAATATGTATTATCTTAATTTTTATCAAAATTAAATAATAATATAAAATAATAAATGATTTATTTTTTATATGTTTTTGAAATATACATCAAGTTTATTTTGAAGTATACAAATGAAATATTAAATAATTTTAAATTAACATATACTTTTGTAAATATAATTAATTTGAATAAAATTTTAATTTAATTATAGGTTTTGAAATTAAATTTTCCATTTAAAAGTTATTAAATAGTGTAAAGTAATTCTTTTTTTGGTAATGTATGAAATAAAGTATAAAAGTGAGTATAAGTTACCTTTAATTCT